>JAVXUP010000821.1:0-340209 GCA_033070095.1 Escallonia herrerae | reverse complement strand
TTCTATACTTCCGCTACACTGTGTAACAGAAGGTGCAACATAGCCCCTACACACCAAATTCTGTCTATGACTGTCCGCTTTACTATGTAGCAGATGGTGCAACAAAAATAATTTATAGGACTTTCCCCCATTTTGACTGCCCGAGAACTGTCCCGTCGGTCGCCTAGAAAGTCTCCCTAATTCTCGGCTCTTTCAGCAAAATTTTTGCGGGCTTTCAGATTCACTTGCTTCCATTTTCAGCACCCTTCAAGCTTCTTGGAGTAACACACTTGGTTCAAGCATCACTCAAGCAAGGTAAAGTTTGTGATCTTGCTACCGTTTATCTTAGTAATTTTAATTTGTTATGTTCAGTAAATATATAATTAGCAAAATAGGAGACACTTTTGAGATTATGTATATGGTATCCTAAATCGGTCTAATCGTCAAGATAATTTTGAGATAATAAGCGTATTCTATTTCTACATAGGTCTTTTTCACAATGTCTGATTTCGTGTCGAGCTCCAGCACCCCCGTAGATGCTAGTGATCCGTATCTAGGACGAACCTTTCAAACGTTGGAAGAAGCTGGAGAATGTTTTCGAGCTTATTCATTGAGGGTTGGTTTTGGCATTAGAATAAAAACTACAAGAACAAGCAGCGTATCGAAAAGGATATGCTCTCGCTTATACGAGTGTCATAGGGGCAGAAACCCAGTGCAAAATGAGACACGCGTAGGCAACGATGACAGTGATGATGACGAAATAGGGTATGCGCGGAGAAGACGGGATTGCTTTGCGCGCACGAATTGCCAGGTCAAGATGTTCGTAAGCTATAAAGCCAAACAAGATCATTGGCTTATTACCAGCCTGGAACTGGCACACAATCACCCGTTAGTAACCCCTTCTAAGGTGAGTCAGATGCATCAACACAAGAAGATGGGTAAGGTCGCGAGGAGCCTAATTCACACAATGAGCGATGCGCGGCTAGGACCTACCGACATGATTAATGTTCTTGCTGAACAGGCTGGGGGAATTCAAAATTTAAACTTTAACACGACAGACGTTCGTAACGCGGTCCGAACCCATAGACGAGCCGCGTATGACCTCAATGATGCGCAAGCGACAATGAGCCTATTGAAACGGATGCAGATGGAGGACCCGCAGTTTACCTTCGACTATAAACTTGACGACGAGCATCGAGTTAGCACAATTTTTTGGGTCGACGGTCGTTCGAGGCTAGCTTATAAGCATTTTGGGGATGTCGTGACTTTCGACACCACATACCGTACCAACAAGTACTCGATGCCGTTCGCTCCTTTCACGGGCGTCAATCATCATTATCACTCCATCCTGTTCGGGTTCGCCTTGTTAAGGGACGAGAGCGAGAGTTCTTTTGAATGGTTGTTTAGGGTGTGGCTGGAAGCAATGAACTTCAAAGCACCGACTGTTATCATCACCGATCAAGATTTGGCAATGAAGAAGGCTATTGCTACCGTCTTCCCAGATACTCGACACAACTTGTGCACTTGGCACATAAGCAACAAATACCCTGAACGTCTGCATCACATGTACGCAAAGTATCCAGACTTTAAACAGGATTTTGACAAATGCGTCCTCAAGTCATTAACGATTGAGGAATTCGAGGAGAGGTGGGAAAAGCTTGTTCGGGATTACTCATTGCAAGACAACGAGTGGCTCCAGCACTTGTACGGGCTCAAAGAGCAATGGATTGGTGTTTACACGAGAAGTCATTTTTCTGCGGGCATGAAAACGACGGGCAGGAGTGAATCTATGAATGCCACGTTCGATAATTATGTGGGTACAGCTACCAATTTGAAGAGTTTCGTCACATCAGCACAAAAAGCGGTTGCGTCGTTGTTCGTGAAAGAAAGGGCTGCAGACTTTGCAACCACGTACAAGCAAAGGAGAAGGTTGCTTGAGACCCCGCTGGAGCTGAACGGTGCCAAAGTCTATACGAAGGAGATCTTCCTGCTATACCAAGTAGAGCTGCAAAAATCGGGCCGATACAGTATATATAAGGTGGCAGAAAAGTCGTCGCGTGAGTACAAGGTTTATTCGCTCGTGAATGACCTCGTCCCTGAGAAGCTGCGCAGAATTTATACGGTGACCCACGACACATTGACGGACTCGGTGACATGTGTTTGTAAGAAGTTTGAGTTCCATGGCATCCTGTGTAGACACATTCTGCGGTTTTTCACACAGAAGAATATCAGGACAATCCCCGATAAATACGTCCTGCCACGTTGGACGAAAGGTGCAAACAGGTTGCACGGTACCATTTCCTTTCCGGAGCACCCGTATACTGACTTTGAAGAATCAGAGACGTTGCGGTATAATCATCTGGTGACGATGTTCACCCGTTTGTCCGTAAAGGGTGCTGCTACAATGGTCGGATATAAACATCTCCTCGAGGTAGCTCAGCAGCAAGAGCCCATCGTCGACCAATTGGAAGCAGCTTCAGTCAGCAATGCGGTTGACACCGAGCCTACGACGGGATCAGAAGATGACGAGCCGGGGGAGGGAGCCGACAATGATATCCGGCCTTCGGATCCAATTATATCGCAAACGAAAGGCCGCAAGAGATCTACGCGGATGAAAAGCTCTATTGAGACGGCAACTCAACCAAAAAAGCTAAGAAGGTGTGCATTGTGCAACAAAATGACAGACCACGACAAGCGGAACCATTACAAGGCACTGGGGATAAGTCCAGTGCCTTTGCAAGACGGGGAAGAAGATGATGCCGAGGATGAGGACGAACAAGCTGCAGTGGAACTTTAGTGTACTGAATATTTTGTAATAATCTTTTATGAGCCATCAAAAGTGTCGGACATTTTGTAATAATATTTTAGTAATGACTCGTTTGTAATAACCTTTACAATCATTTTTTTATACGTGATTTCTTACACTGTCCGCTACACTGCGCAGCACAACATTAGAAACCTAAGGTATTAAAGAATACCCCCCTACAACACTTAGTTTTTTTTTGTTTTGGTTTACTTCTCTGCGTCCGCTATACTATGTAGCGGACGGCCCCGCAGAATACCCCCCTACAACACTTAGTTTTTTTTTGTTTTGGTTTACTTCTCTGCGTCCGCTATACTATGTAGCGGACGGCCCCGCAGAATACCCCCCTACAACACTTAGTTTTTTTTTGTTTTGGTTTACTTCTCTGCGTCCGCTATACTATGTAGCGGACGGCCCCGCAGAATACCCCCCCTACAACACTTAGTTTTTTTTTGTTTTGGTTTACTTCTCTGCGTCCGCTATACTATGTAGCGGACGCCCCGCAGAATACCCCCCTACAACACTTAGTTTTTTTTTTGTTTTGGTTTACTTCTCTGCGTCCGCTATACTATGTAGCGGACGGCCCGCAGAATACCCCCCTCCAACACTTAGTTTTTTTTTGTTTTGGTTTACTTCTCTGCGTCCGCTATACTATGTAGCGGACGGCCCCGCAGAATACCCCCCTCCAACACTTAGTTTTTTTTTTGTTTTGGTTCACTTCTCTGCGTCCGCTATACTATGTAGCGGACGGCCCCGCAGAATACCCCCCCTACAACACAGTTTTTTTTTTGTTTTGGTTTACTTCTCTGCGTCCGCTATACTATGTAGCGGACAACCCCGCAGAATACCCCCCTCCAACACTTAGTTTTTTTTTGTTTTGGTTCACTTCTCTGCGTCCGCTATACTATGTAGCGGACAGCCCCGCAGAATACCCCCCTACAACACAGTTTTTTTTTGTTTTGGTTTACTTCTCTGCGTCCGCTATACTATGTAGCGGACGGCCCCGCAGAATACCCCCCTCCAACACTTAGTTTTTTTTTGTTTTGGTTTACTTCTCTGCGTCCGCTATACTATGTAGCGGACGGCCCCGCAGAATACCCCCCTACAACACTTAGTTTTTTTTTGTTTTGGTTTACTTCTCTGCGTCCGCTATACTATGTAGCGGACCCGCAGAATACCCCCCCTCCAACACTTAGTTTTTTTTTTGTTTTGGTTTACTTCTCTGCGTCCGCTATACTATGTAGCGGACGGCCCCGCAGAAACACTGATTATCGAACACTTGGTTATTTTTTGAACACTTGCCCTGCAGATAGACAGATATCCAACAGACAGATATCCAACACTTGGTTTCCCACCGTTAAATCATATCGGTCAATAAAATCAATCGCATTCAATAAATTTTTTTTAAAAAAGTGTTGTAACGTTACAATGTGAATTGGGGAACATCATCTCTCGCGGGAATGATGTTCCTTACACGGATTTACAATAAACCTAATAGCTCTAGGCCGGCCATTCATAATTTGCCAAGCAATCCTATACCTAAAGTCTTGTATGCATTCTTCGCTCCAGACAGTCTTCTTGAGGCTCTCAGACCGGCAAATGTAATCCATGTACATGCAGAGGAAGACGCCGCAGTCCGAGGAATTATGTTGCTTGGGCCTACTCCTCTTCAATCGGAAAATGAGGACCGGCCTGCGCGATACCTTCTCCCGACGCCTACCATTGACCAGGGCAGCAAAAAGATTCTGCGAGAACCATAATAAGCATTAAACATAGCTAGCAAAATAAGATTAATCAGTTTTATAATATGCAAGTTACAACAAGAAGGAAACAGGATCTTACCATGGCATCCAACTGGCCTATGCCTCGGTACATATCAATCACAGGCATCACGTCGGTATCATCGTAGAGACTGTCGACGACTGAAACCGTGCTCTGTAATGGTTCGTAGCAAACCAAGTACCAGTGGGCATTCCCTAAAAAGGGGATTAGAAACACGTCGGCAACACTTGCGCTCACTGGACTATCCCTAGCAAGATATGCTTGTAGGTTAGGGGACGGTTTCCACTGGGCCATGCCTCTCCCCTTCCTTGCATTGCCCCAGTCGTGCCACTCTTGTACTAGGAGCTGATGAAAAAAAGCATCCAAGATAAACACGCGCGGACCGATGTTTGGATGCTCCCGACACCTTCGCCTCAGAATTTGCACGTAGTGCGAGATGACACCGCTGTCTAACCAAGCTCCCGGCGCCAGCGAGGCGATCTCTGTCCAAGAGGCATTGTAATCCAAGCCCTCGGGGTGATCCACGTCATACGACGCTCCGTCTTGGGGGGCCCCGCTAAAATAACGGGCTCGGATTAGATCGCATTTATGCGGCTTTAGGGGCCTGGCTGGATGCCCTTTCGGATATTGCCCTCGGGGGTCGATCGGGGGATATTGGCCTCCAATTCCTTCTTCGGCCGGCTGATATTCCCCTTCGGGGCCGCCAACTGGTCCCGCCCACGGGACAATGGGCAGTGCCTCGGAGAAACCGTAGTTTCCGAAAGGAAAGTCTTGCGTGACTTGAGAGAGGGGTTCCGGGAACAAATTGAAGGAGGGGCCGCTGTAATCGCCCCACGACGCTTGAGCCTGTCCCATCCCCGCTTCAGAGGTACCACCAACTCCCTGACTCACCCCTGAAGCCTGTCCAGAGGGATCACCGTATCCCTGGCTGACGCCCGTATAACCCATTCCCGGGCTTACTCCCGAAGACTGGCCCGATGCTTGGCGCAAAAAATTCCCGCAGCCTAAAGCCAATGTCGCAGCCTGTTGGCAAAGATCCTCGCCCATTGCGCTCACCAGATCCCTCCGCTCACTCAACTTCTGGAAGAATGCAAGCGAGGCATTAACCTACATCCAAAGAGATAAAAAATTAAGTAACTTCAATCAGACATTTATATTCAACTAATTTGGTTCAAGTCAGACTTGTTGGGCAACTTACGAGATTGTATGCCATACGCTCATCGATCTGACCCCTAGGCGCATACCTCTCCCCACGTTCAAAGTTTACAGGGGCTACTCTCCTCCGCGTGATGCGGTAGTACCACTCATCGTACTGATCGATGCTGATAACGGGGTCTGGCTCCGAGACGATGGCCGCCAGTGTGTCCTGCCAAGAAGTCCAAAGCTCTATTTCGGCCGCGCACAATTCGTACGCATTGGCGGTGCCAAACACTCCGACATCCGGTGGGTTCCTGTTAACCCTCATATCCGGGGCATCGACTGGCAAACCCTGCTCCAACTCAAAATGGCGCATTGCTCGGTCGGGCAGCTGCCACTCTGCGACCTCGAAATGGATCAGGGGTGTGCGCTGCAACCCGGAGAGCGTGAAGACGAACGACTCTCCCACCCGTCGCGCCAAACGTATGTACGGTGCCCAACGCATTTGGCCCGGAGATAGACGGTCGAACTCCCCTCGATAGTACGTAATGTTGTGATGGGGATCGACTCTCCTCTTGTAGTGGCTAGCCCTCCGGCTGTACTCCCAAGCACACAACCGAGGCCAGACTTTGTCGGTTCCATCCCTACGCGTTGGTGCACCGGGAGCAAGGTGTTCGTAAGACCACACCTGAGAACATCAAAAAATTATATTTATATCGTCGATTCAACAAAAATAAAACACAATAACGAAGACATGATTTATATGATATACCTGCAATAGCGAGAGACATGCACATATGGCTTTGGAGTTGGGCCTCGTTGCCTTGTGCAATGCTCGGTACAGATACGAAAGAACCGCTGCACCCCAGGCATAATCCCCAACCTCCGACAGGTTACCCAACAACGGTAAATATTTCACGCTGACCGTGTTCTTCGACGTCGTTGGGAATAAAATTGCTCCCATCACCCACAAGAGGAAGGCCTTTGTGTACACCACAAGCTCACGGCCCGTATAGTTTTCCGGCAAAACCCCGTAGGTATCTACCAACCACTTCAACTTTATACCACCAGTGCTAAATTGATCCTGGGGTATCGAAGTGAAGAAGTCTCGCGCTGTTCTCTTATTCGTTGCGTCTGACGGAGGAGCAATTACCGGCCGCCCCGTCACCGGCAACCCCAAGATGAACCCTACATCTTCTAGGGTAATCGTCATCTCTCCGAGCGGGAAGTGAAACGTATTCGTTTCACTTCTCCACCTCTCAACAAGGGCACCTATCAAGGCCCGGTCAAGCTGTTGAAAGATCTGCCCATGCGTGAAAATCCCAAACCCAATTCCACGCAGTATTCTTTTCTGGGACTTGTTCAATTTCCATCTCGTGAACTCGCGAGATACTTCTACGGTGGTGAGAAGTTCTCTTTCCTACGAATTATTAATAAATACAATTTAAGCAAAATGAACGGTAAAACAACGTTCGTAATAATAAGAAAGTTGATAAATAATGTATCTTACTCCACCATCCCATATGAGCGTACTGATATGGTTGGCTTGGTCGTATAACACGGATGGATCTTCTGGTCCAGGGATAAATTCCATTTTTTGCAACTGAAACTATGGAATCGGATTTTACAAACGCTAGCACATGAACAAATACATACATATATAAATCCTCATCATCGCTAGCACATGCTCAATGCATAATCAAAACCACGCATAAAACGCAATATTGATCACAACTATAGATTAGAAACATGTAAAGGATTGATTTTGTGAACTTACGTGATCTATTAGGGGGGTATTAAAGCTGCTCTTATGAAGAAATTGCGCAGATCTGCTTGCCAACGCCGCTGGGAATATTTGTGAGTAGGAAGAACGGAGAAGAAGAGTGTAGAAGTTATAGGACTTTCTTTTGGGTTTGAATATATATATTTGCTGTCCGTTGGACAATATATATTTGCCGTCCGCTATATAGTATCGCGGGTCTGTTCCTTGTCCGCTATATAGTATCGCGGACGCTAGACTTTTGGTTGTTTTGGTAGTTTTCTCTACGTCCGCTATACTATGTAGCGGACGGCCCCGCAGAATTTTTTTGGTTGTCTTCTCTACGTCCGCTATACTATGTAGCGGACGGCCCCGCAGAATACCCTCTCCACTACTTAGTTTTTTCTACACTTAGTTCCACCTCTCCAACACTTAGTTTTTTCTACACTTAGTCCAAACTGTCCGCTATATAGTATCGCGGATATACTTACCGCAGAAAATGGTTGGCACGGACCAGACATTTAGTTTGGCACGGACCAGACATTTAGTTCCCGACCTTCCCGAACCCCGGCCTAAGCGGAGGGCCTTATATCCGCTATATATATAGAGCTATACAATGTAGCGTAATGTAATAAATTGGAATAAATTGGCGCCCGTAATGCAGTTTTAATAAATTGAAATAAATTGGCCCCGAAGACTTGTTTTAGCGACATAGTACGTTAATGCTATTTTAATAAACTGACGCCCGAAGACTTGTTTTAGCGACGGAATCAACAATCTCAATTTTTCCAAAAAATAATGTACGATTCATAATCAACGATCTCAATATATCAAGGCAACAAAAAAAGGCACAATTAAGCAAGAAAAAATTTGAAAACATAATAAACAAGAACATAAATTTTTTTATTATAATAAACTATGGTTCACAAATGGGGTACGAAAGCTTTTCACAAGCGCTCCGATCAAAGATTACAACTTGAAAATCCCACCACCCAAGGTGTTCGAACACTACAAAGTCCCCGAGTTCGAGGCCATGCTGGCGCACGAAGACGTTCCAACCCTCTGCGAATTCCTTTTTTTGGGATCGGCCGGGCTTCAGCTTGATTTCAACCTGCCATGCCCCCTTGCGGCTATATAATCTTGCACTATCATGAATTGTTGTAAATTGATTGGTAAATGCTTCCGGTATGTCCTACCAAACACAAAATACAAAAAATAGGTTAGTTTTGGTTAAGAAAAACAAAAGATCAAACTTTTAACACACGAAAATACAGAGAAAGAGAAAGAGAAAGAGGGATAGCCTACAAGTTCATGCTCAAATCCCGGCATCATGACTTTGAAAAAGTGTTTGCCTACCAGGTGCAAGTTGCCAATATAATCGTAGGCGTAGGTGGTCTCCGATCCAGAAGCCATCGAGATCGGCGTTGAGGGGAGGACGGTGGTGTCGGCGGAGATGTGGGTGACCGGAGATGTGGGTCGCCGTAGATGGGGTAGCGGCTTAGGTTAGATGTTCGAGAGAGGGGACGCCGTCCGCTACAATAATATATATACCCCGATCTGATTAAATATTTATAGCAGGAGAGAGTTGACGAAGGGACGCCGTCCGCTACAGATACCAAGGGGACACTGTTGACGCCATACAGATACCAAGGGGACAGTTCTCGGGGCTCACGCCCGAGACTTTATAGGCGACCGAGAGGACAGGTCCTGACATGTGTCAGCCTAGAGATCGTCCGCCATACAGTATGGCGGACGCCTTTTTCCTGACACATGTCAGGAACAGAAAGGCGTCCGCGAGACAGTCTCGCGGACATGGGAGGAGGGCAAAAAGGTAAAACTCCCGTCCGCGAGACAGTATGGCGGACGGGGATCAGTTTTGGAAAAAGGCGCGATCTGGACCGTCCATCTTTCAGGATGGACGGTCAGATCGCGCTAGCAAAATACCCCATTTTGCTAGCGCTATCAACGGATCAGCTCCCTATATATATATATATATATATATATATATTGACAAATGCTAGCACATGCTCAATACATATTCAAAACCATGCATAAGCCGCAATACTCATAACAACTCTAAATTATGAACAAATAAAGGATTGGTTTGTGAACTTATGTGATTGATGAGACGATTAAAGGATTTCTTAGGAAGAAATTGTGTAAATCTGCTTGCCAACGCTGCTAGAAAAATTTGTGAGAAGAAAGAATGAATAAGAGTTTTGAAGTTAGGTTCGTTTGTATTTATATGTTACATCCGCTACAAAGTGTAGCGGACAGCAAAAACCGTCCGCGACACAGTGCATCGGATAGTGATAGTGTTTATTTAAAGCTTGTCCGCCACACAGTGTCGCGGATGGTAGGATAAGGATAAAGTAACAGTTGTAACAGTCGTGAGGTGACAGGACTGATGTGACAACTCTCAGGGGGGATGTGAATGACTTGACCACCGTCACTCAAAAAGTTGTCCACTACACAGTGTAGCGGACAACTTTTTGACTGTCACATGTGAGGACAAAAAAGTTGTCCGCCATACAGTATAGCGGACGTAGGAGGAGGGGCAATCTGGTAAAAAATTCCGTCCGCGACACTGTCTAGCAGACGTCTGACAACTTTTTGAAAAAAAAAATCTGGGCAATGACTAGATCGCGCTAGCAAAATCTCCTATTTTGCTAGCGCTATCAACGGATCAACTTCATATATATATATATATATATATATATATATATATATATATATACTTAAAAAGTGAGGAAAAATATCTATTTTTCTTGTAAATAATAGCCACATTCTCATGTGCATTGTTTACTTTAAATACATTTATTTTGTTTGAAAAGGATACATAGTGAAAATGTATATTATATTTTGAGAAATAATTTATTCTAAGAACTTGAGAAAGGAAAGAAAAAGGAAATTACCGAATCATCTAGAAGATTTTCAACATCGAATTATTGCTTTGTCATCGTCAAGTGGTTTATCTTACTTCTAGTATTTCGCATCAAGATAATTCTTTCAACATATAAATAACTCTAGTGACTCGGAATTAAGATGACTCTTCCTGTCACCCAACACCCTCCTTCACTGAAAAACGCAACTCTGAAGCAAACCTGGAGACTTGCACCGGTAGTACATCCCAGACAATTTGGGGGTAAAGTTTCATAAATTTTTGCATTTTGTTTTAAAAAAGTTAACAAATCAAATTCAGTTGCTCACCCATTGATAATGAAGAATAATAATCAGTATTTGCATATAAACCAATTTTATTAAAAAAGGAAATATAATATGAACCTGTAGAACTATAGTACCTTTCGCTCTTGTTTGTTTTGCCACTAAATGTTCAATACCTTTAAGAAATGACTCATAATATATTTGATCGCTTGACGATGTAGCTTGCTTACGCAGGTCAGGAGAATTTTGATATAAGTTATAAAGATCTTCAAATGACTTACTCATTTTCTTTGTAAGTTCGGTTGTCTCAGTTGCGTTGGAGTAGTAGTGTCGCCAACCAGCTGTGTCCCTGACTAAAATGTTTGTAATTCTGTGAATGTGTTTCTCAAAATTTGGAATATTTTGGTTAAACTGAACTGAACAAAATTGCTTGTGGTAGTGCAGGACGTTTTTGGTTACATAATTTAAATAATCTTGATGAAGACATATTTTACGCTAGAATTGTTGGACAAGAATGAAAAATAAAACTGGTAAGAGTAATTAATAGAAAAGAGTAAAATTAATTAATAAATAATACTTGTAATTAAAAATTGGAGAGGGTTAGTACTTATTAACAAATAAGAATGGTAGAAAACATTGTAGAATCTATTAGATAAGACAAAGTGAAAAGATTGGTGTGAAAATGTGGAGAAGAGGGGATGAATTTATAAATTTTTCAAAATTCTCAAAAGACCAAAATACCCCTAAAACTAGTCGTTTATAATTTTTGGGGAGGGTAAAAATGTAAAAGTGCATAAAAAAGTTGTTGAAATATAGTTGGACAAGAATACCTCCAAACTAGCCGTTATATAACTAATTGGGGGGGGGGGGGGTAAAAGTGGAATTTTCAAAATAATTGAGCCGTTGGGGGGAATTTGGAATTTTTTAAAGTTTGAATTTTTGGGCTGGGTTAGGACTGGATCGGGCCAGATCTGGGCCTTAAATTAGGGCCAAAAAATTGGTTGTGTTGGCCCTGGATCGAGCTATGCCCAGGCTGGGTCGGGCCAAGATTTTTTGGGGAATATTGTGGCCCATATTGTTTGGGGAATATTGTTCATGTAACAGGCTAGGCCTGCCCAGGCTATTTTAGGCCTGGCTCGCAGGCGGCTTGGCATGTTTGACACCTCTAGGTTTTGGCAGACGAGTAGCAGGTGGTGGTGGCGGCAACAATGATGTGGATGAGATGGAAACATCCTCGTCGGTGGTGATGGAGTTATGGTGGCCATGGTGGTCGTAGTGGCGTCAGCTAGCCCATAATAATTGTGGAATAATTGTGGTGGTGGTGACAAAAGGAAATAGGAGTTGTGGTGGTTGCTCTAGTGCAATTGAGGTAGTGGTTTTAGTGCGGTTGAGGTAGTGTTGCTATTTAATTATGGCAGTATCATGGTGGTAATTGTTTTTAAAGTAAAATTTTGTTAAATAATTTTTTATCCTCTTTCTCTCACTTAAAATTAAGGGATATGTGTTAATTAAGTCTAAAATGACTTAAAGTTTGGGTTTATATTTTTTGTTTGTATAGGTATTAATTTTTGAAGTGTTACAAAGTTGAGGTTATCAAAAGCACTTAACTAAAATTATTTAAATTATAAAATTAAAATAATTAATTGCATTATCAAACACACCCTAACGATACAAAAAAAAGTTTGCAAACAAACAATACATTGCAAAAAATTAGATGACAAGTACAGTAAATATATGATGATACTTTATATTCAAAACTTGGGCGATCTAAATATTTAATATCTAGTTTATTGGGAACCTTGGTATACGTGCACCAAAGCACTCCATTTGTCTCAAAAAAATTGATCATATATATTCTGTTTAGGCTGTCTCAGAAAAAGTAATCACTTTTTAACTTAAGAAATATTACATAGGTGTTTTTCTATATTTACCCTTCCTATACCTTTTTTATATTATTTCTCTCTCCACGTTTAATCTTTCACCAACAACCACTTTTTTAATAAGAAAGACTGATTATGTATTTTTTTATATTTACCCTTCTTACATTATTTTTCTACTATTCCTTTCTCCACGTTTAATCTATCAGCAACCCAATTTTTCTCTCTTATGTTGACCCTTTAGTTTATGTTCTTTATTTTGATGATTCTAATTCATTGACCCTCACTTATCTAACATGTGCATCAAGTATTCTATCAAATGTTGCACAAATTTGTTGGACTTGTCGAGCTTGCTGAATGTCTTGGACCATAGAAGAGGTTATCTTTTTTTTTTTAATATTTTCGAGCTAAAAAATGAGCTAACCGAAAAAATGTATTCAAACAAACTTTTAAGCTCAGTCGAAGATTTCCCTTTGGACTCAACCGAATTCTGCAGAAGCCCTTAACCAATCTATTTTCTCTTCTTTGTTGACCAACTTTTATATAGCTGAGCAAATTCTCTGTGGCCTACGCATTATAGTCGACCATATTCATACAGGGTCGATCGAATACGTTACAAGCCATTAATCGATCTACTTACTTCTTGCAGTCGACCAAATTCACATGGGGTTCGACCAAATTTATTAGAAGCCATTAATCGATCAATTTACTTCTTGTAATGGATCGAATTCAATAGGGTCGACTGAATTTGTTAGAAGCCTTTAACCAATTGATATACTTCTTACAAGCGACCTGATTTGTTTAGAGTCAACCGAATTCTGCAGTAGCTTTTAATTGATCTAACATCTCTTTGTAATTAACTGAATTTAATTGCAGTTGACCAATTTTAATCTCTGTTACTGTTAGTCTGTCCCTTTAGATGATGTCTGTAATGGTTTTATTTCTCTACTATATAAGGGACACTTCAGAGCTTTTATTCTCAACAAATTACCTTTTAATATTCTCTCTCTCTGCATTCTCTCTCAAGTTTACTTCTCTCTGTACTAACATTCTTTACAAAAACTTCTAAGTGAGAAATTCTTTTGCGAAAGTTTGTGAGCAACTTTCTTGGTTAAGCTACTTTGAGATTAAGATCTTCCCACCTAAGAAAGCTTAGTTCACTTGTTTCTCATTGTATCATCTACTCTTTGAGGAGTATAAGTTGTGTTAATTCTCTTCACTTGTATTTGTTGGAAAGCTTGGAGAGGTTTTCTAAATTGTACTGAGGTTTGAGCCAGCACCCAAAGCTAGCCGAGTAGTGGAAGGCTCGAGTAGGTCTCCCTTGTGTGGAATGCTCCAGGGACTGGACGTAGGCAGGGGGCCGAACCAATATAAATCTTTGTGTCGATCTTTGATTACGATTATCTTGTGAGTTAAAATTTTAAATTTCTACTTAGATCTGTAAACACATATTCACCCCCCCTCTAGGTGTACTTAGGGAACTAAAAGTGGTATCAGAGCCTTGTGTTATGTTATTTTTTGTCAGTTAATCGTTAAAAGTTAAAGATTTAGTTATGAAAGAAGGTTCAATACCCAATCAACCACCTCTGCTGAAAAGTGACAACTACAGTTACAGGAAGAACCGGATAAGAAGCTATTTTAAGCAAGACGTTTATGTGTGGCATGTTGTAGAAGATGGTATGTTCGTTCATATGACAGATGGCCCTGATGAAAGTAGGATTCTCAAGGGAATCTTTGAATAACGGAGGCAAACCTCTTCTCCATGGATGATAAATCAAAGAATATCATTAGCTGTGGACTCAATATAAATGAGTATAATCGGGTCTCAGCTTGTGGAACAACCAAAAGATATGGAGGTTGCTAAAAGTTACTCATGAAGGGACCAATAAAGTTAAGGAAACAAAGATCAATATGTTGGTGTAATTGTATGAGGCTTTCAAGATGAAAGAAAAAGAGTCTGTGAATGAGATGTACTCTAGGTTCACTCTCATCATAAACAGATTAAAGCTCTTGGGGAAAGTGTATCCTCAAAATAAAATGGGTTCTCTAATCCCTTCCTAAGAGATAGGAGGCTAAAGTCACTACCATTCAAGAGACAAAAGATCTAAATATCCTAAAGCTGGAAGAGCTAGTGGGTTCTCTGATGACTCATGAAAATACAATGAAGATTCAAATATAATTATATACATATGCAAGTCGAAACTAAGAAAGAGTGGCTATGTCACCGAGTATGTGGCCACGTCACCGTGTGCGTGGACACTCTCTTAACTCGCCACGTGGACTCTTTTATTTTGACTTTTTAAAGCATTTTATAATTTTTACCTTTGTAATAATGATTCAGATTCCTTTTTTCACTCTCCATCTCTCTTATTCAATTTGATTTGAATTTCTTTTTGCCATTTGAGATTCAACCAATTAAATAAATTTTATATTTCTTTCTCTTCTATGTTAACATGTCCATTTTTAAAAAATTATTCATATCTTTTCACTTTCATTAATCCTCAGATTTTGCCAAAACTAATTCTCTTATTGTCCCTTTTAGTCTTAAGTATTTTCTATTATTTAAAGACGCCCAATATTCTCTCACTACAAGAAAAAAGACTTTTGGCGACGGAAATTTTCATTACTAAAAGTCCTAAATCTGTTGCTAAAAACTTTTAACGAAGGACGTCCTGTCGCTAAAAGTTCGTTACCTATATCCCCATTGCTAAAAGTTTTGCGACGAAATTTTGAAAACTGTCTCTTAAAAGTCAATTTTCAAAGACGGACGTATTAATACAATTAGCGAAGGAATATCCGTCACTAAATATCTTTTCCATATTTTAATTTACTTTTTTTTCAAAAATAATTTATTACGTAAAATATTTAGCGACGGAACAATTTGTTGCCAAAAGTTTTAACGACAGACATTTAGCGACGGAACATCCATCGCTAAAAATTATTCAAAAATTGATGACTTTTAGCGACAGAATATCTGTTGTTAAAAGTCTGTCGTTTAAAACTTTCCATCGCTAAAAGTTATTTATTCATAGAATAAGTAAGACTTTTAGCGACGGGATAGAATCGTCGCTAAAAGTCAAACTAATTTAAAAATATATATATTTTTAATACTCAAACCTGTAATTATAAATTCTTAACAATTATTCTCAATCCAGCAAATATTTTTCAATGCACATTAGGTTAAATAATTGTCGATCCATTAGCAATTATTTAACCCTAAAACAGACACAATACCTATATATAAAGAATGGATTTTATACTAATCGAAAAATAAAATGTATACAAAGTTCAGGAGAGCACGTGAACAGGGTACAATAAAGTAGGGGAGTATAAGTCGGGGGGGGGGGAGAGGGGGCATGGGAGTGGAATACAAATAGCTAGGAAGGGAAGAGCTAATCAAGGGTCGACGCGTCCTGGATCTGGATCCTGCTGATCTTCCTCATCCATGGGGGCACTGTGATCTGAATTCGTCTTGGCATGTCCAGCAGCAGTGCCCTGCACGTAAAGGTACAGACGCATTAATCTTGATAGCAATCATATACGGTATTTACTAAACGTAAATAGTGGTTGCACCTGGTTATGCGTCGTGATCATCCTATACACCTCTGCAGCAATGCGACGGATCTTGTCCTCATGTAACGACGGTCGCTCCATGGTCGGTGTCTGCGTCAGTGGAGGGGCAACAGGGGGTGGGGACAAATGACCCGTAATCTATCCATGTCTGACTTCGTGTACAACAAGTCCAAAGAAATTAACACATTAAAAATAATGTATAATCTATAACATGTTACAACACTATAAAAATGAACCGAGTATATATATGAACTGAGTATAAAAATACTATATGAATCGAGTACTAAAAGAATGCATGTTACAATACTATAAGTCAATCATCTTCATTTTGGGAATCATTGCCATCATCATCGTTAGACTCGTCATCCTCTTCATCGAGTAGTTCTTCTTCCTTTTCGTCAGTAGATTCAGCCTCATTTTCACCACTTTCTACATCTTTCTCGTCATCATCTACGACTTCTTCTCCTACATCAAGTGTTGGTTGAAGAGGAAGATCGTTATCTTCGTTTTTCACCTCAACAGGTACCAAGATAGGTGCTTGGTCGGCTTGAAATGTGTCTACCTCACTATTATATGCCACGGACAATTTCTTGGACTTGTTAACTGTATACCAATGAGATTTTGGATTTGCAACGTCCTCCATTTAAAAGACTTACGCAGCTTGACTAGCAAACACAAATGGCTCGTCTGATGCAAGTCTGGACTTAGCATTGACATCTACAATCCCTTGCGAGCTACCACGGATTCTTCTACTGTATGTGACATCGAACCATGTATAGTTGAACATTACCAGGCGATTTTGAAACCTAGATATGTTAGCTCAACAATCTTATCCAGCTCTCCATAAAAGTCATGCAATTCTCGTCATAACTGTCGCCATTGACCAAGACTCCACTGTTTTGGGTTTGTTTTGTCTAGTCATCATCTTTTACATTAAGCCTAAACCCATTGATGATATAGCCTCCATGACAGGATGCTTGTTTACTAGGGCCTTGAGCTAGTAATTTCAACAAGAAGACTACTGGTTTATCAACTAATTGAACTTATTATAGAAGATGGTGAAAGTTAATGATAAATCATCATACTAATAAACCACATAGCTGTATATAACACAATATATTTTGATTAAAGAATTAAACGTCTTTTGAACCACTCTACAAATTGCGATTTCTGATGGTTCAAGTCCAGCAGGATCAGTGATTAAAGATTCTACATCGAACTCACTTCAAATCAAGATAGTTAACCCATTGATTACACATTTTCAATTATGTACATAAATTATTTGAAGACATAAACTTACTTAACGAATGCTGAAACTTCATCACAATTTAGAAGGGCATATATTATTGCAGCACTGTACTCTACATTCGTTAGCCACCAAGTATAGGTTTGTCTGAACGGACTACCTGACTGCTTGAATATTGACAATTATCCTTTGAAATGTGTGCTGGCTCCGGGCTTACTTCGGCCTAGTTAATTTAACATTGTATCAATATTAGGCTCGAAATATTAGCTACAAAAGTTTACAAACTCTTCCATTACGTAAGCCTTAGCAATTAAGCCCTCAACACGAGCTTTATTGTGAACTTTCTTCTTCAAATGGAACATGAACTTAAAAGTTTAACTAATAGAGTACTAGTTAGGTGGAATATCAATGACAACAGAGTTTGCATTACTTGTAAACGAACAACATAGAGTTAAAGCAATACCTATCGAATGGGCTAATGCTCCATTGAATCAAAGAATGACGGTGGGCGAGCTTTCAAATTTCAGTACAATGTTCTTCTCAAGCACTTCCATGTTATTCACTCGGATTGTAGAAGAACAAATATCCCGAAAGAAATGAGATAATCCAATTAAATCTCACATACAACCCTTGGCAACAGTTCCCGGAAGGCAATAAGAATGAATCTTTCCATAAATACGTGACAATCATGACTCTTTATCCCTTGGAACTTGCATTTCGATACATTACAACAACGGGATATTTTGGACGCATAACCATCAGGAAGCTTCAAATTCTTAATCCACTGGCAGACCTTCTCTACTCGTTTCTTGTCTAGACAGTAAGGTGCTTTCAGAAGTATCGTCCTCCTACTGACTGTCCGAGGATGCAGTTCACGGCGTACACCCAATTGTTGTAGACCCTTTCTCGCTTTAAGGTGATTTTTGATTTCCTCTTGACATTTATCATTGTGTTGAACATATTATCGAAAACATTCTTCTCAATATGCATCATATCCATGTTGTTTCGGATAATGAGTGTCCTCCGGTAGGCTAACTCCCTAAAAATACACTGTTTTCTCCAGTTGTACTCTTTTCTGTATCTTGGAATCTTCTGATCCGGCATACCACCGTATGGTATGTTAGTATCAAGTGCCTTCAGGTGCGAGAGCACTTCTTCACCAGATGGATAGTCTGGTGTGACTACCTCACGCTTGATTGTCCCATCGAATTTATCTTTCTACCTACGGAACTGATGGTCTAGTGGCAAAAGCTTTCGGTGACATCCGAATCACAAGGGCTTCCCGTTGTGCTTTAACGTACGACCGAGATTCATGCCCATACAAGCAGGGCATACTAAGTTTCCATGTGTGTGCTCCACCCACACGTCATTCCCAATGTGGTAAAATTGTGTATAGTCCACATCAAAGCAACCGTCATTTAAGAGTTCTGTTTAAGGTATGCATCATACGGTTGACTCCATGATCCCATAGCTGTTTGAGCTCATCAATCAACCCCATCAAATACACATCTATGTCCTTACCGGGACTCTTCAGCCCCAAAATAAGCAACGACAAAAACATGTACGCCTTCTTCATGCACATGCCTGATGGAAGGTTGTACGTGATAATAATAATAGGCCATGTGGAGTAAGGCGTGCTAGACTGCCTAAAAAGATTGAACCCATCGGTTGCCAAATCAAGTCTAACATTTTGAACTTTATGAGTAAAGTTTAGATGCCTGCGGTCAAACTCCTTCCATGCCTCTCCATCACCTGGGTGTGTCAGCACATCGGTATCGTTGCTACAAGTCTCACAGTGAGCCCTTATATGTTCAGCCGTATTGGAAGAGTATTAAATCCTCTGAAGCCTTGGGGTAATGGGAAAATATTTCAATAGCTTCCATGCAATATTTTTTCTCTTCCCTTTGTCTGGTTTATACCTTAAATGATCACATACTAGACACTGTGTCAAGTCCTTATTCTTTTTCCAGAATAATACACAGTCCTTATTGCATGCATCTATTCGCTTATAGCTCAATCCAAGTTTCGTCATCATCTTCTTCGCATCATAGTACGACGGAGGCGTGTTTTCACTATCCGACAAAATTTCTTTGGTAAAAGTAACAAACTCGTTAAATCCTTTCTCACTTAGTCCATGGTCCGATTTCAACGGTAATAACCTACTAACTGTAGACAACGTGTGTGTTTCTGGATTCAATCTCACAACGGATCTTTCGCATCTATCAACAAATCATAAAACTGATTAGCCTTGATCGGCTGCTGGGGACTGTCAGCATTCATAATCATATCTCGATATCATACTGTGCCTCCTATCTAATTTCAGCTGGACTAGCTGGGTTGGATGACAATACTATCATTTTCTAGTACTACGGCCACCTTATGTATCCACCCATAAAACCGTATCGGAGAAGATGCCATTTTACCACCATTCTCCTTCTCCAATACAACAACTCGCATTTATTGCACGGATGCCTTATCGTCTCAAAGTTAACATATGAGGATGTGCGTAAGCGAACTTGAGAAACTCGTTGACGCGATCCTCGAAATCATCATCATTCTTCCTTTTTATCCAACTTCGATTGATCGGCATGATGACTGAGATTACTATATACCACCTTACATTAAAACCAATAATTGGGTAGGGTCGATATGAAAATGAATGCATGCATGTGACACCATGTCTATACCCCCTTTGTTCTCTTATAGGTAGTGGTCCTATCCCATTCAGAAAAGTACATGTTTATATAACAGTTACCAACTCATGCTTAGTCCTATGTCTGCAAAAAAATTGGTAGCACCTCCCCATATGTCTCTATGTACACAACATCAATTAGGTGTTCTAACATCTGTTAAATCTTGTTCTTACAAGATTTAACGGATGTTATAACACCAGATCTGTATGCACCCGGAGAAATACTGGAGAACATGTACTAAATATTCATGACATAAAACACAGAGCATGAGTCGATACACTATTTTATAAACACTTAGCTTTTCCAAATTATCCAAACTGGACATCCAAAAGCTCATTACAAAGCATTACTTTGTAACGAGTACCTTTAAACGGGAACTAAGGGTTTTATGCATGCATGCGTTTAAAATTTGTAAATATGCAACAATCTTTTCGAAATGTCAAAATTTCCAAAAGATGGAATCATTAGGTTAATTTGCAAGAATATGCCATAACCAAAATGTTTCACTTTCAAATTCGACGACAACGAGTTGTAAATAACTCGTTGTCAATGGACTTCACAAAATAACAACAAATATTCATAATGTGCGCAGTCGACTCACGTTTCTCGCTAGAATATGGAGTTCATTCGCAGGGTTGATAGTGTATTACCTGTGATTGTGATGGGGTTTATCGTTTAGTTAGGGTTAGAGTTGTATTCAGGCTTATCTAATTATGATTTAATTAATGTTTATCAGGGCTAATTAGGATTTAATTAGGTTAATCAGGGTTTAGTTAGGGTTTATCAGGGCTAATTAGGGTTAATTTGGGTAATTAGGGTTTATTTAGATTAATTAGGTTTAATTAGGATTTAGTTAGGGTTTATCGGGGCTAATTATGGTTAATTTGGGTAATTAGGGTTTAATCAGGGTTCATTAGGGTTTAGTTAGGATTTATCAGGGCTAATTAGGATTAATTAGGTTTAATCAGGGTTAATTACGGTTACTCCAAGATGTGTTAAGGGTTAATTAGGAGTTCTTTAGAGTTAATTAGGGTTAGGGTTACTTAGGGCTAACTAAGGTTAATCAGGTTCAATTAGGGTTAATTAGAACTAATTAGAGCTAATTAGTGTTAATTAGACTAATTGGGGCTAATTAGGGTGTACTTAGATTAATTAGGGCTCTTTTGTGTTAATTAGGACTAATTAAGGCTAACTATGCTGATTAGAGTAAATTAGGTTCAATTAGAGTTAATTACTATTAATTAGGGCTTGGGAAAAGTGGCGGGGCACGGCGCCATGGAGGCAATGTCGCCAGGGGGTGGGGGAGGGGGGGTGTCGCCAGAGGGGGTATTGCCGTAAAGGGGGGTCGCCGGAGGGAGGAAAACCAGTGCCGGTGAGAGTGAGTGAGAAGTTGAAAGAGAAAAACGGGAAGAGAGAAAGAAGGGAAATGGGGGCTTTTATGACAGGACTTTTTATGCTAAAAATCCATCGCTAAAAGCCATAATTTTTAGAGTTTAAGCGACATGCATTTTTAGTGACGAAAAATGCTGTCGCTACAATACTTTTTTGTGACGTGGTGATTTCGTTGCTAAATTTTTTTTTGAAAAGGTGATCGAAAATTAGAAAATATTTAAGAACTTTTAGTGACGGGTTGCCGTTGGTAAAAAAGCCATCGACAAATGTTTTTTTCGACTGATTGCGCCGTCAGTAAACCCTTTTACCGACGGAAGTTTAGAGATGGGCCATTCCGTCGCTGAAAGTGATTTTTAGCGACGGAATTGTTCCCGTTGCTAAAAGTCCGTCGCAAAAAATCTTTTTTCTTATAGTGTCTATTAGCTTTTCTCTCTAACTAAGATAATTTCCCTTCTTTTATTTTATTACAAGTTTATATGCATAGTTTAGTACTCTCCTATTTTGTTTTCAATCATTTGTTACATATCTTTACTTTTTTCTTAGTAGTGATGGCAATAAGACCCGCAACCGGCAGACCCCCCCCCCCCCCACCCGTGGTCTGATAGGAGCGGGTCTTTTTGACTTTGACCTAGCCACGGGGCTGGTATGGTTTTAATTAAAAAGATCTGCAATGGGTTAGGGGGTATAGTTTTTGTCCAAACCGCCTGGGTACCTGCCCCGTCCCATGACCTGTATTGGCCCCGATATATCCCTATACATCATTTAATCATAGTCGTCCATCTCAACATTATGACAACTTTCCTTATTCCTCCTCAACCCTAATTCTATCTTCTCTCACTCTCTGCCGACAAGTTGCCGCCGCTGAGTTCTCTAATCTTTCCCTACCGGCCGTCGCACATCCTTCTTCTCTCCCTCTCCTTCAAACCGTCGAAAACTCACAAAGACATACCGGTTCACTAAAGAACCAAAGCCATCCACTTCCACCTAGGCCGAAAACCCTCACTAACACCTCCACCATCCGTCCACCTTTACCTTGACCATTCACTGTCATGGCGGCACCACTACCACCTCCACTTTCATCACCAGGCCAAGAACAACATGAAGATTGTAGTGATTGATTTTGAACCTTGAAGCTCAGATAAGGTAGAGCTTGTTTGGAGGGGTTTCAAGGGCTTGAGGGAGGGACGGGGTGGGATGGGTTTTCTAAAGTATTTTAGGTCGAATGTGATATTGAAATTATATAACTCCGTGCAGGTGCGGGGTGGGCTGGAGTTTCAGAGATAATGGGGCAGGTACGGATCTTATAAGATCCGCATCCAATCCGCCCCATTGCTATCCCTATTTCTCGGTGGCCTTCAGTAATACAAACCTCAACACACAGGTGATTATAGTTAGAATTATCACTATTATTTTTATTTGTTGGGGCGTACTATTTCTATCATTTCATATAATTTTTTTTATCTTCATTTGTTGTTAAAGCTAGCTATTATTACCCAAGTTCATTTTTATTGACAAAAATTGATAGGAAAACTCATATAAAAATGTGGAAATAAAATTTTAATTTTTTATCACTACCAATTATGTTAGTGTAATTAGGCATATAAGTACGAGATTTCTTAATCAGTACTTTGACAGTTGTTATTGCCATGAGCAACGCATATGATCAAATCTACTTTTGTAATTCAAACTCAGGTTGTAATCTATGTTTGAAGAAAATGGTGACAACTTCTCATATAACAACAATTGATGGCTCCATAATGTCTTTAGTTTCAAGTAATTACTAACACTCAAAACGTGTTGTTAAGAATTATCCTTAAAAGTGTTAAAGAGACTAATTAACCATATTAACGATGATCGATTGTGGTTGTTGTAAAGGTGTAGCCGTCTTCTTACAATCCTCCATTGCAGTCAAATTTATCGTTAACACTACTTAATGGGTTATGATACTTTCTATACCGTCACTTGATATTCATGATTTATAAAGTATACAATCTAGCAAAGAAATGCATGAATCTCCTTACTCATTACAAAGTGCTAAAAAGCTCCCCACAAACGGAGTCATTAGTCCTAACTGTATTTTGATAATTGATGTCCTGACTAACTGTAACTCTCTTCTATTGTAAAATCCACATTCTTCTTCGGGTTTTTCTCTCCTCTTTCCGAATTTTAAAAAACTTTTGCACTAATAACAAACTTATTAGGCATACTAATTCACGATGTCTAGCACTATTCATTCTGCATCGAACAGCTACAAAAAGACTCCCGATGCCACATTTCATACATTCTGCCAAAAGCACTACTCAAGGCCACCATTGAACGCTGTTTGCAGCCTATTTTGGTCACACCCAAAGGCCCACTAGGGGTCCCATTTTGCACAACACATCCACACAAGTAACAGTCAGCATTCAACGCTTCTAACCGGTCAAAACGTGCACGCTCAAGTCACGTGCACTTCTCACTTTTTCTACGTGACTTCGTCACCAAGAAACTCATCCTTGCGCGACTGCTCATCACACACCGATCGTAGCACATCGCCCGTCGGCGCACCTTGACGCTTGCCCAAGGAAGTGGGCCTTGGCCTCCCCTCAAGGTTGGCCTTGGCCTTTCCCCAAGGGTTGGCCTTTGGCCTATCTCTTTAGCATCTATACTACTCTTCAAGGGACCAAACGTCACTCCGTAACCCCCATCGCGACGGACGTCACTCCATGACCCTTGTCGCCCAGACGTCACTCTGTGACCCCCGTCGCGCCAGACGTCACTCTGCGACCCCCGTCGAGCCAGACATCACTCTGCGACCCCCATCGCTCCAGACGTCACTCTGCGACCCCCGTCGCTCCAGACGTCACTCTGCGACCCCTGTCTCCCGGACATCATTATACGACCCCCATCACGTCAGATGTCACTCAGCGACCCCCCGTTGTGCCGAACGTCACTCCGCAACCCCCATCACGCAAAACGTCACTCTGAGTGCTCCGGCACATGGACTTACCCGTGGGGATAGGTGACTCCTCCGGGACACTATCTGTGCCAGGAAACTTTTCAACTCTTCTTCTACCAGGTAGACGGCTCCTCCAGGATGCTACCTTGGCCAGTCTGGTAGACGGCTCCTCCGAGATGCTACCTTAATACGCTCCGAGTGCTCCAGCATAAGGACTCACCCGCGGGGATATGCAACTCCTTCGGGACACTATCTCTGCTAGGGAGATTTTTAACTCCCCTTCTGCCAGGTAGACGGCTCCTCCGAGATGCTACTTCGGCCGGCCAAGTAGACTGGTCCTCCGGGATGCTACCTCGGCCTGCAGAATAGGCAACTCCTCTGGGACACTATCTCTGCTAGGGAGCTTTTCAACTCCCCTTCCGCCAAGTGAACGGCTCCTCCAGGATGCTACCTCAGCCTGTCGGGTAGACGGCTCCTCCGGGATGCTACCTTGACGCTCTTCGAGTGCTCCGGCACAAGGACTGACCTGTGGGATAGGTGACTCCTCAGCGACACTATCTCTGCCAGGGTGTCTTCATGACTAGCCTACGTGCTCCGGCACTGGGGGCTTGTGTCGGCACCCCTATGGACTATGACCCCTAGTCATTTCGAGACGGGAGTAGGTCTTCAGAGGGCATCGTGCCTAGTCCGCTTGGCAGTTGGCAGTTGGATTTTCCCCACCACTACCAGGCCTGTGGGACTTTGCAAGGGCTTAGATTGGTGGCTAGATCAAGGGGTCTCTTTGGCCACACCGATGCTGTGGGAGCCAGTCTTTCTGGACAGACAGAGCGACGCTGTGAGGATCGGGTCAGGTGAATATGCGATCTGACAGTCCGTGAAACACCGACACCCGTGGACCCCCCGGTGATGTGTCACTCCTGGGGAGTGCCATGTGTCGGTTGTGACATCATCATTTCAACCTCTATAAATAGAGGTCTTGAGAATTCATTTGGGACCCTTGGACATTTTTTGACAGTTGGACATTCTCAAACTTCTCATTTTCTCACTTTAGAATCCTAGAGAGAGAAACATACCGGACCTTGACTTTGGACCTAAGCATCGGACTGTGACTGTCGTCGTGTTATCACCCTGCGCCATTGCCCTCGCAGCACTACCATCCCTTAGTCTCTTTCTAGGAAGCCCTTGGTCTCTGCCCTTGCTCCGCCCTTGCTATGTCTCACATTAACATACTTGGCATTTGACTCGGACTGCATTCCTTGTGATACCTCCACGTCGACTGCGAACCCACTTTCCTTGGCAACAAACGATTATCGCCAAAACCCTTGCACAACCCCTTCATCCACCACCAAATGCCACCTAATCACCGGCCGGACCACCGTCGATTGCAGGGGTTGCATTCAGCTCGATAGCGAACCATTAAGGCCAGGTTTGTTCCTTTATTCAAACTTTAACCACCCATATTGCTTAAACTATGCAGCTATCTATGTTGTGATTATTAGTTTCTTTTATAGGTGTACTACTGTTCTATGGAGAAACTGGCTCCCGATTTTTACTAGTAAAGTATCAATCAAATTATATGGCATAGACGGTAGTTTGATACTTTACATCATTGAACATACGCATTTTTTTTTGGCTAAAACATACTTCACCGTTGATAAGAATCTGATTGACAGGAATGCATTGCCCAGTTCAAAAATACTTGTACTCATGGAACTGACTAGCGTGTTGTGAAGTATATATGATGTGAACTATGATCTAGGAAGCATCGACACCTCATTGGAGTGAGGTATGGTGTTCGATAACTATCTACACCTCGACACCTGATCGACACCTCAGCACACCTATCAAACACCTCGTTGTCCGAATTTTTTTAAATTTTAGAATATCACTTGTCACGACACTAAAGACTTTCCTAAGTTGACTGTGCGACACTTAGTTAAATCAAGCCCTCGTTTACACGCTAAGTCAACCTATCCCTTGGGCTGAGTGATGTTAAGAGCAAATGAAGAAAGGAAAACGAGAGTTTCAGAGAATGATATTCACTATATTGCTTGGAAAATGCTACAATAATTGGATCACTTATGCCTTGGCCAAGAGAAGCCTTAGCTATTTATACAAATTCACCTCCTTAAAGGACAATAGGGCTACATTTGATCCTACAATCTACAAACTATATACTATAATATCTAAATCTAAATAATTACAAGTTTCCGTACAATTCTTGAATTTTCCTTCTAAGTCCTTAGAATTATCTTTTATGTACAAGAAGCATATGTAGAGAGTTAATGAACATTCTGAAAACCTTTTTCCCTTCATATTCTAGGAAAACGTTCACGTAAACGTCCTTATCCGACACTTTGTGCGGAAGTGTCGAAATGTATGGGGTCAAACTGCAAATTTTCAAACTTAGTTTGGCTTGTGTGTAATAATTGACAATTGTGAAGCTCTTTTAGAATTAAAGTTTAAGGAAGCCCTAATACCCATTACCGTTGTCTTCTGAGTCTTCCTCTTGCAGCGTCAAGAGAAGAGAACGAAGCAGACGACCCACTCAACTGGTCGCCGGAGGATTTCGCCTCCGTATCTCGCCGCCGTCTCCGGATTCAAGCAACAGGTGCCTTCGTCTTTGTCTCTCATCTGTTTCTTTTTTCCTTCTTTATTGAGGTCTCCTTCTTTCTCTCTCGTTTTGGTACGCTCGAAATGACACTATTGATGTTGATTCAGCTCTTGGTCGAAGGAAAGAGATAATAGTTGTGTGACTTTGTAAGAGTTAAAGTAGTGAAGTAATTTCTTATGACTTTGCAAGAGTTACCCGTTTCTGTTTCTGTTTGGGCGGTGAAGAAGAGGGTGCTTTTCCTGTTTCTCTTACCTGTGTGCATGACTTAGTAAGAGTCGAGTAGTGAAGTACTTTGTTATGTTATGTACCATATTTTTTGTGCTATATTGCATTTAAATTTGTAGTATGACTTTTATTTGAGTTGCTTGCTTTGTGGTTATTGATTATTGTTTACTATTTTAGATGTAGAATGTCATTGATTTTTAATGACTATATATATACATAATAAAAATATATAAAAGAATTCAGCGGTGTCTTGCGGTGTCCCGGTCGGTGTCTGTCGGATGCAGTGTCCGTATCCGTGCTACTTAGACTATGATATAGACATCAAACAGAAAAATCGGTGATAGAAATGTAATATCTCACGAGTAAGAAATAGCTTGTAAGGGTTTCAATCCCTTAAAAGATATGGGACGAGATTTACTCTTACTAATCTAGGGCTATAGGATGTACATAGCATGAGGGGGTGCAGAGTGTCCAAGGGGGCACACAGGATTATGTATTCATGTTTGAGGGAGCTGATCCATGTTTAGGTTTGACAGTATAATTAAGTTGCCTACACATTTTAGCCATCCACCTCAGCCACAGGGAAAGCCAAGATCCTTTTCAATTAGGTTGACTTGAAGGGTCCTTTAGATAATATATCTGATTGCACTTACTTACAGATTGTCCTCTACTATGACTGCTTGCTTTACTCTCTTGCTAGATAATCTAGTGGATTCAGGAGGTATTCGTATTACCATGTTTGTTCACTGCATTTGGTGCACCGGTGGAATTTGGCCATTATGTCTAAGCAGTTCTAATGATTACTTCCAAATCCTTGCACTTGCTTTATAAACAACAAACACAGTCAGTGTGTGCAAAATAATGGACAGGTTCAGAGTTGGATATGCCCAGTAGGCAGCTCTCAGAAAAATGGTCACTCTGTTCTCACTGTTTGGCACTCTCCAGAATATTTTGCCAGAAGTAAGCACGAATATAGTAGCTCAGCAGCTATGGACAACATATGTCGTCACTAAAGTAAAACAAGAAATTCCAGCAAGTCTTTCCATTAACTTTTTAGCGCATGACTATTCCTTTCAAATATTTTTCTAATGCATGACAAGTCATTGCCACTTTCAACCGTGATATACCATAACGAACGAGTCTGTAAATCCCAAGAGGTACTCATAAGGCAGTCATGAGTACTTAGTTTGTCCCACCATAAAATCACATGTAAAAAATTACTCAAGGTAACAAGTCTATCCAACATCCACCACACCAATATATAAACAAAGAAAACTTACTAAAGTGAAGCAGTAAAGTAATAACAACTATTGACAAGGTAGTTTGCTCCCCTATCAAAGAAATGCCTCAAGGAAGAAAATATTGGTCACTATATAAAACAATTCTAAAGGTCTTATCACAGGTCCCCAAGATTGATTTTGTGCTATAAGTTGGAAAAGATTAGGCAAAAGCATAGTGAATAAGAATTAGTTTGACGATTTCCTGTTTTACTATTGGATTCGGGACTGGTTTACATTATATCATGATTTTTAATTGTCACACAGGGGAATTGAATCGAAGTTGTTTGTGACTTGAAGCATGAATAGTAAGCATGATGGTGATTGTATTCTCACAAACGGAGACCATGAAAGGAAAAGGAGGTTCAACACCCGTCGGCTGGATGAGATTGTAGCATTGCCTGTCTAGTTAACTATCGCTTATATGGGAAAAGCGTGTGTTTTTGCTTTCAGTTCTATTCTACGAAATTTCAATTGTTGCTAGCCTAACTTGGCTACACATCTTTGACCATCTTTGGGTCCCACTTTATGAGACACGTCAGTAATTATTCAACTGTCTGACAAACGCTCTTGTCCCAGTCAACTTGTAGTATGTCACATTCATCATGTGCCGCTAATTTGCAAAAAATGCCTAAAATACCCTGTTTACCTTTAATGAGAAAAAACAAAAAAATGTAGCGAAACTTACCCTTGGGAGCCGCCCACCCAGGGCCCCTCCTTGGTTAGGCTGCTGGGAGGCATCCTTCTCTACCGGCAGGACGTACTTCTCCTTAGTGAGCCGCCCACCCGGGGCACACCAACTTGGGTAGCTGACTAATTTGGGTGGTTGGGGGAATTCGCTATCTCCCTTACATACATGACCCTCTCACACATCTCTTGGCTGCCTAGGTAGCACAGACACGGACACTGTGTCCGACATTGACATCGATCGGGATACCAGACACCTCAATTTTCAAAAAATCAGATTTTGGACAGTGCAAGGACATCGCTGAATTTTCTATTACTTTTTATTATAATGTGTATGTGTGTATATATACATATATATATATATATATATATATGTCTCTAAGAAAAATAAACATCAATTGAAGCAGTTGAATTCCGTTCAAAATGGATGGAAAAGACAGTACCAAAAAATAGTTTCAATAGTAACAATAAAGAAGGAAAAAAAGACATGGGATCAAAGGCATGAAGGAGAGGTTCTATATAGCTAGATTGGTGTGTGAATGAGGTCGGAGATGTTGATTTATCTTTTTCTGGATTGATAAACTTGGATGCTTTCGGTGACATAAAAGATGGAAAAGAGGAAGAGATGAGAGAGAGAAGGGTATCTTTTGCTAAAATCTAGTGAGATCTTTTGAGGAGAAGCTCGGTTGTCCAACTGCTTCATCTTCTTTTCTCTTGGTTAGGCAGACGACAACAATATTAAAGAAGCCTCATTAGACAAAATGGTTGGTTCGATATTCACTCTCTCCTTTACATTAATAACCCCCTCACACATCTCTTGGCCGAACATGGACACCACGTTCGACGCCAACACCGACACCGATCAGGACACCAGACACCGTAATTTAAAAAAAATCAGATTTTGGAACATCGCTAAATTTTTAAAAAATTTATATTATTGTGTGTGTGTATATATACATATATGTGTGTGTGTATAAGAAAAATGAACATCAATTAGAGTAGCTGAATTCCGTTTCAAATGGGTGGGAAAGAAAGACAGTAACATAAATAGTTTCAACAGTAACAACAAAGAAGGAAAAAAGGACATGGGACTAAAGGCATGAATGAGAGGTCTTATATAGCTAGATTGGTGTGTGAATGAGGTCGGAGATGTTGACTTAACTTTCTTTGAACTGATTAGCTTAGATGCTTTCGGTAACATAAAAAGATTCAAAAGAAGAAGAGATGAGAGAGAAAGGAGGGTTCTTTGGCTAAAATCTAGCGAGATCCTCCAGGGTGAAGCTCGGTTGTCACGACTGCTTCATCTTCTTTTTTCCTGGTTAGGCAGACAACAATAACATAAAAGAAGACTCATTAGACAAATGGTTGTGTTGACAGGGTTTGGCTTAAAGGTTCATATCTAAAAAAGTACCACACACTAACCTCGAAATAAGTTTGAAACATTATCTGTTGGCCCCATACGTGTGGACACTTCCTTAAGAGGTGTACGACGCTGCCTCTGATAATTAAGAAAAATAAATAAATAAACTTGGACACTGCAAAGAGGTGTTGGACACTTGTTCGGAGGTGTCGGTAAGGTGTAGGGGTTTTGAACACCATTCCTCAACCCATTTGAGGTGTCAGTGCTTCCTAGTTAGCAGGCCCAACATTCTATTCCCCATTTTACTTGAAACCACTAAGCGGGTATGTGCACTATAAGCCGCCGAGTGGGGCATACACTCAACCTACCAACCCACCATGCCACATTTCCACTCTCTTACATATCACGTACCAACTTGCACCTCTCTGATCTCATGCCAATACCCTTCTATCATCCAACCCACCTCCTTACACCATTATGGCCTTCCATCTACCCATTGTGTTCCTCCGCACCACTTAGTGACCTTCGTGTCACCCACCGTACACCAACACTACATTTATGGGTTCCATGCACCCTTGCTACAAGACTCATACTCCATCCATGCACATTTGGGTACTTTCAACACATAGTTGACTCATGACTCCTTTGGGGCTCCGTGCTCCATGACAATTGTCGTCGCATCCCCCATGTTGTGACATTTTGTACGTCCAGAGCGCTGTCTCTATACGTTATCTGCCCTTGGGACTACACCCATCATCCGTGTCCATGCACCGCCTGCGTGCTATGTGCCCCTACTAGGTGGCTGCGCCCCGTGCCATCACCATTGAGTGTTCTCCTAGCATCGTACATATCACGCCATGCTTATGTGCCACGCCACTTACACAGTCGTGGTCCCCGACACTGTCACACTAGCATTGGTCCATCCCTTCACCTCCGTGTGCACCTTGTCTTGGTCGTGGAACATGCTTTGATCCGCTCTCCGGACTATGTAGCATCCCTCAAGGTAGGCGCCCTCCTTCGGAACACTACCTCAGGGAGCGTCGAGTACTTCGACACACGAGTGCTCTCCTCGGTCAGGTAGGCCACCTTCGGGACATTACTTGACCCATCGGTATGCGACTCCTCTGGGACATTACCTTGGGCAATTCGAGTGCTTCGGCACAAGGACTCATCTTACAGTAGGCGATTCTCCCGGGGGCCTGGACACTCTCTACCGGGGAGCTCCGAGTGACATGAGGACTCCCATCCCATCAAGTAGGAGTCTCTCTTGGGACACTACCTCGGCCCGTCGATAGGCGACTCCTCCGACACACTACCTCGACGTGCCGGGTAGGATCTCCTCCGAGACAGTTTCTTGGCTCGTTGTCTTGGCGCTCTCTGAGTGCTCTAGTACAAGGAGTCTCCTGTAAGATAGGCGATTCTTTTCCGGATACCATCTCCGGCAGGGTGTCCGAGTGACAAGTTTACGTGCTCCGGCACTGGGGCTCTTCATCGGTACCCTTAGGGACCATGACTCCCGGGTCATTCCGAGACGGGAGTTGGTCTTCGGAGGTCGTTGTGCCTAGTCTGCCTCGCAGTTGGGCATCGGGCCTTCTTTACTGCTGTTAGGTTTTTTGTGTCTCTCGACACCACCTGCGAGACCAGTAAGGATTTTGGACCGGTGGCTAAATCAAGGACGTTCTCTGGCCACGGTAGCGTTTCTTGAGTCAATCTTCCTAAACAGCCAGAGGAAGCTGTGCCGTGCAGGTCGAGTGAGCATGGGATCAAGCATAACACCGAGACATGGAGCATCCATAGCGAGGTGACACTTTTGGGAAGCGCCATGTGTCACTTGGTGACAAGGCATTTTCAGCTGCCTATAAATTGTGGACTTTAGAGTTCATTTTAGGGATTGAATTCATTTTCACTTTCTTACTCTAAAATTGCGGAGCTAAAGAATTCTAGAGAGTGTTAGAACCTAAGTATTGGACCCTTGACATCTGGGCCTCAACATAGGACTTTTGACAGTTGATTCGTACTCACCTCGCGCCTTTGCTCTCGTTGGGCGAACACTCCTCAGGCTGTATCTGCCCTTGCTCCTGCCCCCACTCTGACGCGCACAATCTTGCTTGCATCCGACTCGCATTGTACTGTGGTATCTCCACGTGTATTATGACTCCACTTTCTTGGTACGAAACACATAAGAAATATACTTGCAAACATGCAGTAATGTGAAGATATGATGACTTTTATGTAAACAGCACAAGACATGAAGCATGAAGCTGTTCATAATTTTTTTCAAGTTTGCCTCTCGTCTTTGCAGCTTCACTTCATGTTGCATATATGTGTTGCACATGCCCAGGAAAAACCAACTAAAGAAGTTTTTTCTTTTGAATTCCTTTTCCGTGGATGTTATTTCTGACATGTCAATGGTCGTGTCTCATTTGTACTTTGTCTTCTTTGTATTGTAAACATATAATCCTACAAGTGGCTTTTTGCCCTAATTGATTGAGCAAGAGGTGGATATACCAGAATGTCCCACTTCACTTCATTACTATTTTCTGTTGCTCCTATATGTCTATTTTGTTGCCTGCCGGCATGAAACCATTATCTTACAGTTTTAATAGTTCTGAGTAGATCATTTAGAAGTAGGCTTCTGACTTTTAGTGCTATTTTGCAGATTACATGTTGACCTACTAGCGATCTTCATGTCTCAAGCACGAAATATCTTTGTGGCCACAGGCTTAGTAGCTTTTGCAGCTTTGGGTTTAGCATTTCCTTTTTACATGGCGTAAGTACTTTTTCATTTGTCCAACAACCAATCCTTTTTCTATGTTTTTATCTAGAGGTCTGCAACTGGATTTGAGGTATTCTTCCTGGGTATCTATAGAAGTGCTTCAGTTGAAGTTGCAATTTATTGTTTGCAAGTCGAGGTTGCAACATAATGGGTTGCTAATTGCATGCAGCTCAAGGTCATCAAGAGAGCCTGTAATTGACTCATCGAAGCCATTACCCCCTCAGGCAACTTTCAGAGGCCCTTACATCAATACAGGTTCACGTGATGTTGGACCTGACTATCAAATACACCCTAAGAAATAGTTTGCCTCAATAGTCATTGACGCATCTTGAGTGAAACGAACTAAAATTTCAAAGTCTGCTCTTATTTGGTTGTTTGAGAGACAAATAAAGAGATATGAGTAGGTTTAAATAAAGAAACTATTTTCCTTTTGTTTTGTTCTTGATCGTTATGAAGGGAATCAAAGAGCAAAACTATCATCTTTTCAGGCCTGATTCTCCAAGATTTCTTAGTTTTCCATATTCTGTCCATCTGTTAATCCACACTCCCCCCCCCTCTCTCCCATCATGATGAGTTCATCACCACCTCCGTCACGCTCAATCTCCAATTGAGTTGAGCACCAGCATTGATCCCTAACCTTGCTACTGAACCCTAACCATCCAATGCCTACTCTCAGCTGAAATTACCTTCATTCTCTTTTTCAATATGCCTAGCAGTGGTGCGATTGGCTATATACACACAGTGAATTGCAGTAATGCCTGATGCCTCCAAAAATATATCACATGACGATTTAACATTTACATTTGTCGTAGATTTAGAAGTGGCTACACCCGATCCGGTTTTTCTGCTGTAGCCAAGTAATGTGCTCAGGATCTTAGCCATTGGATCATGTCCCGTCTCCCGGATGATGCCATGTCAGCAGAATAACACCATGGAATGAAGACACTCTGATTCCTTCTCTGCTCTGCCCGCTAATCTGCCATGGAAGTTCCTCTAGTCTGCTTTTGGTTCACAAGCAGAGAAAAATTAGGATCATAGTCCCTCGTTGGGCTTTCACTCTCAAGCTTCCACTGTAGGAGCTTACCAAATCGGGCTCCAGAAGTTGCAGATCCTGGGCAAAAAAGTTACAGAGTCAAATTGCAATTACACGTGTAATCAGAAGAACAATTGCTTGGCTCTGTTTGATAGCGTCTGTAACGTTTTCATTTTCGCAACCTTAGAAAAGTTTCGATTGATTTTCGTTCATGAGGTCTGATGCTGTTCAATTATTTTGGAGGCTTCATCACATGACATCTTCCCTTGCCCTTCTATCCTCTTGGACAGTCTAGGATTCGAGAAAAACACCCCTGCTGTACTTCTAGAAAAGTTTCCATTTTCTTCCATTCGCAGGGTCTGATGATGTTGTTTCGTTTTAATTTGGAGGCTTCAGCACATGGCATCTTCTCTTGTCCTTCTATCTTCTTGGACAGTCTAGAATTTGAGTACAACACCCCTGTTGTAATTTGGGTACATTATGTTGTTAGGGGATTTTTGGAGTTTCCGTAGTAATATCAAAGATTCGGACCCAGATTGCCTGCTGTGGATAGCCGTCCGATCTAATTAGGTGGGAGATGACGACTCAGATGAAGCCACGTCATCCACTCTATTCTCTCCAAAAAAACATTGCCGACCAAATCATCTCTCTCCATCTTCTCCAATTCCATCTGCCGACGACTCCACACCTCCACTTTTCGGCGATTTCACATCCACCTTTCGGCGACGAGATCTACATCCCTCCCTCTCCTCCAAAAATGCGCTCCACTTTCTGACGACGACGACACGCCAGGAGTGTTTTGGCTGTTGAGTCAGTTGTCATTGCCATCGGGTTTTCATGAAGAAATGAAGTTGGAAGGGTTCAAGATCGATGTAAAAAGCTCCGATTTGGTTCTGTTTGTATAGGATTGTATCTACTTGTATGACGGTTGATTATTATTGGGGCCTTTGGTTCCTCTTATCAAACGGGAAATCTGAGTTGGATACAAAAGCAGCCATTCTTGAGGGAGATGTTAGTTTTGTGTTCATGTTGCAATAATCGAGGTGAAAAGAAGAAAAGTTTCAGTTTTTGATTTTATATAATTTCCTTCATTGAATCTCCATTACCATGTTCCAAACAACATTATCATATGCTTATATTAATGTACCAATTCTGTTGTACATGTGATCTTCAGAAATTTGGGGTCTCTTCGGTTTCCTTTTCATTCTGCTTTCTTTGAAGTAATAATCTGATTGAGATTGACAACCGCTGAAAAAATTACACTCCAGAATTCTTCATGTACCCACGTTCGGTGCTAGTGATTTAAGGTTTAGAGATGCGCCGTCTGGCGGTGTTGTCGCCGGTGGATGAAGGTTCTTGCGATTCAGTCCGCTTTGATTTTTGGAGGAGAGAGAAGGGTGTAGATCGCATCGTCGGTAGGTGAATGTGCCGTCGTCGGAGGAGGGCGTGGAGTCGTCGACAGATGTAATGGGAGAAGATGGAGAGACAAGATCTGGTCGGCATTGTTCTTCTGGGGAGAATAAAGTGGATGACGTGGCTTCATCTGAGCCGTCAACTCCCACTTAATTAGATCGGATGACTGTAACTAGGGTTACAGCCCTAGTTACAACAGGCGATCCAGATCCCAAAGATTCTAAATATGCAACTTTTTTCAGTTTTTTGAAAAATTCATATGCTTATTATTTTTTGAACGCATCAAGCTAATACTTAAATTACAAGTACTTCTCTTCGGATGTGAATTTGGTAAAGTCGAAAAAATATGGTGCAATGTAACATCACATGTGACCAATGTCAATTTTTTTTTTTTTGGGATGCTAACACCATGTGATCGAGTAACCATATGGATACGCCAATCTATCAATTAAACCAAGGAAGAAAAGAAAATAATCATCGGATTAGCAATCCGCCGATCTAGTCAACTCAGCCATCTCTTACATAACACGTGAAGTAAGAAGGGAAAAATGTCTTTGTTTATGCTTTCGTTATATATTTCTAAAAATGATGACCAATTACTTCAGTCCATAGCTATAAATCAACACTTATCTATGCCAGTTGTTTCAATTTAAAAAATTAACACCCTCAAATCCTTCTTTAGTTAAGTACCGCTTTTGTTAATACCCACCCTGCTGATACATTCTCTTTTGGGTTTTATGTGCAATGTTTTTATCTTTGGTTTTATGTTGCCCCAAACAAATACGGCTCAGTTTAGTCCACCGTAATTCTTCAGACTTAATGTAGTTCAGTGTAATAACTTGAAAATTCATACGAGTCTAGTGTAATTAACCTTAAACAGTATCTGAATTCAGTTGTTGAGCTACACATAGGAAAGCAATCAAGAAACTTTTAGTCGGAATCTTTATCGACCACTTTCCCGTACAGCAACCATAGCTGGCGTTTCAGGCTACTTGGGATTGATCATAACAAAGACACAGTGGTGCCTTAATAATAAATATAGCTTAGCCACATGCAATACATGTCTAATTTTGACAAAAAGAAGGAATCCATCAAAAAGTGAAACCTAAATTAGATGGTAGTTATTTATTTTTGCTTTCTAAAGAACATAGAAATTATGAATTCATAGTTGTCAAGTGATATAGTGTATTCGAATGAATGAGTTCCAGTGTAATATCGCTGTAAGTACTATCACACTAACTTAGCTATTTTCTTTATAAATAATAGAGATTATAGTATAAAAGTTCCTTATAGGACTCGATCCTATCTTAATAAAAATGTTGAAAGGCCTTATATTCAAAAAGTTTAGAGGAAGCAATTATAATGCTTAAGAGCATGTTTGGATTGATTTTCGAGAAAGGACCAAATTGTTACCCATGACTACACTCACCCCACTAACTCCTCTCACCCACTTATATGCGAGACTAAAGTGGCCCACATGACCATTTTTAGATTGTAATTATTGAGCATATCCCCACTAACTTAATTGTGGTTTGGGTAGTTTATTTCTATGAAGCTACGTGGAAGTTATGGGAAGACACATCTTCCATGATCGTTGAAAGTTTGTATAAAAGAAAATTTTAAAGCATGAAGGGTTACCAGCTTAGAATTTTTGGTTCTCGTGATTTTCATTATCTCTCATCATAAGGAAACTTGCATAGGCTAAAAACTATTACATATAAAAATTCACTACATATTAATAAGAATGGTTGCATGTGTAAGTTTGTGAGGCATAACTATTTGGTGAAGGAGGTGACGTTCGTGAAAGCATTTGGATCGTCAAGACATAACAATAATACTTGAACAATCATGGATAGGAATAATTCATTAGTGTTATTTATTCAACAATAATGCTAATAGTTGGTATCAGAGCCACTCTTGACCATATTGATTAGTATTGTTGTTCTCTATTCACATATATGGAGATTATTTTAATGGATTAAGTTCTAGTAACCATGTTTACTAATTTTGTGCATCCATTTAGTTATATTTGTTAACACCTACGAATTGAGATATATAATGAAATGTGAAAGTTTTGATGGACTTATTTTTAAGTTGTAATCATTTATCTAGAAAATTTGTAGTTGGCTCTCATGGATGTAATTGTTTATTGTAGATATGTATTAGGCTTATTTGACGAGTTGTAATTATTATTTGTGCCGAGTTTTCACGGGATTTGATGTAAAAGGCCATAAGAGTAACATCATTTTGTTAAAGTTATTTACTGTCACACATTTAGAGCCAAGGCTTGTTCCATTAACTCTTTTGGTTAGCCTTATGAAAAATTTCTCCATATATGTTTGTCATAGAAAATTTGTTGCTTTGATTAAGTTTCAAAATTTTTTATTGATCATTCTTTGAATATCATTATGAGTGTTGCGGTAACAATCACGTTATCATAAGGATTTGTTAGAAAGTGATGCTATTTTTAAACTTATGAACATCAAAGTGATTTTTAAAAGTAGCCATAACATTTCTAATTCACCTTGATCTGTGAGTTTTGGTTTTTCAATCATATCAAGTATAAAAATATTTTTGAATAAATAGCATCACAAGTTGTATGAAACTATATAAAATAATTATTGGCCCTAAAGGGAATGATTAGATTTATATGATTTGGTAGAATAAGATACTCTTTTTTATAAGAGAACTGCATTGGTATAAAAATAAAAGAGGTTTACAAATGTGGATAGCACCCAATATGTACACAAAAGCTGAAATATTAAAGACAGGCTTTGACACATAAGATCGTTAGTTACCAGAAACCAAAAGGAACCAAGGCTGTTGTTGTAGAACTTTATATATTTGAGTAGTAGGCCACACACTCCTTTGTTTTAATGCAACACTTCGCAGTTCTATTTTCATCCACTCGGTGATAGCTGGTTCTGCAGAATCATATAGATGTGTTTATCCTAACCTATTTCATACAAATTTTAAGCTGGATCACATGTGGAGCCGATGTGCTTCCAAATAGAGTCTGCATAGTTGTAGTTAGCCCTGTTCATTGCCAAGGTATAACTACAATCTGTCTCGAACAAATGTGAAGCGTGGATAGTTTGTACTTAGTAGGTATAGAGACTCATGATGTCTACACAAAATGGCAGAATGGGTCCATGTATCAGTCGCAGTGCCGTTCCCAATTACACGGGTTGTCAGATATACATGCAAACTTTGCGAATTTTTGTGTTTCCCTTGGCTTCCTTGCATCACACTGCTGGTTTCACAAAAGTGTAATTTCACAGCAACAATACATATATCATACATGATAGGCATCATCAAAGGTCACAGTTCTACTGCATTCGCCATATGAGATATTATGAATGTGGAGTTAGTATGGATGTGCAAATGTGAAAAGTTTAGATGTAGAGCACATTTGCATGAGTGCAAGAGAGATATCACTTGTGCTAATGAAAATTATGATGCGGGAAACTTTTTGATGATGTAACCAATTCTGTTTCCGTCATCTGAAATTGCGATAAAACCCATGCCTGTCATTCGCCTCAATGGATTGTATGTTGAACTGAGATATATATGTTGCTCTGAGAGTTGTTGGCATTGACAATTGATGGATTCCTGATGTAATGCAATTTGGGGTTTAGTGATGGTTTGGGGAAATGTTGGGGTGGGTTCCGGTTGATGTTGCAATAACCATGGTGTTGTATTTGGTTATGTTGGCTTTATGAGAAAATTGAAGTCATATGTTTGACTGTACGTATGAATTCTATAGGGATGAAAATATACACTGATTTCTGTGTGTCCAAATACACCAGAGGGTAGCAAAGAAAAGTATTTGTGGTAGTTATAATTATGTGTTTTTAGGGTGGTACCCGTTATACTTGCAATGAGCCATTCTTTGAATAAAGGGAGCGGTGTGGTAGGAAGGATACCTATTGCAATATTCCAAACTATTCTGAGGGCTGGGCAAGAATAGAAGAGGTTTTTCAGTTATTTCATTGTGTTGATGACTGAAGATACATGTGTTATTTAGGATGATGTGTTTGGAGAATAAAGCTTCTTTAAGGGGAAGTCTGTTCATCAATAACTCCATATAAAGAACTGGAGTTTAGGGGGGTAGCGAAAGTTGCCATAGCTGTGTCCATATGTAAGACGAGATTTTTAAACCAGGATTGATATGGGGATTGGATATTTGTCTGCAATTCATTTCTTGGTTGTGAAGCCAAAAATAAGCCAACCTGACACTGAATTTTCCAGCAAGGTAAGGAGTCCAGATGACCGTGTCAGGAAATCCTGTTATTGAGATGTGTATACTGTGTATCTTTATGTGATCTCTTCGGAGAAGAAATTATTGATTTTGATGGTGTTCCATGCTCCGAAATCAATAAGGTCCGTAACTTTGGTTAATGTGGGTTTGTAAAAGTACTGTAAGTCATTTCGTGAAGTAAATGGTATCCAGCGATCCTTCTATATGTGAATTTGTGTACCGTCACCCGCTTACCATTGTTGTCTAATGAGAAGTGTATAATGGCTTGCCATTGTTCTCTAATGAGAAGTGTATCACGGCCAGTTAGTATACCTCTGTAGCCCCATGTAGCAGAGGAGGAGTCGGGAGTGGTAGGGAAGGAGTGGTTCCTGCAATACTTGAGTACCAGAATGGAAGAGATCAGGGATTTGGGTTCCCGCATAATATGTCAACTGGTTTTGGCTAGGAGGATGAGGTTGAATAGATGTGTACTATGGAGTCCCAAGCTTCCTTTCATTTTTTAACCCTAAAGGGTGAGCTAGTTCAACCAATTAATACCTCTATCCTTGTGCTCGCCTTTCCACCAAAAGTTGCTGAGTATGGAATAAATATTGTTGTAGGTGATGATTAAGAATAAGAATATTTGCATATGATAAGTGAGTGATGATGATAGTACCGCCTTTATAACTGTTGCCTGACCGACTTTGTTGAGGACCAGGCCGACCCACCTAGCACAGCATGATTGAATTTTTCTATGTGGGAAGAAAAAATTTCTTTGTTGTGGGTCACAATGTCCAGGGAATTTCCTAAATATTTTCCAAAAAACTCCTAGTTGGTATGCATAAAGTAGTTGAGAAGTAGGTTGATAGGTGAAGTGGGCCGGTGGGACTCACAACTAATGAGGATTTGAACAAATTGATTTGCTGCCCGAGTCCATGAGGTGTTGTTCTAACAACAGTTTAAGGGGTTCACAGCAGAGAAGATCAAGAGTAATGAATAACATGTAAGGCTCTGGGGTTTATCTTTAATCCACGGATGCCGCCAAACTCCTGGGTTTTGATGAGTGATTGCGAGAGTGCTTTTATACAAAGAATGAAAATAAAAGGTGATAGGGCATCACCTTGTTTGATGCCTCTTGAGGGATGAAAAGTGTTGGTCGGAGAGCCTTCCACTAATATGGAGTAGGATTCACTTGTAATGCATTGCATGATTAGGTTGATCAGATGAATTCTGAAGCCGAACTGATGTAACACTGCCTCAATAAAATCCTAATGTAGTTGGTCATTTGCTTTGCTCATATCCATTTTAAGTACCGTGTAGGCTTGTTTCCTGCTTTGTTTTTATGTATCTTATTCGTAAGTTCTTGGCCTAAAAGGATATTATCAAAGATGTGTCGTTTTTTCTTGAAAGCATTTTGAAAAGGGGATGTTAGAGAGTATATAACCGTTAGCAGTCGGTACAAATTATTTTGTCAATGACTTTATAAATGGTATTGCAGAGGCTGATTGGTCAAAAGTTATTGGGATGGGAAGGTTGTTTGATCTTAGGCATGAGAGTGATGAAAGTTTTGTTGATTTCAATGAGCATGTGGCAAGAATGTAGGAATGACATGGCAACTAATGTTATTGATTGACTAATAAATCCCCAACATCCCTTATATAGAATAGATAGGATGCCGTTAGGCCTAGGTGATTTAAAGGATGCAAGTTGAAAACTACTTCTTTAACTTTGTTGGTTGTAAATCTTTAGGTCATTTTGTTGCTAAGGGGTTAGCACTACCAAAATTTCATGAATTGATTTGAGGGTTCGAGTGGGGAATTGAGAAGGTTTGGTTATGTCAAAGCTTAGAATGAAGGAGAAATGAAGAAAGAAGCAAAATTTGAGTTCCCTTTCCGATGAACAGATCTTTTCGTTGAGGTCCTTAATATGTCAGAATAAGTTAGGAAGGTGGTATCCAAATGTTGAGTCATGGAAAAATTTTGTATTCTTGTCTGCGAAGGTCATCCATTTATCTTTTGAGCATTGTGCCCAATATATTTCTTCGCAGTCCAATAGCTAGTTAAGGTGTTGGGGCAAAAGGAGGTCTTGCTGATAAGCTGTGGGATCTAGAAATTAGGCCTGATAGTCCTTGATTAGGTCCTTTGTCTGGTTGATTTAGGTGTGGAGTTTGCCATATGTCTGAGAGTACCATTTCAAAAGTTTAGTTCGTACCTGACGATCCCACGTAACTACATAGAAAGGGGGGGGGATCCCATTTAGGGAGTGCCCCAAGCGGTGCGGATGATGTAAATGCCTTCTTTGTAATTTAGCCAAAGGCTTCGAATATGCGACCTCGGCCTCTGGGTCTAGGTTAAGGTGTTGTATCCAACAATAAAGGTGCATGGTCCAAGCCCTAAGTTCCTAGGTTCATAACAACAGTAGAGGGGTAGGTATGTAGCCAGTCGGTATTGGAGTAGCTACGGTGAAGTTTTTTATAAGTACAATCCTCGTTCTGTCTGCCATTATGCCACGTGAACGTGGTTCCCATCCATGCTACCTCAAGAAGGCTTAAATGTTGTATGATCTCTGATACGTAGGTGTGCTCAGAAAAACTAGTACTATGAAGACATGATTTTTCATCAGCAGATAGGACTTGATTGAAATCCCCCAAAAGCAAGAGAGGTTTGCAGATGGGGACTAAGTGATGAAGGATAAATTCCCACGTACATTTTCTTTTAGCGACATGAGGGTGACCATAAATAAATGTGAAGTCCAAGAGCATTCTTGATTAGTAAAATGTATAAGAATAAGGTGCTTGAATAAGGCTAGAACCATGCCATTAAGTTGAGATGACCAATGCACCCAAAAGCTTCCTTTGTTGACATTGGAGTCCAAATCAACAAAGCAAGTGAATTGCAACGAGCGGCGAGAGATAAAGTGTGAATATGTTGGAATGTCTCTTGGAAACATACGATGATCGGTTTATGAAGTTGGATAAGATGTTTAGCTGTTTGAATTGTTCAAGGTCGACCAATACCCTGAAAATTGCAACACATAAATTTCATTATGGGGTTATGGGTTGTATAAGGACAACACCTGGAACCCGATTGAAAAGGTAAGTACGCAAGCTTTATTTGAGAATGTTATGCTTAGGCATTTACAAGGCTGGGTTGTGTCTGGGAGATGTTTGTGTTTTAGGAAGTTTGTATTTGAGAGCATATGATGCCAATTGGCAACCATATTTTTTTGTCGTTTAAAGTTGCAAGATGTTAATTTTAGGTTCAAAAGGACTAAGAAAGGAGTTTTGCGTTGTTGTCTTTTTCGTTTTAGGTTGGGAGGCTACGTGATGCAGTATATAAGTACAAAAGTTAAGGTGAAGGAGATACTTACACAGTTATTACTAACAAAAAATGGATGCAAATTAATCTAAAGTGGGTTGAAACAATAATAGAAGATATAAATAACGAAGTTGGGGAAGATATTGAGTAACTTGGTGGGGGCATTAGTCCAATGATTTTGAGCTTCCTGATGTTGTTATTTGAGTTGTTGTCCTTGTTCTTATAGCGAGAACATTTTTGAGAGGATGTAGTAGAAGTGGAAGAATTGGTTGGGCTGGGACTTGAGCTTGAATCTTAAAAGTGAGTGATGAGCGATTAAGACTCAGTTTTTAGGTCATGAGGGTGTTGTGTTTCTATCTGTATGGGGAATGTTGATGTAATCAGTTCCATTTTAATAGTGGTGGAAGTTGGCTGGCCATGGCTTAGAACATTTGTGTTGTGTAGTGGGTGCATCAAAAAATCCACGGGGTTGATGCAATTAGGGAATGCTTCACCAAAAGTGGGTAACCGTGTTCCTCCACATGTAGGTTGGATATGTGTGTTGGCTGTGTTCGGTAGAAGTTGTAATTCGGTCAGCAAAGTTGTGATTAGATTAAAAAAGGTAGGTCTTGAGCTGAGTACATCTAAAACATAGCTGATAAAGGGATCCAAGGTTCAAAGAAGGGTGGTTGGTGGTGTGTCTATGTGATTCTGCAGTTGGGTGTTATGTGCATTGATGGCCCTTTGCATGAGTTTGGGTGAATTGTCTAGTGCTGGGTCAAATAGTTCAGGTTTAGTGTAGCACATGGTATCTTTTCTAGGACAGTGGTGAGAGAGGTTGTGGGGATTATGTGAAGGACAAGTGAGGATGTGTTCTACAAGTGGTGTAGGGTTAGGAGGAAGGTATTGAGGAGTCGCATTAGGGATAACATGCTTATCAGAAGGTGGGCAAAAGGTTGAGGATGCAGCTTGTTTGATAGGTTAGATAGTGTGATTTGGTTGGGTAGTGGTTGACTTATGTGACCCTTCTGGTTGTTGAAAGGAAATATTGATGTGGGGTTAAGGCCCATCAGGTTGAGAAGTTGGTTGAAAGCTGCTTGGTGAGATTTTGCCAACCTAATTTGAACTCGGTCAGCAAGTTTAAGAAGTGACATTTATAAGGAGCCACATGTGCTTCTTGGGTGTCCAAAGAAAGGAGATTTTCTAGTATTGTGGTGAGTTCAATTCCATCACCGTGTATTGAGTTGAGTCCTAGTATGACTCATGAGTTGACTCCATCTAAAACTCGTCCTTTTGAAAATCGTCTTCAACTTCTGAACCAACGGATGGAATATCAATTTCTAGGTGGTCTATTTCCATGGAATTCTTGGATTCTTCAGGTTCTACCTCAGCTACATTTTCTTTACTCACTCCACGTACCTGAAAGGGTGAGATTGTTAGATTCAGGGAGGATGGTAGGGTGGCTGGTGGGGAGAAGGACGTGAATACGTAGTAGTTTGGGTTTGATTGTGTATATACTGTTCTAATCCTAGAGGTACTGTTGAAGTAAGAATTTGGGAAGGAACAAATAGTGTCCGAGTAAATTGGTTGGCCAAGTTCAATCATGGGGAGGAGGGGTGTGTAATCTATAGTTGAAAGAATTTAGGATATCAATCTCATCTTTACCATAATGATCCACTGTATGCCCCCCACAGCCACATCAGTAGCAAATTCAAAAAAGTTTCTCAAAGCTAAAAGGTAGCCACATGGTTTAATCATTTAGTAAATGTAGATAGACTCCTGATAGTAGAGGTTTGGAGACATTAATGCGTATTAAAATTCGAAAGTAATTAATGTTCTTAATTCTCATCTAATACTAATTAATGAGAATCACTTGTCCAATGAGGTCTCCTATTTGTACGACCAGGGTCATTGAATAGCAGTCACTGGGGATGGAATGTACCCTTACCCATAGGTCCACTGTTAGGAAGGTGACGGTGGCATAGATCATTTGCGCTGTCCATTTTCGCAGAATTAAGATGGTGCCTTCGAAATTCCAAGGGCCATTAAATCAATAAGAATCATGTCCAATGAGGTTTTCGATTTGTATGGTCAAGGTCATCCAATAATAGTCATTGGGATAAAATGTACCCTTACCCACAGGTCCATTGCTGGGAAGGTGACGATGGCATCAATCATGTGTGCTGTCCATTCTCGCATAATTAGGATGATGCCTTCAAAATTCTGAGGGCCATTATGAAGTACCAGTTGTGCATCAAATTCCATATCAAAATGTGACAAAAATATGTTTGGAAGTTTCTCAACAAGGAAATCACTAGTAAGACGCCATTAACTGTTGATGAGATGTTGAAGGCGTGAAGCACTAAGTTTTTTGATATCCCAAATAAACACAAGCAAGAGATGAGTTTTTTGCATTCGAGCATCCATAACTAGGGTTTCGTTAACTGGAATGACAATACTGTGCCGAAAAGGCAAATGTGCAGGTGGAAGAAGAAATTCAGCTTGGTAGTGTGGAGTGGCCAGAGGCGAGTCATGTGGGTGTGGAGGAGATGGTGGTTTAAGAGGTGGGTCAGGCGAAGGGGGTGACAAGAACGGCTGTGCCATGGTGTTTGTTAATCAGATTATTCTTCGTAATTGGAGCAGACAATTTGGAAAAGTTTGGTGATAAGTAAAAAGAAAGAAGATGAATGTAGTGCTGGAGTTAAAGGGAGAAATGATGGATTCAGGATCTGACGGCGGGGGTTTGACTATGAGGTGCGGATGAATGCTTTGGCAATAAATGGATGTGATTGAAACTAATGGTGGGTTTTGAAACCGGGTTGTTGGAGCAGGGAGAGAAGCGAAGCAAAGCTCTTGATATTAGGATAAGATAGTTGAAAAGACACTAAAAGTAAAATGTTTTTATGCCCAAAGGTAAAAAGAATCTTTTATTTTTAATGTCTAGAACAACTATGTAGAAACCCATTTTTGTAGGCATTTTTAATTAAATAAATAATGAACTTCATTATTAATTAGGTGCATTATTGAGTCTACGCTTAGTGATGTGTTTAGTTAGTTAATTTAGTCCAGTCTAAGTCCAGTCCAAGTGCATGTCAAGTCCAAGTCCAGTTCAGTTTGTCAGTCCAGTTCAACTGCATTAGTCCAATCCATTTAGGTCAAGTCCAGTTCAAGATCTAGATTATTCTAATTGATGTAGTTTGTCTAGATGACTTGAAAAAATAATCCATAATTTATACTTGATATAAAGATCAAATTAACTTATTTTTGGTTAGGAAATGACTTATCCCGAATCTGGTACATCCAATTTGTGATTTAATAGATAATTGCAGAAAATAGGGTCAAATAATGCCTCAAAATTCAAAAAAATATTATTTTTTTATTAATGGGGTTAACCGGTTGGTTTTCAATCAACCAATCGGTTAGTTGAATTTCTGGGATTTTATCACTTATTCTGACTTATCTCAAGTCATGCAGATTGACATTGTGAAAAGAAAATTTATTGAGTAAATAGAACTTCTTCAATGAACTTATATATATATATATATATATATATATATATATATATATATATATATATATATATATATATAATTCTATTTTGATGTGATACTAAAATAAATAGAGTAAGTTTCTATTAGTATCAAAACATTTGGATGATATCTAATCTACAGAAATATATATATATATTATGTCATTCAGGAAGTCGGACGATTCCTTCATTCTTCGAACTTTGAAACTAGCTATCGAAGAACATGTATTCTGAATAAATCAATGAAGGTCGTTTAGACGAAAAAATATTCTAAAAAACGTCCAGTTCATCCCTTAATTAAATAAGATTTTATCTCAAATTTGAGAAATTAGATGCCCTCTATACAATAATTTTTTTTGAAAAGACAAATGGAATGCACCAGATTGTAGGAATTATCTTGAGTCAAATCTAAATTAAAGAAATGAAAATGCATCGACAATCAATCGCAGATCAAATTCGAGTATCTAAATTAAGTCAAAATCTCTTAACCGGGATTAAATTCAACTTATTGGACTACTTTAACCGGCTGGACCGGACTCTAACAGAATTGGGTCACTTAGTGCACTGGACTATAACTAGAGTGGATCACTCTATAGATTGGACTTAATTAAATCATGCTCATTATATATTACTAGGCGTAGACTAATAATAATAGTGAACTTAATTACTAATAAAGCCTAATGCCCAGTGGAAAAGATAAAATAAGGCTACAAAAAAAAAGTGTCTAAGGAGCCCCTCGGTGAGGGAGCTCTCTCGTGAGCAAACATCAGCGAAGCTAACATATTTTTGCAGTAGGAAATCTAAAAGACTACAAGACTTATGACAGACTCAAAGATTGACACATATATGAGGTCGAACATTTTTAAGGCTTCATAAGTATTCTTGGAAAAGGAATCAAACCAACATAGTTTAGAAAGGGCGACAATATCACTTGAAGCCGAAGCGAACAATAATAATGATCGGTTGTCGAGCAATATCAAAAGCGAAAGTGATGTCAGACGTTATCTGGAGCTGCAGCCAACAGTAGCAACGATTGGTCGCCAGACGAGGGGTGCATCTCTAGAAGCCAGAGTGAATAGTAACAACGGTTGGTCGTAGGAATACAAAAAGAACTCATGCCTAAGAGTGGAAGCCAACAATAGTAACGTTGGTCGTCTAAGGATGCTGAAAAGTCATGGTTAAGAGCTGGAACCAACAATAACGACGATTGATTGTCTAGATGCACTAAGGAATTATGACCAAGAGTTGGATCAAGCAGTAGCAAGAATTTGTCGTCTATGGATATAGAAGACTCACAGACTAAGAGTCAGAGCTAGCAGTAACAATGATACAGTGCATAGGCGAATAAGGGGATCAGTGTGTCTAGAAGCCGGAGCTAACAGTAACGACTACTTTGTTGCTTAGCCATAAGGACGCATCCCTAGAAGCTGTAGCCAACCGTAATAAGATTGGTTGGTTGGGAATACGAAAAGTCCACCGCCTAAGAGCTAGAACCAATAGTATTAATGATTGGTTGCTTAGGCAAATGAGGAATTAACGTGTCTAGAAGCTAGAACGAATGGTAACGACGATTGTTTGCTTAGGCGAACGGGGAATTAGGGTGTCTAGAAGCCGAAGCGAATGGCAATGACGATTGGATGTCTAGACACAAGAAAAAGAGAGAGAAAAAAAACTGTCACACACAAAAATATGTACATGGATACATAGTGTGGTTCGGCATCTTGCCTACGTTCACAGAAAAGACAATGCGAGTGTTACACTATAAGGTGGAGAAGTTACAAGAGAACCTTCACTCAATCACTCAAATCCAATCATCAAATACACCCAAACCCACTTCATTATATCTCTCTTAGTGAATAAAAAGTATGTGATTTTTCTCACTCATTAGTGCTATTACAAATACACTTAACACTTCAATATTTGAGCTACAATTATAAGCTTTCAATGCCAGAACTCTTTTTAGCTCTTAGTGCTAACTCATGGTATATTACTGCCTTTTACTCTTAATTGCTAAATGCTTCTTAGTATTGGTTGTTTAAATCTTTTGCAAACTTCTTCTTTTATAGGAGAAGAAGTAGGTGGACATAATCTGAATGAAACCATATCTGACCAATAGTCATTAAAGGAATAGTGCTCCTAAACTAACTAGGAAAGAATTTGTCTACTAACTAAACTAGCTAGGAAAGAATATTTCTACACCTCCATCATTTTATTGGATTGGTTTCTCATCATGTAAAACAAATCTTTGGTCCAAATTATTGGCTATCCCACATGTGAGAATTAAAAGGAAATATCTAACAATTCTGCACCTTGTCTTTAATTCTCACAAACATTGTCTAAATGTCTTCAAAGCCTGAGTGAAGAAGGTGGCTCCATACAGGAGAAATTGCCTCAATTTGCCCCATTTGGGGCATCTCAGCATTACCTCATACCCGTGAGCTCAGTGCGGAGCTCGAACTTTTACCTGAGAATTACATTTGTCATCATAACTCACATGTAACACCTCGATATTCTTAACGAATTTATTTAAAAAATTCTTTTTAGCAGCGAATAAATTTTTAGCGTCGATATTTTTATGTAGTCACTTTTAGCGATAAATAGTGAAACGGGTTAGCGTAATAGCCGTCAATAATTTTCCAAACATATAGTTTATCGTTAATATTTTATTTTTGACCATTTCACTAAATAAAAAGTTCGGGTAAAATTTTAGGGACTAATGAGAGTGTAGGGGCTCTTTTTGTGATTTAACATTTAGGGTTTATATATATATATATATATATATATATATATATATATATATATATATATATATATATATATATATATATATATATATATACTATCTTATATCATAGGGCAGCCGTCCACCACATCATACTCCTCTGATGAGAGATAAAGAGAGAGAGAGAGAGAGAGAGAGAGAGAGAGAGAGAGAAGAAGAAGGAAGCCCATTACTCCGACGATCAAATTTTCTGGTAAGTTTTTCCTTAGTTTTTTTTTCTCTTGTTCATTACGGACTTCGGGATTTAAAGGGTGATATAGTTAAAAATACGCCTCCTATCTACAGACGACACGTGGCAGTTATGACACGCAGTCCAAGCTGGCTTATTGCTGATTAGGCCGTTGCTGGCATATTGCTGATTAAGCAGTTGCCATATCAGTCACCAATCGGAATCCTAAGCAGGCCCTAACTCTATCAGCCAGGATTGACATGTGATCCTCTAGGATCTCAATTCGATTCTGATTTGAGTGGGGGAAGACCTAATTCTACTAGGGCTCTCCTTCCTACTACTATATAAAGGGGTTTAACCCCTCAGGTATGGACAATTACACACACACAATTACACATTCTGTCTTACTGCTTCTTCAGAGTTCTACATCATTAGCCACCTCTGACTTAAGCATCGGAGCCTTCCCCCGTTGGAATCCCACCCGGCGGTCACTCCGTGTTCTCTTTTGCAGGCTTATCTCTGGTGTGGTTCCCGATCCAATTTTCAGCTGCAACAGATTGGCGCCATCCATGGGACCACTACAGGGAACATGGCCAATCACTCTTCTTCCAGCGACTCTTCACTTAATCATTCTCAACACCATCACTCCCGGACGAGCAGATCTCGTCAACTTAGTCGTGACCAACGTTCGACACCTTTATGTCATTGTACCGGCTCTGCGAAAGATGCGTACGTTCATGTAACATCTGTAACTCCCGAATCAAAAATCAGACCTCGAAGAAACCGATCTCCGACGTCTACTCTAAAAAATAGGGATCTTTGTCATCGTCTAAACCGTCAGCTATTCAAAACAACCCATGTCGACCTTACGAAAGAGATCCACGAACTGAAAAATGTCGTGAACACTCTCTAATAAAAGCTCAACATGGCAGTGGCTCCACTATCCACTCACCATTCTCATCTTGACCCCAGCGACCTTCGTCTCTGTCTCACCTTCAGATCAAGCTATGGCCGTAAATACAGGTCAGCGGCCGATCCAACTTTTGATCCCAAAGAAAAGGGGGAAGAGCACGTGACCAGGAGTGGATCATGCTACCGTCGTGATCCTTCAGTCGACGACAGTATCGACTCCTCTCCAGCAGAGGCTGCCAAAGCTGAGACACCTCGAAGATCTATCCATAGAAAAAAGATGTCTGAGTTTTGTACTCGAGAACGGGACCCCTGGAAGATTGTCCCTAGATATCATTGTCTAGAACAATCTCCCTCGAGGGAAGAATCTGGATTTCCTTTATCCGAGGCCATCGAGAAGGCAAAGCTACCTCCAAATTTTTGAATGCCTCAATGTGATCTCTACGACGGGACCGGAGATCCGGGAGAACATGTCGACCAGTTTGAAACAAACATGCTCCTCTTCCAGGTCTCAGATGCTGTCATGTGCAGAGCCTTTCCTGCCACTCTGAGAAAGGCTGCACATGCATGGTTCAAATCTCTACAACCGAGATCCGTCCACTCTTTTGCCCAATTATCGGATCTCTTTCAGAAGCACTTTGTAAGCAGTCGCTCCCGAAGTAAAAAATTGGCGAGTCTGCTGAACGTTGTGCAAGAGAAAAATGAGTCTTTGGTGTGCTTTCTCGGACGATTCAACGCAGCCACTTTGGAAATCGATAACTTGGATGAGTCCGTAAAGTATCCGTGAAGTATACTGCGTTACTCCGCGGCCTTCAATCCACATCCAAGTTTGCATTCTCTGTGAACAAAAGTCCTCCAGGTAATATGAAAGCCCTTCTCGAGAAAGCTAACAAATACATTCAAGCAGAAGAATACCTGGAGACACACAGAGGACAGCGGGAAGAAGGGAAGGAAAAATAGAAGAAGCGGTCTCGGGAATTAACTCCTCAAGGAGGAAAGTCGTCAAAATGTTCCAAACGTGACGAAAGGCGTCCCAAAGACCCGTTTGCATCGGAAAATCTTACACCCCTCAATGCTAAACCATCACAGATACTTCATGAGATCAAGGACAATAAGGCTCTCCAATGGCCAGACAAGATGAGATCCAGCCCAAATAAATGAAACAAGAACTTATGGTGCCACTATCACAACGATCATGGCCACACAACTGACAATTATGGGTCACTTAAGCGAGCAATCGAAGCCCTTATCAAACATGGCCAGTTGAGAAAATTCACAGCGCACAAAGACGGACGACAATAGACACCTCCGGAGGTGGAAGAAAGAGAAGATCGAGAGGGGAATGCAGGGACAATTAATACCATATCTAGAGGATTAGCCGCGGGAGGGTCGTCGGGAAAGTCTTGAAAAGCATACGCCTGAGAAGTGTGCATAACGAGCCAAAACTCGAGTAAGAAACATAAGACTGCGCCTGTACCTACGATCTCTTTTTTCGTTGAAGATTTAAAAGATGTGAAGACGCCTCATGATGACCCATTAGTCATCACAATCAAGGCCGAGAACTTTGAGGTGAAAATAGTGTTGGTCGATAACGAAAGTTCTGTAGAAATTTTGTTTTATGACGCATTCAAGAAAATGAACATTCCGACGGACCGTCTTCAAAAGATGGTTACACCGTTGTATGGATTTTCCAATCATCCAGTTGCTGTCGAAGGTATCATCGCACTCCCAGTCGTAATCGAAACACCTCCAACACAAGCCAACCTCATGCTTGATTTTGTGATGGTAAAGGTCCCCTCTGCATACAACGCCATATTGGGACGACTAGCACTCAATCAGTTATAGGCTGTGGTGTCAACTTACCACCTCAAGATGAAATTCCCTACGGAACACGGGATCAGAGAGGTGAAAGGAGACCAGACTACAGCCCGTCAGTGCTACGTGACTTCATGTCGATCGAAGAACAATTAAGCACTCATTATCGAAGACCTCCGAGAAGATACAAAGATACAAAGGGGAGAACCAATTGAAAATCTTGTAAGCATTGAAGTATATCCTGGAGAAGAAGACAGGACAGTTCGAATAGGTTCGAATCTTAAGGAAGACGGGAAAGTTATCTCCGAACTGGGAAGGACCCTATCGTGTTATAAAGGTGCTCAAACCGCCTATACACTGGGAACACTTTCCGGAGAACCAATCCCTCATGCTTGGAATGCTGAGAATTTGCAGAAATATTACCAGTAGCATCTTGCCTCGAGGCAAGACACTTCTTTTTTAGGGGGATAAGGGCCCAGACCTTATCAAAACCCTAATCTTTAGAAGTTGTCTTTAGAAAGATAATTTTCAATAAATGGGTTGTTAAGCAATCCAATGTAAACTTTATCTTTGCTCGAGCAATAAAGTTATTTCTTTCAACATTGTGTTACATATTCAACAAAGTATTCTGCCCAAGCAGAATATCCACCGAACACTCTGCCTAAGCAGAGTGCCAAACTTACACAAAACTTTCTATCTGAACAGAATGATGGCCTAACGCTCTGCTCGAGCAGAGTGCCAAATTCTTGCTTTTTCTACAAACATGCAAGAATACACCAAACAGATCTAAGTCTGTGAAGAAACAAAAGTTAATGGAGGCGTAGTCACTCCATCAAAACTTTTACTTCTTCAAATTAAGGCCGGGCGAGGATGCTTGACTTCTTTGCCTACTCTTTAATTAACAAAGAGTTTGAGTCAAAGTAAATATAAATAATGCTGTGTGAATGGTAAAGTATAAACCACGACAAACACATAGTAAAATGAAAAACCATGAAAGTAAAAAAAGATTGAGTTTATACAAGGCCTCGAGGGGGTATCAAAGCAACTCAGTCTGAAAATAATGTAGCCTAGATACAAAGTCTAACATCTAAGGCTTGGGGGCATTGCCAAAAGGACTTTCCCCTGGAGGGTGAGAAGCTGCAGCATCACTTGCCTCTGATGGCAGAACAGTCTCTCCAGAAGGAGATATCACCGTAGGCAGAATGAAGTCATCCAAGGGGATATCAAGAAAGCGTTCGGTGAACATCTCCTTGGCCTTCGCAAAACCAAGCTCATAAATCTCAAGGCCGTCATCCGCACGCTTCTTTAGCCATTTATCCCCAGTATTCTCATCAAGGAAGTCACAAATGCCTTGATCACGAGCCTTCTTCACCTCTTTTGCCACCCTCCTCTTTGCCCATTCCAGTCTTCTCTCCAGAGTCTCAATCTGTGCAAGGTAGTCAGTCTCTTGCTTACTCAGCTCTTTAGCGCGATGGGTGGCTTCCTTTGCCTCCTTGATGGCTTCCCTTTTCTGTTGAGCCTCCTCAGCTACCACTTGCCTCACCATCTCAAAATGAGACAATATTTCAGACCCGCTCGCATACATCTGGAATAAAGATTGGAACGATCAGCTAAAGGAAGTCCGAAAGTGAATACAATGGGAAGATTAAAAGAAAGAACATTATCGTGTACACAGCCTGAGCAAAGGAACATGCAAAGGTCTAGTGAGTTTGGTTCTGGAAAACCTCCTTGTCCCGAGGAAGAACTCCGTGAACAAAGTGCTACTCCGAGATCTGACTGTCTGGCACTCTGACATCATCACAGTGAAGAGTCCATCTAGGACGGAAGATGGGATCCTCGTCGACAAACACTTTCTCAACAATCTGCGGAGAATGGTCAAGAGGAATAACCTTTGTCTTCTTCGGAGCAGGGGGCGACTCTGCTCTTGGCTGCTTTTCTTTCCTCTTTCCCTTGGCTTTCTGCAAAACACCAAGAAAGCCTCCTTGCGTTGCTTTTCCACTTTCGCTAGCCATCTCTATAAGCGAGTTATGAACCAATACAAGAGTATACATTGAAACAAAGACTGAAACAAAGAACCTACATCAAAGCACACCTAGAGGAATGCTCTCAGCAGGAAACGTGCTAGAGATAGTGGGTGCATGAGGAGGAGTCAAAGCTCCCGCTAGAACAGGCTTGTGGGGAATAATCCTCGCCCATTCTAACTGCTGTTCTGATAAAGGTTCATCAATGGAAAGTCCACCTCAAAAGTTTGATGTGGCTAAGAATGTGTTTGGTAAGGTTGTTAGGAGTAGGCTTGCCATGGTTCTCAAAATCCTTACAGTAAGGGTTTTATTCTCTGTCAAACGAAAGCTTCCCTTTATCAGAATGGCCAACAAAGAAGTATCTGGAGTGCCAACCTTTGTTTGACTTTGGTCCCCCTTTCAGAAGTCGCTACCTACTATTAATATAATACCATCCCAAACAGTTGGCGACTCCTTTGACGAAATAGATTTCGAAGAATACTCTCATAAAAATCTGTTGCATCTGGTTTGTAGCCTGAAGTCTGAACCAAATATATAAGCTCGACAAGCTTCCTCCAACCATTTGGAACAAGCTGCCCTGGGGCCATGTGGTAATGCTCGAAGAAATGAAGAGCAAAAGGGTGAAGAGAAAGCCTATACCCAGATTTCACCTGCTCTTCATAGATCCTAGTTTCAAACTTGGTTCCGTAATTAGCTGGTTCTTGCAAACCAGGAAGACGAGCATACCAACCTTCGGGAAGAGGATGTTCCCGAAGCAACTCCAGCAAATCTTCAGTGGACATTTTACTTGACTTCTCATCCGCCGTATACCAAGGCTTAGGATTAGCCTTATCTTTGGCTTGATCCTTTACATCTTCTAAAGCATTCTTGGCGGGTAAAGATGGAGAAGGTTGAGAAGTTGAAGGTTGAGGAGGTTGAAGGCTGAGGAGGTAGTGGTTCTGAAGATGAAGGTTGCGGAAGTTATGGATTTGAAGTTCCAACTTCACTTCTTGAAGTTGAAACCCGATCTGATCTTGAAGATGAACTACTACTAATGACTATATTCTCTTTGGAAGAAGAAATAGACACCTAAGACTCAGACGTGTTTTTTAAACCTAGGAAACTATGAAAACTTGAAGTGCTGAACAAAAAGAGGAGAGGAAAAGAGACTTACTTAAAGAGAAAGATGCTTCCAAATGATTTGAGTAGGGTAAAAGTGAAGTGGAGATCTCCTTTTATAGAGAAAACTCTGAATAACCATTTCTTGGGATACCCAATGGTTCATCTACCCCTTACGTGTCACAAGCTAAGAGAAGAGAAGTTTGAAACTTAAAAATTTCTCGCTCAAAGGCATTAATGGCAAAAGGGACATGTAAAAATGAACACGATTCTACCCGAGCAGAGTCGTGCCCTAACACTCTCCCCGGGCAGAGTGCCAAACGGCCGAACACGATTATGCCCGACCAGAGTCGTGCCCAAACACTTTACCCGAGCAGAGTGCCAGACGGCCGAACACGATTCTGCCTGAGCAGAGTCGTGCCCGAATACTCTGCCCGAGCAGAGTGCCAGACGGTCGAACACGATTTTGCCCGAGCAGAATTGTGCCCAAACACTCTGCCCAAGCAGAGTGCCAAACGATCGAACACACGGGCAGAATCGTGCCCGAGCACTCTGCCCAAGCAGAGTGCCAAAATGCCGAACATGATTCTGTCCGAGCAGAATCGTCCCCGAACACTCTGCCCGAGCAGAATGCCAAACGACCGAACACGATTCTGCCCGAGCAGAATCGAGCTTGAACACTCTGCCTGAGCAGAGTGCCAAACGACCGAACACGATTCTGCCCAAGCAGAATTGTGCCCAAACACGATTCTGTTTGAGCAGAATTGTGCCCGAACACTCTGCCCGAGCAGAGTGTCAAACGGCCGAACACGATTCTGCCAAAGCAGAATCGTGGATGAACACTTTGCTCGAGCAAAGTGACTTGTGTTAGAACATAATTCTTCCATAGCAGAATTGTGTTCGAGCAGAACTCTTCCTAAACAGAATTGTGGAAGAACACTTTGCCCGAGCAAAGTGACTTGTGCCCCAAACACAATTCTGCCCGAGTAGAATCATTTTCGAGCAAAACTGTCTTTGGATATTTGAAATATCATAAAAATGGATTCGATTCTGTTTTGGCATATTACGCTATCACCAGTGGGAAAAAGTGTGCTTCCACCCGCTTCATTAACGCTGGTGAAAGCAGGAAGCATATGATATAGCTAAAAATACGCCTCCTATCTATAGACAACACGTGGCAGTTATGACACGCAGTCCAAGCTGGCTTATTGCTGATTAGGCAGTTGCTGGCTTATTGCTGATTAAGCAGTTGCCATATCAGTCACCAATCAGAATCCTAAGCAGGCCTTAACTCTATCAGCCAGGATTGACATGTGATCCTCTAGGACCTCAATTCGATTCTGATTAGAGTGAGGGAAGACCTAATTCTACTAGGGCTCTCCTTCCTACTACTATATAAAGGGGTGTAACCCATCAGGTATAAACAATTACACACACACACAATTACACATTGTGTATTACTGCTTCTTCAGAGTTTTACATCATTAGCCATCTCTGACTTAAGCATCAGAGCGTTCCCCCTCCCAAACCCCACCTGGCGGTCACTCCGTATTCTCTTTTGTAGGCTTATCTCTGGTGTGGTTCTCGATCTAGTTTTCAGCTACAATAGAGGGGTAAGGGAATTATGCTGTGGGATGATAGTGTTTGAGAGTGAATATGAAAGTATATGGATGTGTGTTTATAGATGTGGGCGGTGGTGCCATAAGGTATGCGCAGCTTGATACCATAAAATGGAGTCATCACCAAGAAGGATGGCTGCCATGAAAGGTACAAGTTCGGTTGAAGAGGTCACAACCATGGTGGCTGAGATTGTGCTCATGAACAGGAGTGCAAGGGAAGGGAAGAGAGGCTGTCACAGGAAGTTTGTGAGCTGGAAATCCTTGTGTGTGTTCTGTGTTTTGGAGAGTGTGTGAGTGTGTAGTGTTTACATATATGTAATTGTGGTAGACTGAAAAATGGTGTAGTGTAATGGTAGTGAAATATGTGTATGTGTGTGTGTTTAACCTAGCGGTGTGAGGTCTGTGTGCTCATGTGAGTGGGTGAGTGAACTGCCATGATTTATGTCTAGGTGAAATGGAATGAGTTGTTGGCGGAAGAAGCTGTGTTAATGTGGGTATAGTGTGTGTAAATGTATATGTATGTTTATCCTGTGCATTGTGAGAGAAGGGGTGCAGCTGGGTCGTGAGTTGTGGGTTATTATGTGCATATGTGTGAGTTTGTGGCTATACAAAGTGGGTATTACATGAATAAATCTGGGTTTATATGGAGTGATGAGTTAATGGGTGTAGAGTGTGTATTGGATTCGGATGTGCTGTGTACAATAACAATTGGAAAGGAAGGATGGTTGCTGTGACTTTTGTTGGGCAAGGAAGAAACTACTCACGACAGTGGCTATAATGGAATGTTTTGTGTGTATGTGTGTGCATTGTGCCAATGCAAGTGTAAAAGACAAAAATAAGGAAGAAGGTGGAGCTGTAGTGAATTGTGCATGTGTATTTAGTTTTGGGGTGGGTGCATTATTATGAAGTGTAAGGAAGAAGGAGAATATGGGTCTGGATATGAAATAGTGTGCTCTTTTGTGTGTGTGTGTGTGTGTGCGCGCGCATGTGTCATGTACTGTGTGGAATTGCAGGGAAAAGAGAGAGGGAGTAAGCTAGTAAGGGATGTTGGTTGCTGGGCAAGGACAAGAGCTACTGCCACGAGGCAGTAGCTGTAAGGAGTAGGTATTACTTTTTTCTCTTTGTGTGTGCTGTGTGTGGGGAGGCCACCAAGGAAGATGAAAATGATGTTGTGTGTACTTGTGAAGTGAGTATTTGGCAGGGGAAAACAAGCTTCTAACTTGATACAATAGCTGTAATGGAGGTTGGGGAGTTAGTGTGTTATGGTTGTGAGTTTAGAGTCAGTAATTTGGATTAGCGTTAAATTCGACACGTGCATAGACTAGCGTATAATTATTATTAGTATGTAAAATTTTACAAGATAATACGTTAGATTATATTAGAACTTTCGGCAAAATTTTATAATTTTAGGAAATCGTATGTATTTTTAGTATTTTCTGTAATTTTAGATTTGGAAAATTCTTTTGGAGCCTTTAAACCCTGAAAATGTTCTGGAAAAAATTATAATAATGTCTTTATGGTATAATTAAGACTCAGTTTGAATTTTATGATTTTTGGAGTTGATTTTCTATGGTTTCTGTATTACATTGGTTTTAGCAAAATGAATAATTTAAAAACAGTTTTAATGTCTTCTAGTTTCTGAATTCAATTTCTATGATTTTTATACATATTTCAAAGCTGTTACAAAAATTATGGGACTTTGTTTTCAGTTAGAAATTAATTATGGCTATTTATGGATTTTTATTGCATTGAAAGAAATTATTTTAATTAAAAATATATTCAAAAATTCAGAAAATTCATATTTTGACTTCTATTAATGTTTTAAGCTATAAAAGTGTTTTAGTGTAATTTATTATAAATTTTAGAGTGTCATTATACATTAAAGAGTGTATAGAATTTTGGGTTAGGTTGGCCGTGTGCGGGAACCGTTTTGAGTTGCGTCATTCTGAGGTTAGAAGTGAGCGTCGTTTGGGTAGTTTATAATAAGGTTTATAGTATAGTAGTGTAGATTATTTTTCTAATAAATGAATTTGCCAATTTAGGTTAATTCAACGACTTTTGGATCGAGCTTAGGGATGGCAATTGAACCTGCACCCGGTGGATATCCGCCCCGTCTTGGTCCTATAGGAGTGAATTTTTTTTACTACGACCGGGTCATGGGGCGGGTTTGGTTTTGTTTTTCATAACCTGCAGCAGGTACGGTTTCAAGTGTATCTGCCCCGCTACCCGACCCGACCCGACCCGCTGCACATTAAGTCATAGTCAAGATTTAATCTCCACCGTCCATCTCTTCTTGTATATAAACTCAAACTCAAACCCTAACCCTTTTCTTCTTTCTCCCAATTTTCTCTTCTTCTCCATTAGCCGTTGCAACCCAATCCACGTCCTTGGCTACTGTAATATCTTTCTCTCGCCCATTTCTGTGTGCAATTTAGCAAAAGATCCATTGCTTTGCTCCAGTACATGCATCCACCTAACCTCCGTCCACTAGAGATGATGTGCACACAGGGCGTCGTTTCCATGTTCTTCCAACAAAAGGTCCAAAACCCTATAATTCATTTAAAATTATGATTATATAAATCAGAATAGTTAGTTACTTTGGACTGGTTGACATGCCCCAGTATAGTCTAATGTTCAATTCTTTCTTTCCTTTCTGTAAATTTCATTATCTCTTCTCCTTTCCTTTGGATTGGGCATAACGCGATTGAGCTTTCTTCTTCTGCGTGCAATTGCAATAGGATGCGTAGGGCATACTTTCATGGCCTTGTAGATGCCCAGAAGGCATTCTGCCGAAAATCAGATTCTAACGACGGTAGACGGGGCGGTGTTGTTGTTGTACTATGTGTTGAGCCGGAGGGTCTCATCGGCAGAGGGACAGCGATTGCAGTGATCTATAATATAAATTGCGGGGTAGATCGGTTCGGGTCGGATTACTTGAAGGCCCATAGGATCGGGAATGGTATCATCATTTCCAAACCCGATGGCAGGGTAGGGCGGAGTCATATGTTTGGCGTAGCGGGGCAGGTGCGGATATAATGAAACCCACATCTGACCCGCCCCGCCCCATTGCCATTCCTGATCGAGGTCAATTAGCATTGCTTAGCTTGGATCGAGGTAAGGATTTTCTCTCTGAACCTTCCATCATCGTTATGATCTTAAATGCTTTATTATAATAGTCTTACAAACTATATTGATTCAATTTTATATTTGTTTATAAAAGATGTTTTGAAACTGTCCATGAAACCCTAATTTAAGTCTGACAGCGATCGTTTGGAATTCTTTATTCTCATTTGTTTATTAAATTCAATCATTGTAAAATAGTTTAAATTGTGTTTAAATTCCTTGAATATTGACATGAGTTAGTAAAACTGGGAGGTGTAAGGATGGTCAGTATTGTTGGAGTTATAAGGATGGTCTGTTAGTTGGGTTAAACTAGTACCTAGCCGGGGTGGCTTTGCTATATTGTACTACTCATGTTCAATGTTTTCTTTTCTATTTTATTGCACTTGAAATGTTTTGAAATAATTATTGGTTCAAGTAATTGAGTTTATACTCATCCCTATGTTTATATTGAAATACTTGGTTTTCTTTGAAAGACCCTTTTAAAATTACGATTTGATTGTATAAAGAAAATCATTTGAATCGTTCTGTTTTTCTGTTTTAAAAGTTTTTACTTGACTTAAATGTAAAATCGTCTGAATCGTTTTGATATTATTTTTAAATCCTTGATTGACTTTACTGGGCTCTCAAAAGCTCACTCTCCTTTGACTTCCTTTCCACAGGTGATAAGCAGCATTAAGTTGCCGAATAAGCGAGCCTAGCGAGTGAAAGATAAAATGATTTAAATTTTAGTATTGCTCATTAGAACACCTGCATGGGTGACTTTTCTAGTTTATTATTCAGGTTTAAAATTTTAGTTTCCAGATATAATTGTACTGTGAGAGAAAATACATTGATGGATGTTTAGTTGCTCTGAAAGTTATGGTATTGTTTATTGTGGTAGATGATATTATTGTCTTAGTGAACTGATCGAGCAAATGTCTAGCGTTCTGGAAAATTCTGGGATGTTACATCACAGATTCTCATCTGTATGGATCTTCTTTAGCTTGGTCATCTCATTTCCTATGACTTCATAGAGCCAATGATATCGCACATCAATGTGCTTCATTCGAGAGTGATACGTATAATTTTTTTCTCAAGTCAATAGCGGTTTGACTGTCACAAAATACTGTGTACTCATCTTGTCTCAAGCCTAACTCATGGAGAAGACGCTTCATCTATAGAATTTTCTTGACTGCTTCGGCAGCTGTAGTGTACTCGGTCTTCGTTGTTGACAGGGCGACACATTTCTATAGTTTGGACTGCCATGATATAGCTCTACCAACAAAACTAAATAAAAAACCCTACGTGGATTTTCTGCCATCAAGATCACCCGCCAGTATAGCCTTCCAAAGTTGATTTTGAGTTTTTAAAACTTGAGCACTAGTTAGAATTGCCTTTCAATTATTTGAAGATACATTTCACTGCTTCTTGATGCTCTTCTCCTGGATTATCAAGGAACCTGCTAACCACACCAATGACTTGTGCAATGTCCGGTCCACCATTACTTACATCAAACTCCTTTGAACAAGATTTCTTACTCAAATTAGAATGATTGACGAGAGGTGTGCTGACCGACTTAGTATCCTTCATATTGAACCTCTCAAGTATCCTTTCAATGTACTTTTGTTGTGATAATCACAACCTGTTGGTCTTCCTGTCACGTACAATCTGAGTTTTGAAAATCTGACTTGCTTGACACAAAACCTTCATGTCAAATGACTTTGATAACTCTTTCTTGCGTTCTTCAATCATTTTCTCATCTTGTCCAACAATCAACATGTCATCAAAATATAATAGCAACATAAAAAAGGTATGTCGAGGCAATGTTCTGACATATACACATGGATCAGAATGGTCCTCTTGTAGCTATGACTCAGCATAAAGAGTCAGATTTACTCTGTACTCCTCATCAATCTAGTTTTATACTCTGCTACCTGTCACCATATTTCTTCAACTTGAACACCCATTTGTTCTTTAAGGCTTGTCTGCCTTTCGAAAGCTCTAATAACTCATAAGTACTATTCTCTTGCAAGGAACTCATCTTTTCTTGGTTGGCCTTCAACCATTTCTCATTTTTCATTATGAGATTGTACTTTGTAAAAAGTTTATAGTACACCATCTGCTGTAACCAAAACATATTTAGAACTTGGATACCTTGTGGATTTGGCTATGCTCCCTGGTGGGCTTTTTGACTTAAGGTTCCGTAATCACTCATGGAGAGGATTGTTCAACCTGCCCAACACCTCTATCATCGGGCATATCACCATTGTTAGCTGGTATTGGCTCATCTTCCTAATCAGCTTGTGAAAGTATCTGATTGAGAAGAAATAGGTGTAAACCTGATAACAACTTTTGAATAAACTTTTGGCTTGATAGACTTTGAGTCTGTCGCAATCTCATTTGATGGAAGACGACATCCCTGCTTTTGGTGACCTTTTAACTTTCTGGATCCTATAACCTGTATCTAAACTCATCGTTACCATAACGGATAAATATGCATGGAATAGCCTTATCATCCAGCTTCAACCTTTGCTCTTTAGGTACAAGTGCATATTCTTTTCAACCAAATGCCTTCAAAATAAGAGTAGAACATGTTCTGCCGGTCCACACTCTCTGGGGGATGTCAAAATTAAGGGGAGCTGATGGCAATCTGTTGATCAGGTAACATGTCGTACGAATAGATTAACCCCCCTTACGCAAATTAGCCATCTTTAGCACGCATCTCACTTTCTCAACAAATTGTACGTTTCATTCTTTCTGCTTTTCTATTTCTCCTCACTAGTTTTGTTACAAAAACACTTAATACTTTAACATTTGAGCTATAACCATAAACTCTAAATGTCTAACACTCTTTTTAGCTCTTAGTGGCTATTTCATGGTGTATCACTGCATTTAGCTCCTAATTGCTAAATGTTTCTTAGTGTTGGTGTTTTGGTGTGTTTAAACCTTCTGCAAACTTCTCCTTTGAGATAGGGGAAAGGAGAAGAAGTAGGTGGAGATCACCCGAATGAAATCATACCAGACCTATAACGATTGAAGGAATAGTACACCTAAACTAGTTATGAAAGAATTTGTGTACCACCTACACTAGTTAGGAAAGAATTTGTCTATACCTCCCTTAATTCATGAGATTGGTTTTCCATCATATGAAACAAATCCTTCTTGATTATTGATTATCCTAGATGTGAGAATTGAAAGGCAACATGCAACGTTAAAACAGTAAAGTGCTGGCATAAGATCTTGACAATGAGCGAAGCCCCAGATAGAGCAGAGTCACAAAATTGGATTTATGTAGCCAACAACTAGATGGGTTGAGGATCTGCCGTGTTAAGTGGTAGATACTAGTAAACACTAATCAGGATTATATAATAACAATTTTTTTTTTTGGTGTTACTGATATCTCGGTTTTGGATACATTATTTTTAGTTCAGGATATGATTTGATGAGTGTTCTAGTTCTTAGGGTGGTTAAGGGGTTTATGGAGGCTTGGTTTTCTAAAAAAAAAACATGTCTCTGTGATATCTGTTTAGTAGTTGTTCTTGTAGGTGTGTGCGTGCAATGAGTGAATGACCATTCCATTATCAATAGTTAATTTTTGCCTATTTCTCTGGTCCGTTGTAGTTCTTGTTTATTGTTTGATGTGCATTTGAGATTCACTGGTCTTGTACGTTTCTGGGATTGAGAACTCCACACATGCTATGTTTTTCATTTCTGGATGAGATTTAGATTGTACTAACCAGTCTTCAGTTTCACCCAGTAATCATCAATATTAGTTCTTCCACTTGCCTTGGTGAAGACAAAATCCATGAACAATTTACCTTAGGGCATTACATTGAATTACTGGATGGCATGAAATGGATAGAAATTTGTCAAGGTTGAAATAGCCATTTACTAACAGGGTAGTATTTAGATAAACGCTGCCAGGTTTCAGTCAACCGGAAACAGAGCTTCAATCGACTTCTAACTGTAAATATAGCATCTGAAATTTCTGAAACCAGAAGCCAAAAATAAAATTTTCAGTTCAAGGGTTGTGCAAGTATACTCAAAAAGTAGGAGAGCAACTATAATAGGCATATAGAACAACAATCTCAACATATTTTCACTATACAATTGTGTCTACGCATATACATCTCAATGCTGTTTTTATAACCTCACAGCATCACTAGATCCTGTGTACAGCTACTTTACGCAAGTTCGGCTAAATGATTAACGTATAACTGACTATTACTGACGGCCTCAGCCATTTCTGTAACTGAAACTAATCAATTTCCGAATGTACGTAGTCAACAAATACAAAATTCTTTTCGAGTTCGTGCAACATGTAAGCCAAGCCAGCACTAATGACCGCCACTCCAGCCAAAATGACTCGTAGTTGCGTATCAGGAGGAACCCCAGCAGTTGCAGAGCAGACAACAGCTGCGCCAATTAAGAACTTTCGCAATGTCTGGAATGCTGTATAAGCTCCTTTGCAAGATGAACACTTCAAGGTATGTTGCTCATATCTATCAAGCATCTGACATATTGCATAATCCACGTCATTATGAAGAAGTATTAAGCACAAGATAATTTATCAGTTAAAGGGTATCATGGAATCCTATTCTCATGACTGATGCTGTTCACAAAGTAAACCTATGTTATATACGATTTGCATCATAGTTTTGTTGTGGAGAACAGAAAACGCGGAATCCTAAGAAAAATGTCCCCCATCCAAGCAGTAAACCCCCCCACCCTCACCCCTCTTCACTTCATAACTCATAAAGCTCCCAGTAGTTTGGTTGACAGAAGGAAATCAACGTTCATAATGACTTAATCAGTTTGCTTTAAGAAACGATAGGAAAAATACTAATGCCATCGGTGTGAAGATGGCCATGAATAAGTTAATCGCGTACCTGACGCTTAGAAAGGGTTGTGGATGGCAATAACTGTTGATTAGGGTTGCCAAACCACTCAGGTTGGCTGTTGCCATGTCGCCTCAGCCAATTCCGAAATGCCAGAACCAAACGATCAGCCTGTGTGGGCGTAAACGTGATTTTTGAGTACTGGTTGTTAATATCAGCAGAACCGGCCATCGACTGCGAAAGGAAGACCTTCTCTTGACCCTGAAGCACGATCATATCTCCGTCGTAAACTTTGTTTGAAGTCCAATGCTCATTCCATCTAGGAATTACCTGCAGTTGCCGTAACTTCAAATATAAGGTGACAGAAAATATTGATCAAATTCCGCGCCGAATCATAAACTTGCTGTAATTCGGACATATTAAAGTTATGCATAGAATGAAGCCAATGTTCAGAATGAAGAATAAAAAGAAATAAATGGTCAGAAAAATAGGAGTAACGAGGTACATCCTTAACTGAAAACTAGAAATATATTGCTTTGACAGTTTAATTTATTTTTGACAATTGATAAACTAACAAATTATTGACTCCAACAGAAGACAATCAGATAGCTTTTCTTGTATCCTCACACAAGCAAACGTCTTCACAATGTCAGTAATTAGGTATTGCCACCATGTGAGGGGGCATTTTACTTCATCTTTATAAGTCAACTTCCATAGAAAATGGTGCCAAAGTGGGGACGAAACCCTTCAAAACTTGTAACAAGTATAACAGAAGCTTATGTATCAACGAACAGGGAAATTCCTTGATAAATCTTCATAAGAATCAAGAGACGTCAAGTAATCCTCCATAATTGCTGCGTGGCCGCCGTGCGCGGGGTGGGGGTTGATGCAGCATCAAAGATGTGCACATCTCTCTCTCTCTCTCTTTTTTCTCAGCAGTTATACTGGGAAGGCCTGATGCCAGCACACCAACACCTTATTGTAACCTTAATAAAATTTCTTTCAGTTCATCCTCTTTTTTTTCTCCTCTGCCAAGGCACTTCTGCAATTGCAGCCTCAATCTTGTGACCGGCAGAGAGTCAAATTCCCACTTTGCTGGCAGTTGTCTACCTCTAGTATCAGGTCTACAAATGAATCATCTCCAAGAGAACATAAAGATAGACAGATGAATTTGAAACGAACTCTAAGCTGATAACCTACTGTTATGATAACTATATAGTTATCATAACATTTATAGACTAATCATGACTTGTGATTGGAGACAAAACCTAGAGGATTTCATACTGTCCTCTTCCACGGGTGCAATAGTCTTAATATAATAATCAGTTCATGTAGCTATATCGCTTGCTGTGTAGGAAATATAACTCACTACCAAGTGGACATTAGATATGCTACCTCGACTGCTCATAGAACCCTATAGTCCTCAGTTCAAAGTCACTACTAAAATGTTCTGATATGCGACTCATGGACCAACTACGGGACATATAGCCTACTGTTAACAATCAAATCCCTAATCTTTCTTTAGAATGATAGAAGTGATTGAAAGTTGGTACATGACAAAGGTACAGATTCTTCCAAGTCTTAACCCACGACACCCAGAGGAAGAGTGCTGCACCTCTAGTACATTGGGAATCCAAAAAACAAACATCATATATTAACTTAGGAAAGGCACCAGCTATGTCCTTATAAGTACAACCATGTGAACCAAACACAAGTTTCCAAGACGACCAAATTACAAGGCTAAATATTTCAAAATGAAGAAGAGCAAATCCATAATTCTAAGTTATGAGTAGATTCTATCAATTTATGTATTTCTGATTTTACTTAAACTTTGCATCCATTATCGTAATATCAGAAAGTAAGGAACCAAGGAAGGTTCTGTACCTGCCACCAGGCAGGCCCTGGCATTGTAAATTGAAAGAAGTTTCGAGCACTACAAACGATGGAGCGAGTCTTCCCAGGAGCCATTGGTACATTGAATGAACATATCCATATTATCCATTTTTGATCACCCAAAATAGGAAGCTTTGTGTCAATTTCTATTCTGAAGCAACAATAACTTGGCATGAGGTCCAGTAATTACTGACTAAACATTAAAAATGTCACCATGTCATCGCTGATAAATGCAAAGAACAAATTACAAACACATGCACGCAGTGAGTATACAGATATCCAATGCCTAGTTTAATTTATCCTACAAAGTAGACAGTCAAAGTGACTGATATTCTAAAGGTATGAACATGAGTTTCTATTAATAGCTTCAACTAAAAGGAACACAACTAGAATCTTAAGATATAATAAACTTACTTGTTTATGTAATAACAAGGTGCAACAAATTCAGCACTTATCTTTGGATTCCCATCATTTGATCCAGCAAAGCCCCACTGGCCGCTGGACTCCATCCTAAACGGCAAGGGCTTAGCTCTATCCCTCCTCCCTGTAACCTGTTAATTGAATTCAAGTAAATAAATCCAGTAACTCTCAATATCCTCTCTTTCCAGAAATGAAGAAACCAAAACTCAATACAAGTGTGCATCCTAACAAGTTAGTTGGCATGACCTCCTTCCTCCATCCCTTGCTGCTAAAAATCATACACAATAGACAGTATACTAGCATGTCTAGGTGAATGAAACCTGAAACTCCTTGATTTTATGAATTACTTGAAAACCAACACAAAAGCATAAGCGAGCAAGCAAGAAGAAGCAGAAAAAGAACAGTCAACAGATCAGTTCTCCTTTTTGAAGGAATAATCTGGAAACTTTTATTAGAAGGCTGCTGATTGAGTTTCTATTTTCAATATAGACGGGAATGCCTCAAAGTCTCAGCCAATCCCTTAGAAGCTTCTTTGAAAAAGTTAATCCCAGAAAATAAATTGCAAATGGAACTCGGGAATCCAAAACCAGAAGGAAGTTAAAAATATTTCTACGTGCATAAGATGTTTATTTTAATGTCAAGTGACAATCAAGATTTATTGGGTGATTTGATGATGCCATCAAGACAACAAGATCCCTTTTTTTTGTGGTCATGTTGTCGAAGGGAGCAAAATAAATTCAGTATTTTGAATCACGGTATTAGACGCGCAAGACATATTCACGATCAAACTCTTTTTTAATCTTATGAAGGAACCCACAATTCAGTTTTAAATAGTTAGTATGCATCATTGTCTTCTCCCACTATCTTTATATAACATCTTTGGATATCCACATGGCAGCTTTGCCAAGCCCAATACAGAAAATGATATTTTTTTTTTCAATTTGCCACTGACTATAAATTAATGTCGCTGGGAATCAACACACTGTCAATTATTGTATCATCAAGCTATTCCCTAAACATGAAGCATTCAAAATCAACACACAATAACAAACTGTATTTCCCTAAACATGAAGTATTCAAAATCAATAGTTAATTACTCAAGCGATGTAGGCTTACCTTGTGATGAGCAAAGTCAATGTGGGAAGGGTCAGAGACATTCTCCATGAGTGTATCGTACCCATAGAACAAATCCCGCTGAATCGTTACCGTCGAAAACTCATCCTTGTCAAAATCACCGGGCAACCTAAACAGTTCCAATGGAAACAAATTTGCAACTCAATACTTCACATTACACCAAAGATTATTTAAACTGTGCATCCCAGCAACTACGTTGCATAATCACAAAAGTACAATGAACCAATGGACACATCAATATTCCCTAAAAATATCAAACGACCACATCACCATTTTTTTTAAAGATATGGTATCAACATATAAAATGCATACGAGAAAGGACCAATAACAAGAACTAATTACATTGGAGGTTTGGTGGCTTGAGCTCGTTCCACCCCATTCTCATCCGGCCAAACAAAAAGCAAACCTTGAGACACCATAGTCGGAAACCTCGTGGCACACGCTCTCGGTGACTGCACAGCTCGAGCCTCGGGTCCCTCCGAAGACGCCTGAGGGATCCGAGCACAAGACCCACACCCATCAAACGACCACCCGTGGTACGAGCACTGCAAATGCCCATTCTCATCAATCCTCCCCTCCTACAACAAACCAAAAACGCACAATCATAAAAAAATGGCCAATGAAAGTCACTAGTAAATAAGTAGACTTCCTGTTTCATTATTTTTTGTCCCCTTACTTTATCACGAAAGCCTAGAATAGAAGTTTTTGACTTGTCAAGCATTAGTTATTCAATCTACAATTAGTATCTAAGTTCAATGCAACATCTGAAGGTTCGAACTCAAATTCGGAAATAGTCGTGAAAAGTAGAAGGGGAAAAAGTTACAAAGGGGATAGAGTAAAAATTTGATGGAGGCAAGAGTTTACGGATAAGGGAGCGAGCCGGTGGGGGCACTTGTCGTCGAAGGCAACCCATTTGGATTCGGATTTGTCGAACCAGAGGACCAGGTCCCGATTGAGGAGCTGGAACGGGGTGGGGACACGTGGATCGAGGTCCTCGATGAGAGAGACCGGGTACCAGTGGTCTCGCCACGAGAATTTCGAAGTGGGATTTTCTGAATTATCTTCGGTTTCGATATCGATACCGGGTTGGCCTTCTGTGGCAGTAGTGGTTGATGGTGGCGGCGTGGGAGGAGCAGCCACACGGAGAGGGGAGATGAGCGTTTTACGGCGGTGGAGGAATGACGGGAATTTGACTGGGTGGGGGGTGGTAGAAGGTGGTTCTGGTGGGATGGAGGAAGCAAGTGGTGACGGGAGGCGGAGTAAGGATGCCATTTGAGGTGGTGAGTTCAAGTCAGTGACATGAGATTCTGTATTGGCGTAGTTTTGGTAGAAGGGATGAGTGAGGAGAAGAAGACTTTGCGTGTAAGTCTGCAGTTGCAAGGGCTTGTCTGCAACTGCAACTCCAACTCATCATTTCTTCTGTAGTCCGTTCAGGCCGTAAATGATTCACACTTGCAGCGCTTTAGTGGTGACCTGTGACCACTTAATTTTGCCACGATACCAGATCTAGAAGCCACTCCATAACGCGCACTTTCGTTACTATGTTTTTTCGTTTCTATATATTTCGTGTCAGAAAAGGGATAAATAGCTGACCTCCTGTACTGTACTTTACTGGTGTGCCATTATTTCATCCTCATTTTGAAATTAACTATTAAATTTAATTGAAATAGATTCATTATAAATAACATAAAATAATTATAATATTTTTATTTTTTACTCTGTTTAAAATTTAATATCATTCTTTCAACTTTTTTTCTCCTTTCTCACATTTTTACTCAATCTCACGTAAACAAGCATACGCACACACATAACCTAAACCCACACACAAACACGCACCTACTGCAAAAACACACACACACAGACACAGATCTCTCTCTCTCTCACACACACACACAAAACTGTCCGGCTCCTTCTCCTCTGCCGCACATGCCACCAACACACAAACCTGTTCGATTCCTTCTTCTCCGCCGCACAGGCCACCAACAAACCCAAACGCCACGGCTACCGCGAACCCCAAAGCCAGTATTTTGAAAATCATGGGCGAGTTGCAGGCGATAATCCGCCCTCATTCACACCTTCCGAAGCCAGAGGCACCCACAAGCCTCACGATCACGACTCCGGCTGAGGACGACAACATGCCATCCATTGGGAAATAGTTTCGCGAGAAGAGCAATAGCTTATCGGCGGCGATTACCAAGCGCATCTCCTCGCTAACAGATTTCACCGAAGAGGAATCGGTTACTGAGATCAATCTCTCGGGAGTCAAAATGACCGTGACGAAGCTAAACAACGACAAAGAAAAAGAAGAAGAGAAGAAGCGCCAGGTGAAACTCAAAGGATGCATTATCTTCTTCTCGAGATCGAATTGCAGGACTGGAAGGCAGCGGCGGAACCAGGATTTTTGTTCCGGGGAGGCTAAAAATATGTCGAAGGAAGGACGCGAGGCAAATCAAATATATGGGCAAAAGCCAAGCACATATTAACGTCATTTCTTTTCTTCCTACCACTTGGATCTGAAACCTATGTGCGGCTGCTCACTATTTCAGTAGCCAAACCAGTAACTTAGTGACCTTATTAGGAGTAACGCCGCTATGGTCAATTACCTAGTTTAGATAGGGATACAATTCAGAATGCAAAGAAACTTTTTTTTCCATCTGTTCATTTATAGTGTTAGTTTAGTCTGCTCTGCTTATTAAATCTGAACGAATGCCGTACGTAAACTACCAGTTTATAATAGTTCCAGTAAATAACGAAAGAATTCGATAGATAGGAAAGGGATCAGAGGTTGCACTCTAGTTAGTGCTAAGACACTACTAGGCTCCTCAAGAACAGGGGCTCGAATCCTGACTACCATACTTTCCCTCTTTACCAAAAAATAGAGAGGAACTGCAGTATGAGCAAATGTAGAAACGGCACCCTTCCTCCACAAGTTGTAAGGAGCTTGAGGAACTGCAGTATGAAGCATGCAAGTGAGCGACTGCCACTGATTCGAACCCAGTGAGTCTCCGACAAACATAATCCGTCTCCCTCTAAATTTCTCTAAGAAAGCGTGTCCATCCCAACTATGTCAACGAAGACCAATCAGAGAAGCTTGTAATGAACATCTAGAAGTCTATGAATTTGACATTAACAGTTTGATACACACAATGCATGTGCATCCCTTAATAGGTGTTCATGTGATGTCTGGGCTAGCATCCGAAAAGTTTACACTTTAGTTCAATACCAATGTCTCCATTTAATTCAACATGATGTTTATATTTCTGTAAAGACAAGGTTGAAACCTTTCTGTTTGTTATTGTTAATTGTTGCTGTTGTTTTGAGCTTCATTCTATATCTGATAACTCATCTGATTTCATGTTTCCGTTAATTGTCTCGGAAACAATAGTTCTAGAGGCCAAATTTTAGGTGCTAGTGAAAACATTGTGAGAACCATAATGACAAAAGAAATTGTTCAAAATGCACTATGACCTCAGAAATTGGAACGGCGTCGTTGTCGCAATGTCGTCAGTGACTGAAACTCAAAGTCAGATCTGCAAGGCGCCGTGACCACCGAACGGCAGTGGCAGAACTTCCTCGGTTCGTCCGCCGGCTTGTAGACGGTAGATCTAAGCTAGATCTGCCAGATCTGATCTGGCTGGAGTCGCCAGAGTTGGGTGGGGATTGGCCGGAGTTGGGGTGGGGACCGCCGGACTGAGGAGGGCCTTCGCCCTTCGGAATCGGGGACGGCGACCAACCGATGAGCCCAGTTGACGACGGGTGGCCGTGGGTCGGTGGGTGGTGCCAGCGTGTCGCGAGCCGCGGTGGCTGAGAGAGGAGGAGAGATGCCGGCGTGAGAGCTTCACTTGACGCCACGACGACCGCCGACAGGCGTTAGTGCGTAAGTGCATTACCTTACGGCGATGAGCCGAGGCTGCCGAGCCGATGACCGGTGGCCTTTGTGTGGTGCCGCGGTGACTGAATGAGAGAGCCGAGAGAGGAGGAGAGCTGGAGAGGTGCCGGCGTGCCGTGGTGAGCCGGTGACTGTGAGACTGTGAGAGCCGACCGAGAGAGGAGGGGAGAGAGAGAGAGAAAGGGAAAGTTGCAAATGAAAAAAAAAACACTATATATATATATATATATTTTTTTTTTTCAAAATCTGAGGGGGGGCTATAGCACCCCCTCGTACAAGCGTTGTTCCGCCCCTGCTGGAAGGCGATTCGATCGTTTTTAAGAAGAGAAGGTTGAGATACATTGAGATCAACGTCGACATGTTTCCCATGAGAGAGAAAGAGTTGCTAGCTTCTGGTGTGCAGTGGAGGAAGGGAGTGGGGGACCGGCCTGATGAGGGAACGTGTGAGTGGAGAGTCGGGAGGAAGGGAGTGGGGGGCTGGTCTGACGGGTGGCGTGGGGAGGGGAGTGCGCAGAGTTGCCGGGGAGAGAGTGGGACTGAAGAAGAGGGAAAAGAATGGGCAAAATTGTCATTTTCAAAAAGAAATCTTTAGTCAATGCATGTGTTGACCACGCGCTATTAAATTTAACGGTTTTCGTTTAAGGTGCCCAATTTTTCGTAACTGTGGGGGGGTTTCAGTGGTTAATCTTGAAGTGAATAGTGCAGGGGGTCATTAACTATTTATCCTCTAAAATTTTTTAAGACTATCTATCTGTGAGACACCCCCAACCCTAGTGACGTCTCCATAGTCGAGTTGTCAGTCCTGACTGCATTATAAACCCTATTAATATAGAGCAATTCTAAAAGCATCCTTGAATATACATAAGGTTTCACAAAAACCCATCCGTACAAAAATTTTCGTCATAAAGCTCAACACGAGCACAGCGGAAGTATTTACGCAAAATGTCTAGTTCCCAAAACGCATATCACCGTCTTACTTTTCTGATCACTGATTAAGCGCCTTCTCCTTCCCTTTCCTCCAAGTTTCCCCTACTTCGCCCTGACTGCCTGAAACATACAGGTAAGAATGAGCGCAAATCGCTCAGTAAAGATAATATGAGGAACATTGCAGACAACGAAGTGACAGTCTTGGAAGAAATGATAATCAATCTCAACGATATCAAGAATCCAGAATTCCAAAGGATGACACAACATCCACTCAATGAATCAAGCAACATGTTTTCTTTTGTTTTCATCAGACTGAGTGGCTTTAAGGCCTAACAGAACAACATTATCACCACATTTAATGAACTGGACTGACCGAACTGACTACAATGCACGCGAACACAAAATCGCCAAATTAAACATCAATGAAGTACAAGTCATTAAAATTACAATGTCATAATAAAGTCAAATGCAATGCAGACACCAACCGGACTGACCGAACTTAACCGACACGGGTGATGCGAATTGCACGCCCTACATCCTGTTTGCCGGTGATTACGTTTCACTGGCCTCCTTTCACATAATGTCTCGTACTCCGGGATGTTCATCTCAGTCTCAGACAAATAAAAGAGACAACAAGCACAAGAAGGGAACTCACAAAGAGTGTTCGTCCCCGAACCACGCTATCGCCAAAGCACAAATTACAACAACTGGACTGACTAAGGGAACAGGGTCCACCTTATGTCCTCGATCAACAAACCACTCAACAAGAAATTCCGGTCATGTACGGTCTGGCGTCCAACAAGGTAGCTTAAAATTATCAGTAACGCACATAGTGTAGACTAGGGAACAAGCTAGTCGAAAACCACAACGACATATCAAAGCACGAGAGGTACCGGCACAACAACCACCGATACCTAAAATGTTCATCATACTTCACACTATCAACGAGGAGTAAGGGAAAAAATTCGTAGCATACAGAGAATCGTACTATCCTTACCTGGTTGGCTTTTAGCCGATGATCCCAGCAACTTCAAACCACCACGAGCGGGTTCACCAAATCAAATAACCATCATAAACACACAATTATTCAACTCTCATTTTATCAATTATTTATCAGATTTTTACAGCGATCGGTTACTCCGACCCAATAGCCGGGTCTTTCACCCCGCCTAGTACCGTACCAGTACTGATATCCCTTTTCCCCCTTCTCATTACTCAAATGCTCGATTTAATGCATTTTTCAAAGTTCGAAGTCGACACGGTAAAATTACCAAAAATACCCCCGTCTAGTGGCAAATTACCAAAATATCCTTGAGGGTTTCCAATGCCAGAAAATCCCAAGAATACTTAAAAATGTTATTTTTATCCTTTTGAAGTCATTCTCAGGCTAAAAAGTGTTTTAAAAAATTTTTGCCCTAAAATCCCGAACCGGTGTCCGGACCAAGCGCTTAAAAGTCCATTCGGCCAAAAATAGCGAATGACTTTAGAATGGGCCAAAATCTTGGAAAAAGAAACTTCTTAATATCCTAGGGTTTTCATAAAAGTTCACGTAAAATCGCGCTAGTTTGGTATTTTAAATTACACTGTAAAGTTTCACGGTTCCCTATATCGGTTAACCCCTTTCCAGTCTTCAGAAAATTTTGAAATTTTTCCCTGATGTAGATCTCCTAAAAATACTAGGGTCTTTCTTTTGCACTTTGGCTAAATCTGGCTCTAGCTATTGATTAGAATTTATTTAAAACTGCTTAATTAAGTTGTCACCTTTAGCGACCATTACATTTACTGTTCATGATCAACACACACTAATTCATATTTTTCACACACACCACTCTTCTTCAACCTCATGGCCGAACTCACACAGCCATGAACCCCCCTCCCTTCACCCAAGGCTATACTCCTTCTTCCCCATTTCTCTACCTGAAACCCACATCCAACATCACCAATACATTACAACACCTAAAAATCATAACCTAGCCCATCTAAAACACACACAATCACACACTAACACACACCCAAACTGCACACACTTAAGAACGCTCCCTGCTTTCGGCAACACCACCTAGCACCTCTACAGTCCTAATTCTCACCTTAGCCCATACCACCACCACCACTTATACACGATATACATATAATTACACGCACCACCCAAGCCCTGATGCCCACATATACAGCAAACGCACGCACATGGCTGCAAGACACACACACACACACAACAAACACTAACTTGCACGCACAGACCCACTGACCCGTCCAAACTTCATCACCATCCCTTCTACACCCTGCGCACAAAGAATAAACGCACGCAGTCACCCAACGCACACACATGCACACTGAACACACCCACTTACACACTTTTATTCTTCCTGCAGATTCATACTGCCACACTCATATGCATATACATCTACATATACACGACCAAACCCACATGCTATATACACCCACCCAGATGGAATCATTTGTTAAGCTTGAAATATCATTAAATCAATGAATAAGGGTGTTTACAGTAAAGCTCCTTACTCGTTGATCCCTGTTTTTTTTTTCTTTCCACGATCTTTGTTCTTCTTTTTCCTCTATTTTTTTCTTCTTCTCCGTTCTTGGTTTGTTTTTGTTTTCTTTTCCCTCTTCTTTTGTTCACCTGAAAATTCAACCCATCAATTATTTAAATATTTAAATTCACTTAGTCACCACCCTAGCAAGAGGTGGCAATCAATAAGAAATTCTCCTTTAACACTTGGCATCTGGGCATGCTTTTCAAAATTTATGAATTGACCCCCAAACTTTATGTAATTAACTTCTTGCCCTTCTAGATTAGGAAAATTTCACTTTGACCCCAAAGCTACATTGGCCCCTCTTCCCACTTCCTACCACTTAATTAACGCCAATATGACGTTACTCAATAAAATAATTTCCGTTAATTAATCAGCTTAGTGTTAAACAACTTTTCTATACGTTCGGGGTATCACAATTTGATTCTCAAACTAGGGTTGCGTAACGCGGTTCGAACTCAAAGACAAGCCGCGTATGACCTCAATGATGCTCAATCGACAATGACCCTATTGAAGCGGATGCAGATGGAGGACATGCACTTTATCTACGAGTATAAACTTGACGAGGAGCATCGGATAACCACAATTTTTTGGGTTGACGATTGTTTGAGGCTTGCTTATAAGCATTTTGGAATATCGTGACTTTCGACACCACATACAGTACCAACAAGTACTCGATGCCATTCGCTCCCTTCACAGGCATCAATCATCATTACCACTCTATCCAGTTCGGGTTCGCTTTGTTAAGGGATGAGAGCGAGAGTTCTTTTGTATATTTGTTTCAGGCGTGGCTAGAAGCAATGAACTTCAAAGCACCCAAAGTTATCATCACTGATCAAGATGGCAATGAAGAATGCTATTGCTACAGTCTTCCCAGATACTCGACACAACTTGTGCACCTGGCACATAAGCAACAAATACCCTGAACGTCTGTGTCACATGTATGCAAAGTATCCAGAGTTTAAGCAGGATTTTGACAAGTGCGTTGTTAAGTCGTTGACGATTGAGGAATTTGAAGAGAGGTGGGAAAAGCTTGTTCGGGATTACTCATTGCAAGACAACGAGTGGCTCCAACACTTGTATGAGCTCAAAGAGCAATGGATTGGTGTTTTCATGAGAATGTATTTTTCTGCGGGCATGAAAACGATGGCCAGGAGTAAATATGTGAATGCCTGATTCGATAGTTATGTGGGTACAACTACCAACTTGAAGAGTTTCGACATATCCACCTAGAAAGCGGTTGCCTCGGTATTCATGAAAGAAAGGGTTGTAGACTTTGCAAGCACGTACAAACAAAGGATAAGGTTGCTTGAGACCCCGTTGGAACTCAACGGTGCAAAGGTCTATATGAAGGAGCTATTCATGCAATATCAAATAGAGCTGCAAAAATCAGGGCGATACAGTATAAATAAGGTGGCAGAAAAGTCTACATGCGAGTTCAAGGTTTATTCACTGATGAATGACCTCGTCCCTAAGAAGCTGCGCAGAATGTATACAGTGCGCAGAATGTATACAGTGAGCCATGACACATTGATGGATTCGGTGACATGTGTTTGTAAGAAGTTTGAGTTCCATGGCATACTGTGTAGACACATTCTGTGCTTTTTCACCCAGAAGAACATCAAGGCAATCCTAGATCAATACGTCCTGCCGCGGTGGATAAAGGTTGCAAACAGGTTGAACAGTACCATTTCCTTTTCGGAGCATCCGTATACTAACTTTGAAGAATCAGAGACGTTGCGGTATAATCATCTGGTGACAATGTTTACCTGCTTATCCGTAAAGGGTGCTGCTACAATGATCGGGTATAAACATCTCCTTGAGGTAGCGGAGCAGCAGGAGCCCATCGTCGACCAGTTTGAAGTAGCCTCAGTCAGCAATGGGGTTGACACTGAGCCTACACAGGGATCAGAAGATGATGAGCCGGTTGAGGAAGAGAACAATGATATCCGGCCTTTGGATCTAATTATATCGCAAACGATAGGCCGCAACAGATCTACACGGATGAAGAGCTCTATTGAACAAGATACTCAACCTAAAAGGCTGAGAAGGTGTGCATTGTGCAACAAAATGACCAACCATGACAAGCGGAACCATTACAAGGCACTGGGGATAAGTCTAGGGGGTTTGCAACACGAGGAAAAAGATGATGCCGAAGATGAGGAAGAAGAAGACGTAGTGGAACTTTAGTCTAATGAATTTTTATTGTAATAATTTTTTATGGGCCATCAAGCCTATCGGACTTTTTGTAATAATTTTTTAGTAATAATTTTTTTGTAATAACCTTTAGTCTCATTTTTTATGTGATTTTTTACACTTCAACACTTAGAATATTTTTGGTGTTCTAGTGCCCGTAGTGCCCTAACATTAGACTTCAAACACTTAGAATATTTTTTGGTGTTTAGACCATCCCTTGCACTATGTAGCGGATGACACAACAACAACCTAACACCAACACTCCCATATATTTTTGGGTGTTTAGGCTATCCGCTACACTACGTAGCGGACGACGCAGTAGAAACATTAGACTTCAACACTTAGAATATTTTTGCGATTTTAGTGCCCATAGTGCCCTAACATTAGACTTCAAACACTTATAATATTTTATGGTGTTTAGACCGTCCGCTACACTATGTAGCGGACGGCGCAACAGAAACCTAACACTTCAACATTGGGAATATTTTTGGGTGTTTATGATGTCCGCTATACTATGTTGCGGAAGGCGCAACAGAAATATTAGACTTCAACACTTAGAATATTTTTGCGGGTGAGAATATTTTTGCAGTTTTAGTGCCCGTAGTGCCTTAACATTAGACTTCAAACACTTAGAAATATTTTATGGTGTTTAGACCATCCGCTACACTATGTAACAGACGGCACAGTAGAAACCTAACACTTCAACACTTAGAATATTTTTGGGTGTTTATGCTGTCTGCTGCACTATGTAGCGGACAGCACAACAGAACCATTACTCTTCAACACTTGGAATATTTTTGGTGTTTTAGTGCCCGTAGTGCCCTAACATTATACTTCAAACACTTAGAATATTTTGTGGTGTTTAGACTGTCCGTTACACTATGTAGCGGAGGGCACAGCAGAAACCTAACACTTGAACACTTAGATTATTTTTTGGTGTTTAGACCTTCCGCTATACTATGTAGTTGACGACGCACTAGGGACCTAATAACACTTCAACACTTAGAATAAGTTTTGGGTGTTTAGGCTGTCCGCTGCACTATGTAGCGGATGTCGTAGCAGAATCTGTAGACTCCAACACTTAGAATTTTTTTTGGTTTTCTACCCGTCCGCTACACTGTGTAGCAGACGATGCATCAGTAAGGTTTACAAGACTTGCCCTAGGTTTTGCTTTCCACCTTTCAATCAGTCTCAGTGAGAGCAAAAAAACCACACAAACAATGCTATCTCAAAGCAAATCTAATTAAATCAACACAAATCAAATGTCAACTGATTTCATCCATAAAAATCAGTCAGATCAGTCATCTTCAACACAAATCAACTGATCTAAACACAAATCAAATCAAACCAATCAAATCAATGAGAACTTTCAACTGAATAATCAAGATTTATTAAAAAAAATTGATTCGAATGTTACAATGTCAACTGGGGTCCTCATCTTTAGCCAAATTCTTAGAAGGATTTTCAATAAACCTAACCACTCTAGGCCGGCCTTGCATAATTTGCCAAGCCATCCTATATCTAAAGCCTTCTACGCATTCTTCATTCCAAATGGTCGCCTTGAGGCTCTCAGACAGGCAAATGTAATCCATGTACATAAAGACGAATTTGCTGCATCCAAAGCATTACGTTGCTTGGGCCTCTTCTTTCTTCAGTTAGAATTGGGGCTTTGGCCGTGCCAGTACTGTTATATCACGGATAAAGTGGACCAGGGCACAAAATAGATTTAGCAAGAAACAGAAAATGACGTAAGACACGAGTTAACATTTACGATTGGCAAGTTACAATAAGCATTAAACAATAATTGTTAGATTACCACAGCATCCAACTGGGCTTTGTACATCCGTAACACAGCCATGTGGGGGGTATCGTCGTGCAGACTGTTGATGACTGATACAATCTTCTGTGTTGGTTCATAGCAAACAAAGTACCAGTGGCTTTCTCCTTACAATGGGATTAGAAACACGTCGGCAACCTTGCGCTCACTGGACTATCCCTAATAAGATACGCTCATAGGTTAGCGATCGGTATCCACTGGCTCAACCTTTTCTTCCCCCCGTGCTTTACCCAATCACGCCATTCAGATACTAAGAGGTCATGGAAAAAAGCATCCACCATAAAAACGTGCGGATGCTCGTTTAGCCGCTCCCGACCCCTTTCCTTCAGAATCTCCACGTAGGTCGAGATGACAACGTTGTCTAACCAATTCCCCGGAGCCAGCGAGGAAAATTTTTCCCACTAGCAATAGTAATCCATGCCCTCCGGGTGATTCACACTATACTCCACTTTGTCTCGGGGAAGGGGGGGCTAAAATAACGACGTCAAATTTCTTCGCGTTTATGCGGCTTTAGGGGCTTTAATGGATGCCCTTTGCGATATTGCCCTTGGGGGTCGATCGGGGGATATTGCCATCTTTTGGGGGGGTTGACCGGAGGATATTGTTTGGCCGGTTGATATTGCCCTCCAGGGGGGCAACTGGGGGATATTGCCCTCCGGGGGCGCCAGATGGTCCCGCCCAAAAGACAATGGGCAGTGTCTCCAGTAGACTGATGTTTCTGAAACCCCAGTCCTGCGACTTGACTCTGAGAGAAGGGTAGGGGTTTTGAGTCCGGGAACAAAGAGAACGAGGGCCCACTATACTCGTCCCACTGCACTTGAGCCTGTCCCACGGTGCTTGGCGGTCCCTAATCACCACCCATTCCCACTACAGAGGGACCACCAACTCCTTGGCTCACCCCCGAAGCCTTTCCCGAGGGATCACCGTATCCCTCGTGTGCGTAAGGAGGCTGTCACCCCGGATAACCCATTCCTGGGTTGACGCCTGAAGGCTGTCTCGATGCTTGGCGTAAAAAATTCCTACAGCCATGCGCTAACACATCAGCCTGTTGGCGAAGCTCCTCACTCATTGCATCCATCAGATCCTTCCGCGCGCTCAACTTCTGGAAGAAGGCGAGCGAGGCATTAACCTACATCCAAAGAGATAATAAATAAGTAATTTCAAACACACGTTTAGAATCATCAAATTCAATTAGAAGCACTTGTTGGGCAACTTACCAGATCGTATGCCATGCGCTCATCGATCTGACCCCTAAAGTGGTACTTCTCCCCGCATTCAAAACTTACACGAGCTACTCTCCTCTAGGTGATGCAGTATACCACACATTGTACTGTTCGATGTTAATCACGGCGTCAGGCTCTGACACAATGGCCGCCAGCGTGTCTTACCAAGAATTCCAAACCTCAATTTTTTGTATGCACAAGTCGTGCGCATTAACCTTGCCAAACCGTCTGACACTCGATGGGTTCGTGTTAACCCTCATATCTGAGGCATCAGCTGGCAACCCCTGTAGGCAATCAAAATGGCGCATCGCTTGGTCTGGCAACTGCCACTTGGGAACCTCGAAGTGGATCAGAGGTGTGCGCTGTAACCCGGAGAGCGTGAAGATGAATGACTCTCCCACCCGTCACGCCAGACGTTCGTACGGTGCCCAATGCATTTGGCCCAGAGATAGTGAGTTGAACTCCCCTCGATAGTAGGTAATGTTGTGACGGGGATCGTCTCTCCTCGTGTAGTGGCTTTCTCTCCGGCTGTACTCCCAAACGCATAACTGAGGCCACACATAATTGGTTCCGTCCTTACGCCTAGGTGTGCCGGGATCAAAGTGTTCATAAGACCACACCCGAGGACAAAGACAAAATTTATTGTCGATTCAAACCAAAAAAAAAAAACAGATAACGTAATCAATATTTATATGATATACCTGCAATAGTGAGAGACATGCACATATAACTTTGGAGTCAGGCCTTGTCGCCTTATGCAATGCTCGGTACAGGTAAGCAAGAGTTGCTGCACCCCAGACATAATTCCCAACCTCCTGAAGGTTACCCAAAACGGTAAATATTTGACGCTGACCATATACTTCGACGTCGTTGGGAATAGAATTGCCCCTATCACCCACAAGAGGAAGGCCTGTGTGTACAGCATAAGCATCTCATCCGTGTAGTTATCCGGCAGAACCCTATAGGTATCTAGCAACCACTTTAGCTTTATCCCACCACTGCTAAATTGGTCCTCAGGTATCCATGTAAAGAAGTCCCTAGCGGTTCTCTTATTCGTTGCTTCCGACGGAGGAGCTATTACCGGCCGTCCCGTCACCGGTAACTCTAAGATGAACCCTACATCTTCTAGGGTAATTGTCATATCTCCGAGCAGGAAGTGAAATGTATTTCACTTCTCCACCTTTCAACAAGGGCACCTATTAAGTGGCGGTCAAGGTATTGAAAGATCTGCCCATGCGTAAAAATCCCAAACCTAATTCCACGCAATAATCTTTTCTAGTATTTGTTCAATTTCCACAATATGAAGTTATCGGATACCTCTACTGTGTTGAGAAGTGCTCTTTCCTACAAATAAATAAATACAATTTAAGCAAAACTATCGGTGTACAATGTTCGTGAGAATAAAAAAGTTAATAAAATAAGTATTTTACTTCACCATCCCATATGAGCGTACTGATATGGTTTGCTTGATTGTATAATACGGAAGGATCTTCTGGTCCAGGGTTAAAATCTATTTTTTACAACTAATTTTATGAAAAAATGAAAACTTTTATCAAACGCTCGCACAATGCATGATACATATAAGCAAAGCACATGCATAATTCATATATATATATATATATATATATATATATATATATATATATATATATATATATATATAGGGTCGTGATCCATTGCTAGTGCTAGCACGTTGCTAGCGCTGTTTTCCCGTCCGCTACATAATGTAGCGGACGATAACTTACCGTCCGCTACATTATGTAGCGGACGTTGCTAGCGCTGCTAGCGCTAGCAACGGATCAGCTCCCATATATATATATATATGGGAGCTGATCCATTGCTCGCGCTAGTAACTTGGGTTAAGTTGCTAGCGCGATCTGGCCGTCCACGCGCGATCTGTGGACGGTCCAGATCTTTTTTTTACCTTTTTTAGTCTGTCTGCTACATAATGTAGCGGACGATTTTTTCACAAATATACCCTTCAATTCCCAATTGTATCTGTCCGCTACTGTCCGCTACATAATGTAGCGGACAAGAAAAAGAGAATTCCTTTTACTTTCTTGACAAGAGAACCCGCATGTCAGATTTGAAAAAAGGACAACTCATTTTATTTTTTCTCTCTCTTCCTCATCTCTCATCCTCCAATCTTCTCCCTATCCCTTGTACCCATTCTCTCTGTCATATTATGAAGATGGCAGATCCGGAAAGGAGGCCGTCATGGCTGGAGGTAGCTGGGGAAATGAAGGGTAGATGGCGGGCCCCCGACGGATGGCTCACGGCTGCGTCTTGCGTGACCACGTCTTACGGTGATGCGTCATCGCCTTCTTCTATGGCCGCAACGAGCTCTCAATCACGATTCACATAAGAGCTGAAGGTACTAAGGGTCTAAGACGTGCCCCGTGCTTTTCTATGTCTGCATTTTGTGTAAGGGAAAGAGAATAAATTTCCCAAATTTTTTTGGGTCAGCCCTCCAACCAAATATCTTAATGGAGAAAATACGCATTGCCCCCTGTACTTTCTATCTTAAGCATTGTGGCCCCCTCTAATTTTAAAAATTGCACTAAACCTACCTGTACTAATTAAAATAGGGCGCATATGAACGGCCGTGACTGAGCTCGTGAAAATGTCCTAACTACCCCTTCGTCTATTCTCAAACGATTTAGGAATTGTAACTAACATTTCTCCCCAACTCTCTGTATCTCATCCCTCTCTCTGCCGATTGAGTTAGCCCTGTTTGAATGCCAAAGATCAACGAAGATCGAAGTGGACATACATCAATCTGCTGAAAGAATGACAAGGGGCATTGATTCACATAGCTGAGAGGTATGTTTTATCCCTTTTGTTAGTTTATTTTTGAAACTTAGGGTTTTTTGAATGATCTTTTTCTCAACAATGTCTTTGTCATTTGATCCAATAGCCTTCCGTTAGAAAGATAGCGCCATATGCCAACTATCTTTAGCGTATCAATGGGCTATTAAAATATGACTAGTTACACTACCAACAAAATGAAGTAGTAATCTTTTTTTAGCATTCCGAAAAAAGAATGGGGAATCCTAGAAATATCTCTTTGATTGAAAGAGTATTAGTGATGGTAGTTTCCACTGCCTGTCCAGGGTTGAGCCCTGGGATTTGACGGCGGACTTAAAAAGCCACCTACAGACGCTTTAAATTTTGAAATTGAGCTATCTTTTTTTTTGTTTTATCAGAGAATGCCAGAAATTAGGGTTTCAGAATGAGACGTTTCATTTAGGGTTTCTTAACGCGAATTCGTTAATGTTATGAAATTAGGGTTTAGGAATGACTACATATTTTGTATTTTAATTTTGTCTCTATTGAGGGTTTCAGTCATTCAAATTAGGAATTAGGGTTACGATGTGAAAAACTAGAATTTCTCAAATGCCATTGTGTTGTTTTTGTTCTGAATGGGTTTCAAAATGCTACATTTCTCAATATGAATTCTTCTTGTTCTGAAATTAGGGGTTTTGAATGCGTGTTTATTTTTTTATTTCAATTTTATCTCAATTGAGGGTTTTTATCCTTCAAATTAGGAATAAGGATTTGCGATTGGGACTGCTAAATGTTATATTTATTTTCTATTGAATATATGGTTTACATTTCATGCATGCAAAGTTGCATGAAATCATGCATGAAGTGTAGACAAGATATGCTACGTAGGGGACCACATTGGCTGTCAACCATTTTGTTGGACCACATTTGCCAAACCACTGCTTGTGCTTTGTTTAACTTACTGTTTGTTTAAGTTGGTTAGATGACTAGACATACATTCTCATACTAGCAACTAAAGTAACTAGTTGTATTGTATTTATCCTTAGGATTTATAGTTAGTAATAAATTTTGAATATTTTCATTGCAGAAAATGGTTGTGTTTGACAGTGTAACCCTTGAGTTTCACTATGGGGGATTGTTTACCAGTTCACCAAATAGGACATACCAAGGTGGGACAGTAACATCTATTGAGAACTATGGCTTAGACTTCATATCCTATTGGGAGCTAATAGGTTTGTTAGAAGATGATCTAAGGCTACCTAGTTCTAGTTTGTTGTACTATGTCATACCTGGGGTTAGCTTTGATCATGGATTAAGGTCTATTACAGATGACATGGGTGTGGCTGACATGGTTAGGTACTACAGTGACAGTGGTGTCTTACCTATTTATGTAGAGAGGGTAGATCCCTTACAAGTAGTTGGGGTGGATGGTCAGGTTGTACTTGGAAATGTATTAAGAATTGAGTGTGGTGATAATGGTGATGTGGATGATGGCATGGCTGTTGGTGATGGGGATATTACCCAAGCTGAGGCAGTTGTAAATGTTGAAGGTAATGCAGATGAAAGTGTGAATGAAGATGTAAATGAATGTGTAAATGAAGGTGTAAATGAAGAGGTGACTGAAGGTGATGAAGCTGAGGGTGAAAATGAAGGGTTAACTGAAGCTGAAGCTGAAGGGGTAACTGAAGGGGTGACTGCAGGTGATGAAGCTGAATTTGAAAATGAAGGGTTAACTGAAGCTGAAGGTGTGAATGAAGGGGTGACTGAAGGTGATGAAGCTGAATTAGAAAATGAAGGGTTAACTGAAGATGATGATAGTGAGGGGGTAAATTTAGATGATGAAGATGTGGTTATTGAAGATGAAGGCCCTGACCCACCTGAGCTTCATGAAGGGTTAGAGAGAAGACAAGAAGATGATGACATATTTAAGGTGCCAGAAAGTGGGGATAGATGGGATGTTAATGTGGAGAAGAGGGGTGAGCAATGGTACTCTGATGGGGATGACTCTGATGAGTTAAGAAGCCCATAGGGTCTGAATCTGATGAAGATTTGGCACCTAGATACCCAGAATTCAATAAGAAAATAGGTCCTGATATATTTGTTGGAATGAAGTTTCCCAACCCACAAGTGTTTAGGCAGGCTTTAAAGCTACATTGTGTAAGGAGAGGATATGACTTTGTGTATAAGAAGAATGAAAATAGAAGGATCACTGCTGTGTGTAAGTACTGGGATAAAGAGCATGGAGAATGTCAGTGGAGAGTCCATGCTTCTCTAATTGGTGGTGAGAAAACCTTTCAGATTAAGACTATGTTCCAGATACATACATGTGGTAGGGACTTTGATAATCATCTGGTGAACTCTAGGTATATAGCTGAACACTATCTAGAGAAATTTAGGGATGATCCCACATGGAACCTAAAATCAATGAAGAATGTGATAAAAAGGACTTGAATGCAAATGTGAGCAGGCATCAGTTGTACAGAGCTAAGAGGAGGGCTAAGGAGTTGATTGAGGGAGATGTTAGGATGCAGTATGCTAAGATTTGAGACTATGGGAAGACTTTGATGAAATATAACCCTGGGACTTCCTTTTTTGTTGTAACAGACAGGCCTTCCACTCAAACAACACCAATTTTTCAGAGGTTGTTTGTTAGTTTTGAAGCTCAGAAGACAGGTTTTACTAAGGGTTATAGGCCAATAATTGGTTTAGATGGGTGCTTTTTGAAGACTGTTTATGGGGGTCAATTACTTAGTGCAGTTGGAAGGGATGGGAATGATAACATGTTCCCTATTGCCATTGGTGTAGTTGAGTCAGAAACCAAGAGTTCTTGGACTTGGTTTCTGAGGCAACTGATAGGAGAACTTGGTGAAGTGGTAGAGAAGGGGTTGGTGTTTATCTCTGATAGGCAGAAGGGATTGGTAGAGACATTCAGGGAGCTGTTACCAGCAGTTGAACACAGATTTTGCATGAGGCATGTGTATGCCAATTTCAGGGAAAAGTTTAAGGGAAAGGAGTTCAAAGATTGCCTTTGGAATGTAGCTAGGGCCAGCAACCAAAATGACTTTAAGGACTGCATTAACCAGTTAAGGAAAATTGACAAAGATGGAGAAGCCCTTAAGTGGTTAAGTGGCTTGGATGCTGCCACATGGAGTAGGTCACACTTTGGTACAACTTCAAAGTGTGACATCCTAGTCAACAACCTCAGTGAGTGTTTCAATAGCTACATTCTTGAAGCTAGAGACATGCCAATTGTTGGTATGGTAGAGTGGATAAGGAAACATGTCATGGCAAGAATACAAGTGAAGAAGATAGGGATGGAGAGGTATGATGGCACCATTTGTCTAAATATTTTGGAGAAGTTGGAGAAGATTAAAGTAGCATCAAAGGAATGTTTTGCATCTTGGTGTGGGGACTTGGAGTTTGAGGTTGAAGCATATGGGAAAACAAGGGTTCTTTATCTGAGGCAAATGACTTGCAACTGTAGGATGTGGCAACTGACAGGAATCCCTTGCAAGCATGTTGTTAACTCTATTTATTTGAATAGGGAGAATCCATAGAGTTATATACATCCATATTATAGCAAGAAGACATACTTGGCAGCATACAGCAGCATGATACATCCAGTCCCTGGTGAGACTGACTGGGAGAAGGCTGAACTTGAACCATTAGCTCCACCTTCCTATAGGAAACCAATTGGTAGGCCTAAAAAATTGAGGAAGAAGTCTGCTAATGAAATGGGAGGAGAAACCAGTGTTTCCAGAAAGGGCAGGGTGATGACTTATGCTAGATGCTTTCAAATTGGTCACAATATGAGAAGCTGCAAAGGTCCAGTGCACCCTAACTCAAGGATAGGCAAGACACATCATGGAGGCACTCCTACTACTGGCACCTCCAGTCAACAGCCATCAGGGAGACTTGGCAAAGATGGGGTAAGTCATAGCATAAAAAAAGAGTATCTGTATTATGCTTTTTTTTTCTTTCTGGTATGCAGTTCTCTACTGACAGGGTTGCTTGTGCAGAGTGTAGGAGTAAATGGTAAAGGTAAAGTAGTTAGAGAGGGTGGAGTAGATGAGAATGTAAATGATAGTCTTAATGATGCAGCCTCTGTGGGAGACAGACAAACAAACCAGCCTTCATCAGTAAGTTTTACCTTACTTTGATCAGGCTAGATATCTATATTTCCTTGTCAGCTTGATGATTTACATTTCCTTGTCAATGCAGGACAAGAATAAAATGCCAGCTGCTAAAAAACATACTGGAGTCTTATGTGGCAGGTTTGCTGCTAAGAAAACTGGAAATCCAATATGGCATGAAGAAGAAGTTGCTACAATGACTGATGCTGCTGCTGCACATGGTTCTACTGAAGAACCAGCTGCCCCTATGAGTGAAGATGCTGCAAGTAGAGCAAGGTTTGCTGCTGCTGCTGCTGCTGCTAGTGTAGCCAAAAAGCTACCTCCTGTATGGATACCTGGAGCTGCAGCCTCTTCTGGAAGTAGGTCTGATGGGAATGAAACAACAAGGTTGGCTGCTGTGGAAACAAAAAGAGGGAAGATCATGCTTGAAGTTGCTTTAAGAAGAAAAGCAACTGCTGAAGCTGCCAAGAAGAAGAAGAAGACTTGAGATTTGAGTTACAAATATGACCCAGGGCTAACTAGGGCAAACTTTAGGTTTTTATTTTGTAATATAATACTTTATTACAAATTGTGTGAAGTTGTGCAGTGGAAGCACAACTCTTTTTGGCAGACCAGTGTGTTGTTGGAAGCACAACTCTTTTGTATTATGTGAACTTGTGCAGTGTAGTATAGAGTACTTTATGGTGGATTGTGCGTTGAAAGCCCAATGCTTTTTGGCAGATTTGACTAGTTTATGGAGTGTGGGGTTTGACAGGCTGTTGTATTGGACTATTGGAATCAAATTTGATATTGAATGAAGCTGTCTACCATTCATGATATTTGATGTGTTGGTATACAGGGCTGCAAACCAAATAGCTTGCACACACGCACAAAGCATATTGCACAAAAGCACTTCCAACAGCTGCCATATAGATACTGCCAAAACCTTATACATACATAATAAACAAACACCACAATGCAAACACACTTAATTTACTAGAAAGCAAACTATCATACAAACTAACAAAAGTGGAGCTGCGAGTTACAAACTGATTAAATGCTTCTTTAGCACCACTTACATCTTCTTAAAAATTACTACAAGCATCAACAACACCCATGTTGCAGTTAGCAACTTCTTGTACAACTTTGCCCTTCCACGCATTATCGCCAGTTTGTTCTCAATCTTGGTCTTCCGATAGAGCAAATTAGAGACCACCTCCATACCCCTTCGGCACATGGGTAGGTCAACCCACTGAAAATAATCACAATTTGCTTGAATCTATAAAGAACCAACAAATAAAGCCATCATTAATAGTCTGTTTGAAAGTACATGGGGGGACTGCAACTTAAACCCATACACATACCCCATATAATGCACAGCCGTAAAATCTTCTTCCATAATTTGCAGCCGTTAATAATGTCCTCACAGGAGCCAAAACACCACAATGCCTTGTAATGGTTTCGCTTGTCGTGGTCGGTCATTTTGTTGCACAATGCACACCTTCTCAGCTTTTTAGGTTGAGTTGCCTGTTCAATAGAGCTCTTCATCCGCGTAGATCTCTTGCGGCCTTTCGTTTGCGATATAATTGGATCCAAAGGCCGGATATCATTGTCGTCTTCCTCCCCCGGCTCGTCATCTTCTGATCCCGTCGTAGGCTCAGTGTCAACCGCATTGCTGACTGAAGCTGCTTCCAACTGGTCGACGATGGGCTCTTGCTGCTGAGCTACCTCGAGGAGATGTTTATATCCGGCCATTGTAGCAGCACCTTTTACGGACAAACGGGTGAACATCGTCACCAGATGATTATACCGCAACGTCTCTGATTCTTCAAAGTCAGTATACGGGTGCTCCGGAAAGGCAATGGTACCGTGCAACCTGTTTGCACCTTTCGTCCACCGTGGCAGGACATATTTATCGGGGATTGTCCTGATATTCTTCTGGGTGAAAAACCGCAGAATGTGTCTACACAGGATGCCATGGAACTCAAACTTCTTGCAAACACATGTCACCGAATCCGTCAATGTGTCATGGCTCACCGTATAAATTCTGCGCAGCTTCTCAGGGACGAGGTCATTCACGAGCGAATAAACCTTGTACTCACGCGTAGACATTTCTGCCACCTTATTTATACTGTATCGTCCCGATTTTCGCAGCTCTACTTGGTATAGCAAGATCTCCTTCGTATAGACTTTGGCACCGTTCAGCTCCAGCGGGGTCTCAAGCAACCTTCTCCTTTGTTTGTACGTTGTTGCAAAGTCTGCAGCCCTTTCTTTTACGAACAACGAAGCAACCGCTTTTTGTGCAGATGCAACGAAACTCTTCAAATTGGTAGCTGTACCCACATAACTATCGAACGTGGCATTCATAGATTCACTCCTGCCCGTCGTTTTCATGCCCGCTGAAAAAAATCTCCTCGTGTAAACGCCAATCCATTGCTCTTTGCGCTCGTACAAGTGCTGGAGCCACTCGTTGTCTTGCAATGAGTAATCCCGAACAAGCTTTTCCCACCTCTCCTCGAATTCCTCAATCGTTAACGACTTGTTAACGCACTTGTCAAAATCCTGTTTAAAGTCTGGATACTTTGCGTACACGTGATGCAGACGTTCAGGGTATTTGTTGCTTATGTGCCAAGTGCACAAGTTGTGCCGGGTGTCTGGGAAGACGGTAGCAATAGCCTTCTTCATTGCCAAATCTTGATCGGTGATGATCACTTTGGGTGCTTTGAAGTTCATTGCTTCCAGCCACGTCCTAAACAACCATACAAAAGAACCCTCGCTCTCGTCCCTTAACAAGGCGAACCCGAACAGGATGGAGTGATAATGATGATTGACGCCCGTGAAAGGAGCGAACGGCATCGAGTACTTGTTGGTACGGTATGTGGTGTCGAAAGTCACGACATCCCCAAAATGCTTATAAGCTAGCCTCGAACGACCGTCGACCCAAAAAATTGTACTAACTCGATGCTCGTCGTCAAGTTTATAATCGAAGGTAAACTGCGGGTCCTCCATCTGCATCCGTTTCAATAGGCTCATTGTCGATTGAGCATCATTGAGGTCATACGCGGCTCGTCTATGGGTTCGGACCGCGTTACGAACGTCTGTCGTGTTAAAGTTTAAATTTTGAATTCCCCCAGCCTGTTCAGCAAGAACATTAACAATCTCAGTAGGTCCAATTCGCGCATTGCTCATTGTGTGAATTAGGCTCCTCGCGACCTTACCCATCTTCTTGTGTTGATGCATCTGACTCACCTTAGAAGGAGTTACTAACGGGTGATTGTGTGCCAGTTCCAGGCTGGTAATAAGCCAATGATCTTGCTTGGCTTTGTAGCTTACGAACATCTTGACCTGGCAATTTGTGCGCTCAAAGCAGTCCCGTCTTCTACGCGAATATCCTATTTCATCATCACTGTCATCATTGCCTACGCGTGTCTCATTTTGCTGTGGGTTTCTGCCCCTATGACACTCGTATAAGCGAGAGCATATCTTTTTTGTTACGTTGCTTGTTCTTGTAGTCTTTATTCTAATGCCAAAACCAACCCTCAATGAATACGCTCGAAAACATTCTTCAGCTTCTTCCAATGTTTGAAACGTTCGTCCTAGATACGGATCACTAGCATCTACGGGGACGTTGGAGCTCGACACGAAATCAGACATTGTGAAACAAGACCTGTGTAGAAATAGACTACGCTTAACAATCAAATGACATTTCTAACTGAAAATATTACATAAAAATTACCTTGGCGAATAGACCAATTTAGGATGACAAACATACCATATACATAATCTCAATTAATAATTATTAATTTATTGAACATAACAAATTAAAATTACTAAGACAAATAGCCAAATTCATCATGCCAAAATACAACAAACATATCTCAAAAAATTCGAATTTAAATAGGATAAATTTTTTGAAGTTATCGAACCTAAAAAAAATGATATAAACTATAATGAATTTATTTAAAGTTAACAAATTATACCTTTTTAATGAACATCGTGTCTAGAACATCACAAAAAATCTAGAGTAGAACATCACAAATTGATGAATAGAGTGACAAATTTCTAGAACATAAAAAAATCTATACCTTTTTGTCCAAACAAATAAATTATACTTTACCAGTCAATCCATAAAGAAAACTTCACCACTCACAAACTGACCTTGCTTGAGTGAAGTTTGAAACAAGTGTTACTCGAAGCTTGAAGGGAGCTGAAAATGGAAGCGAGTCTGAAGGAGAAGAAAATTGTGCTGAAGGAGGTGTGTAGGAAGGTAATACTGTCCGCGATATGGTGCAGCGGACGTGTGCAGTATCTATGGTACAGACAATCTGGAATTGTGTCAGTGTCAGTCGTGTCAGTCAAAAGTTGTCGGAAAGTCGTCCGCTACACAGTGTATCAGACGACTTTTTGACTGACGGTGTCAGGCCAAAAAAGTTATCCGCCATATAGTGTAGCGGACAAGGGATGAGGGGCAATATGGTAAAAAAGTCCGTCCGCTACACTATGTAGCGGACGGCTGACAGCTTTCCAAAAAAAAAAAGATCTGGGCCGTCCATCCCTTAGGAATGGACGGGCAGATCGCGCTAGCAAAATCTCCTATTTTGCTAGCGCTATCAACGTATCAGCTCCATATATATATATATATATATATATATATATATATATATATATATATATAGACACACACATACACAGAATCGTATTTTACGAACGCTAGCGCATGAACGAATAATACGCAATACACACACATACATACACGGAATCAGATTTTATGAATGCTAGCACATGAACGACTAAGACGCAACACGTGTGTGTGTATATATATATATATTATCTTCTATACTATATATAAAAGGAAGAGGAAAAGGCACAAATGGCCATTGAACTATGACCTATTTTTCACGAAAGTCACTCAACTTATTTTTATGCCATTTGACCACTATACTCCCAAATGTGTTCAATCTGGCCATATCATCAGCCGAGGTTCGGTTCTTCCCGTTAAATAATCACGTGGTGCACACACGAGCCATCAAATTGAAGGCAAATTGGTCACTTTTCCTAAAAATGTTCTCACTCTCTCTCTCTCTCTCTCTTTCCCCTTTCTCTAGTTCTCCCTTCTCTCTCTGTCCAAAGTGCCAATATTCATGACCACAGCCACCAACATCATCCATACCCATAACCACCACCGTCATCCACTAGACCCGCAAGGCCACCACCCATACCCATAACTACCATTGTCTTCCACCAATCCATCTCACTTCGTGTCCGATCAAGACCCACCATGTTTGGGTAGTGGCAACAGGATCCATCAATCAAAAAAAGAAAGGAGTCTTGGATGCCAGTGCAGGCATGGTGGCGGTCTTCGGTGTAGGCTTGGGGGCTGGGTTTGTTAATATGTGGGAGGAAGAAGAAAGAGGCCACAATCTTGTCTCGCAGTTTTGTGAAGAAAAAATTATTTATAATTAAATCTTGCACTTGTCCACGTGTCGCAACTACATTTAAATGTGAAAAATCTCATACGAAACTCAAGGTTATCATATCATAAGTCCGTTATATTGTAAATGTCCTTGGAACTAGAGGTGTCAAAAGGGCTGGGAGGCCGGGGGCTGACCCTGCCCTATTGATGAACAGTGACGACCCTAAACAAATGGGCTTGGGGCCTGGGCTTGGACCAGGCCAAGAAATTCCAGAAAAAAGCCCGAGCCAGGCCGGCCAGAAAAAAAGCCCGAGTTTGGCCCGGATTTTCAGGCCCGGTTCTGGCAGGCCCCATGATTTTCAAATTCTAATTTTGCCCCATTTCCTCCTAACGGTTATATTCCCCATTATTTCCCTAAATTCCACTTTAGGGAAAAACTGTTAGTCAAAATCTATACTTATTACTTAAGACCGTCTGAGGAATTAATAACTATACTCTAAATTTAAATTCTTGTAAATTCTAACTACTTTTTAGTGGTACATTATAATAACAAAAAGTCAACTTTAGTGAAAAAAGTAAAGCTTAATAGAATAAATTTCAAATAAACTGATTAGGATTTCAAAATATATGCTAAAACTTTATACAAAATTAAACTAATAGTATAAATTTGAAATAAGCTGATTAGAATTGAACCTTTCAAAAAATGCTACTTATAAATTATAATGTTAGTAGGTCAAAAAAGGCTTGTCAATATTACACAAAATTAACATGTATCAATCTCAATTAATGAATTTGATGTATTCTTGTTGGCCATCGACGCAAATAAATAACAAGGAGTTGGGAACCAAAAAAAGAAGAAAAAACTTTTTTGGGCCCGGGCCCGGCCCTAAATATTGGGCCTAGAGCCTGGACTTGGACTGAGCCCATATATGCAGATTTCAGGCCCGACCCGTTTTCCAGACACCAGGCTCGATCCCGGCCCATTTTCGTTGGAGCCCATTGGGCTTGGGTTGGGCCGGCCCAAGCCCGGCACATTGACACCTCTACTTGGAACCCCCAATTTCTGAATTTTTCGCTGCCTCTTCTCAGACACCCATTCTCTTACTCTTCTTGTTCAATGCGTTTCACTTCAATTCATCTCATTTTCTGTACAAATTGTTTCATACATCTTCCTCCATTCAATGGCTATAATTCTTCAAACAAGGATGACTTCCCACGTACAAATCATTAATCCTAAAAAAACCTTCCCCTTTAAATTCCCTCTACCAAATGACTCAATCCATGCAATCATTGATCACAGAGATTCATTAAACTTGCAGTTTTGCATCTTTGAATCATCAGGGTTAGAGAGATTGAAGAGCCTTCCCACTATATAACGATGTCTTCACTCCCGTGGTGCATACAATTGGCCTCTTCAGCGACAATCTATTGGAAGCATAACCGGATAGAGGTTAGTTCTTCCAGAATTTTCCTCTCTCTTTCTTTTGTTTTGTTTTTGCCGATGCATGCAAATTATAGGGTTTAATTTAGCTTTTGATAGTTCTCAATCGGTTTTTCTACCTCCTTGATAGTTGTCAACTGATTTTGATTGGTTTTAATTTAGTTTTTTAATTTTTCTCAATTTATTGATACCATCAATAATTTTAGTTCGGCATTTGGAATTTTGAAAGACAAGCAAACATAGCAGTTGTAAGATGGTGGATAAGAAACATGATACACTTAGTACTTACCCAGAAATATGGTACACAAACTACATTTAAGAAATGTTTGTAAAGTAGAGCTAACTATTAAATTTTTGTCTTTTTTTTGCTTCTTCATTCTATTGGAGTTGATGGTAAACTTGCCTCCTAACTTTGAGAACCTGTTTAGAGCACACTGAAGCAGATGTTGTAAGATGGTGGATAAGAAATATGATAGAGTGAGTAGTTTAACCAGAAATTTGATACACTAACTACATTTAGGAAATGGTTATAAGCACCAAAAAGACTCCAAGAGCTAATTATTGATTTTTTTTGGTGTTACTTCTTCATTCTACTGAAGTTGATGATAAACTTGCCTCCCACCTTTGTGAGCCTGTTAGAGCACATTGAAGCAGAGTTCAAGTGCTCTTGAATTATAAAAAATGTGTGAAGCAGTTTCATATAAAGCAGATTGTGATTTGAGACAACATGGTTTCATTGGAAGAACACGACCTTAGACGACACACTGATGCTAACAATTACCTTTAGCTACCCTGTGAACCATACTAAAGCGAGACAAGGAAATATTATTTTGATCCTTACATATTTTACTTTCCCACAAAACAGCTGCTAAATCTACATTGTGTAACAGGTAGGTGAAGAACTTAATAATCAATAGAAATTAACACGATTCATGCAGTGTAGTTTAATGTAAAAGATTGTAAGGAGATATCTCATGAAATGCACCAATGTCCCACAAAAAAATAGGCATGACGAAGAAGTTAAATTCCTGCATGCTGTTACGCTCTATAGTTACAGAAGGCATGACTATGTAATGTCTTAGTTAATGTATTTGTACTATGGCTGTAGGGAGGTAACTACAGTATTTGCGACGGAGGAATGCTTAAGAAATATAATCTTAAGATTCCCTTTATGTCAAGTGGACAAAGGCGCCACCCTGATGAACTTGGTTTTGATCCTACATTTGCTTTCCAGAGCTTATTCGGAACATTGAGTATGTCATTCGGTGGTAGGATATTAAGATGATAGTAGTGTATATTTAAGAAAAATAATCTCAAGATTCCCTTTGGGCCAAGTGCAGCAAGGCACCACCCTCATGAACTCGGGTTCCATTCGTTGTTAGCTTTTTAGAACTTATCCGAATCAATGCTTAGGATATGACAATGAGGTACGGAAGTTGCGTACTTCAAAATGTTATTTCTAATTAATGCGTTTCATTTACTCGATGACTTTTTGGTTTTTAACCAATGATCTAACCAAGGATCTCCATTAAACGTACCATGGACGTGCCTGATCATTATTCATCGCAAAAGGTGTCATAATCAATTGGAAGGTCTCGGAAGCCTGATCAAAGGTTGTCTATACCTCTATACTGTAATAAAAATTGAGCCCCTACATCTCGCCGTGGAGGCTATAGACAGTGCTAGGCTTCGTAAGGCAGCATAAGACAAAACCCGTGAAGAGAATGACTTCATGCGAAGGGGATTGCACAAGATGTGGGATGATCTTGAAGAAGTTCAAGCAAGTGCTGAAAATGATCTTGAAGAAGTTCAAGCACGTGCTAAAAATGAGGTCAGGGAACATGACCGCATTTTGAAAGAAGTGATAGCTGGAATTGAGGCGATAAGGAGCATTGGGAGGAAAACTTAAAGGAATAACAATCTTAGACTAGCTTCTTGTACCACATGAATATATGGACGCCTAAAATCAAGTTGAAGTCTAGCTTAATGGAACCATCTTATGTAAGAAGGAGTCTTTTATACAGTTTTAGCAACCATTGGGTTTTAAAGCTTTGTATTTAACGAAAAACTTCTTTATATCTACTCAGATCTTGTCCGCTTAAACTGTTTGTATTTACACACTTATACATGTCACAAAGTAGCAGATATTCATACAGTTTCAAACATCAATGGGTAGAGCTAGTCTAGCTCATTTCCACAAAATCTACAAGTGCAGGAGCTGTGAACTTCTTGAACAATAACCTTGCAAAATATGTGAATCAAGAGGCGACAACACCTTAATAGATTGTATCCTATCTAATGTGCATGCTAGATGCTAAGACGTCAGTTCCTTAGGAATTATCCCTATGTAAAATGTGTAAGTATATGACACACTTTCAAAATCCTAACCAATGTAGATTTGCTCCACCACTCTTCAATAGACCCCTCCTTTTTTTTTTGGTTAATAAGAGAATAACATTGCAAGGAAATAAGCATTCAACAAAATAAGATACCAGAGAGTTCAAATAAAACTAGGATGGCTATAGTTGCCAAAAACCTAAAGACACCCTGCAAAAATCTATGAATAAACATCAGTATAAACCAGGCCTATATCTTCACTTTGTCAACATTCCAGTCTTGGTAGATATTTATGCGGGCCTAACACGCAAAATATGCTAAAACCCGTGCTTCCTTCAAAAGGTGGGGATCCGCCCTAACAATATTAAAGTGATGATAGTCTATTACACTACAACAAAAATTATAGATGATAGGTGCCACCATGTCTAAAATATCTTTAGAATCTGTCATCTAATTAAGGAGAAAACAAGATTCAGTTAGAACCTTGATATGTAGGAAGTTTTGTTTAAGAGCCTATAAAGATGCAGTATGCAAACCGATGGCTAAAGCAGTATATTTATCCGAAGACAAAGAAGAAAAAGCCGCCGAACCACCCCTCTCGCTATTTACATAACAAGATAAACCAATGCCTCCCCGAAGGCGTTTACTATCAAAACAAGAATGGATAACCATGGCAAATGTAGAGGGATTTAAACAAGAACAAGGCATAGGGCTACTATGAACAATGATCGGCTCAAAACTAGGGTTTGGGTTTTGGCTTTTATTTGGTGGGCAATTCGGTTGGGGAAGAGAGAGTGAGGTCTAGAGGGCAATCGGTTTAAATCAGCACCAATCGAATTAGTCCATGAGAGTAGTTGTGGGATAACCACCCACGGGTTAAAAGGTATGTTACAAAAAAAAGTTGTTTCTATGTATCCAAATAAACCAAAATGTAACAAAAAAATATATCATGGCAAGGAAATTTGTAGGTCCAAATTTCCAGTCAAGCTAAGCAATAAGCCATTCTCTTCCAGAACAGTTGACACCTTCACTCTGAATTCCAAGGGGTATACCAAACCAGATAGGTCTAATGGACGGGCATTTCACAAACAGATGGTGACATCTTCCTTGTGTAGGTCACATAAAGGACAAACATCCCTAGGTTGGAGCCCGAAGTTTTTTAGGTTTGATTTTAAAAGGTAAGCGGTCCCATATAATTTGCCAAACCAAGAATCGTATCTTGAGCGGTATCGGCAATTTCCACAGTTTTTTTTCAGATATTCTCAAAGAAGTTAGTAAACAGGTAAGGTAGCTTTCTTTGTGAATTCAAGTCCTCCGCTTTTGCATTGTAGCAAGTTATATGCCGAAGAGACTGTGACTTCTCCATGCGTCATTGGGCCCCAGGCAAGCTGGTCATCAAAGTCAAGCAGTGGAATATGAATGGCAAGAATAGAGTTAGAAATAGGAGGAGTGAATATTAATTTGATCTTTTTTTGGTTCCACCTGCCATTTTGAATCTGATCACACACAAGGTTAGTGCTTGTGTCAGATTGGTCATTTAGAGTAGTCTGGTACAGAAGAAGTCTTGTGCTTGAAGGAATCTAGTAATCATTCCAAATAGAGATACTCCGGCCATTTCCAACTTGCCACCTTAGTCTAGTGAGGAGGTTTTCCTTCCTCTAAGAATACCATGTCATCTGTTCGAGAAGTTGCAGGTTTCAGAAGTGTAGAGGAAGTTCTGGTGAGTTTAATACTTACCTGGCATTACCCAGGCAAGAAGGGATTCCTGGTTTGCCATGATTCGCCATGTAGTTTTGGAGAGTAGAGCTTGATTAAATAGCCTAATATATTTGACTCCAAGTCCACCACAGTCCAGTGGTCCACACAATGCATGCCAATTGATCCAATGCATGCCACAAATGTTCTCATTTCCTGACCACCAAAATCAACCCAGCAAGGAGTCGATCTTGTGGCATACATGAGTGGGGAAGAAGCATACCTACGTATGGTAGATTATGAGTGATTGCAAAACATATTTGATAAGCGTGGCCCGTCCAGCTTTATTCAGAAGAACCTCTTTCCAGCTCGCACATCGATTTCTGACTTTGTCAATCAATTATCAAAAAATTCCTTCCTCTGGGTAGTGACATCGAGCGTGGTACCCAAATAGGATCCAAAGGTTGCTGATAAGTTGAATCCCAAGCTTTGAGTCACATAACCAGCATCAATCAGACTGGCATTTGGACTCAAAGCGACTAAGGACTTTGTGATATTTATTTGTTGGCTTGATTCCGAGCAATAAAGCTCCAGGGTTGATTTAATCGAGTCAACCGATTAAGGCATAATCTTTGTAAATATTATGACATCATCAGCAAAGAAAAGGTGATTTATCGGAGGACTATTCGTGTCTGCTTTGATACAAGGAATCAAGCGTATGACTTGGGCCTTTGAAAGAGCTGCTAATAGTCCTTCAGTACAAAGGATAAACATAAAAGGAGATAGAGGATCCCCTTGCATGAGGCCACATTTAGGTTGAAAGCGTTTAGATGGCGTTCTATTGATTAGCACTTCGTATGAAACTGTATACACACACTGCATGATGAGATGTATAAGATGTGTTGGAAACAACATTTTCCTTAGTGCTGCTTTAAGAAAGTTCCACTTCACTCTGTCATATGCTTTACTCATATCCATCTTGATAGCTCCCAGGATACCCTTTGTTTGTTTAGCAAGTCTGATTTTGGTTGATAATTCTTGAGCAATGAGGATATTGTCCGCAATATGCCTCTTTCCCACAAAAGAATTTTGGAATTAAAAGATAAGGTCACCCAGAGAATCTTTGATTCAATTGACCAAAACCTTTGAGATAATCTTATGCATGGTGTTACAAAGTCTAATTGGTTTGAAATCATTGGGAGATTGAGGGTTTTTTCATTTCTGAATAAGAACAATAAAGGATTTATTTTTACCCAGAGCATATGTCCTGATCTAAGGAAAGATAACACCGCTGCTGTGATAGGGTATTCCATAAAGTCCCAACAATGTTGTATACAAGAGCAGGAATTCCATCAGATCCAGGGGCTTTAAGAGGCTTCATTTGGAAAAGAGCAATTTTAACTTCCGAGGTGGTAAAGGGTCTATCTAAATACCTTATCTATGTATCATTGAGGCAATGTGTAATACTTTCCACTACAGTCGAATTTGGTAGGAGGTTTTGTTGTCTGGTTTGGAGGGCAGAAAATACTTTGAAAGTGAGATACCAGACAAAGCTCAATAGATTGATGCGAGGTATGAGTAATGTTGTTCCCATCGGTAATGGTAACTATACGGTTCCAGTTACGCCGTATTTTTGTAGAATTATGGAAAAACTATATTACAGTCCCCTAAATTCAACCATTGAGCCTTTGCTTTCTGAGCCTAAAATACTTCCTCACACTCCATAAGGCAGTTCAATATGTGTCTAGTAAATTGCTCCAAATGTTGAGCCTCTTGGCTAGGGAGAAGAGATTGGAAGTGGTTCAACTAAGCAATGGTATCCTTGATCTGGGTGTGTAGATGACCAAAATAATCCTTATTCTAAATCTTCATGTTCTTCATAATGATTGCACCTAGGTGGCCACTTGGTAAAGTGGTAATCCCTCAACCACATGCTGCCAAGCTTTAAGAATAGTAAGTTTTCCTAAGGGGTGTTTTAGCTGAATAGCTTTAAAACGCCAAGGTCGTGAATGTTTAGAAATGAACGGTTGAGTATCTAGTAATATGGGTGCATGGTCAGATGATTGGATCCCCATATTTGTTAAAGTAGCTTGGGGGAATATAGAGAATTCCAATAAATATTTGCAAATCCCCGATCGATACGCTCATTAGTGCAAGACTGAACCTTATGGTTATTTGTCCACGTAAACGAGGGTCCCACCCATTTCATATAAAAAAGGTGATACGAACTAAGGAGCTCCGTCAGGGTCTCATGACCAGGAAGACTATTCGAGTTAGGCCTAGCTTGTTAGAAGGTGACAGGACTTGGTAGAAATCCCCGATGAGTAATAATGGGGATCTCACCAATAAAACAGCTGTAGCTATTTTATCCCAAGTCTTTTTCCTTTTTGCCAGGGTCGGATGTCCATACACAAACCCCGACACCGAAGAATTACCGCCACTATCTTGAAACTTTACAAAAATTAGATTCTTATCTATGTACATAACGATGCCATTTAGTTCCTCCGTCCAGCCTACCCAAAGCCTCTTTTGTTCCAGAGGTACCTCCCGGATCAACACCAATAGCATTCGTATAGCCCATCTTCAGGAATTTTGAGGTAACAAATTTCTCTAGTTTTTTTGTTTCTTGAAGAAAAATGCAACATGGTTTATACAATCTTGTCATCTTTACTGCTGCACGAATTGATAGAGCATGACCTAACCCACAATAGTTCCAGCAGAATTGTACCATTGAGCATGAAGGGGTTGTTGCAAGACAACACTCGAAACTCGTACAATAGTAGGCTTAAATCCTAGAGCAAAAGGATTTATAGTAAGGCACCATGAGCGTTTTCGATGCGATGATTTTATCACAGGTGCCTCAATACTCAAAAGGTCAATTCCTTCGTGGCTAAGAGATAAGTTAAAATCTTTATAACTCACATCACCCGAATTGCTCCGATGTCGCTTTAGCCAAGGAGCGTGGCCCAAAGTTTTGCAAACTAGGGGCTAACAACCACTCCTAGACCGATTTTTATGAACAAACAGGTTCCCCTTCAAACCCCCCATCACTCCATCCTCTTCCTTATGTCGCTTGGCACGAGCGTGGTTTACGGTAAGGGCGGAAGAATCTAAGGTTAATTTTCATTTCCTTTTTTTACAGTGCTCAATATGGTGTATTAAACAGATCTTAACGAAAAAATAGTGCAGTAAGACAAATTGCTGTAGAAAGGAGAGTAGGGGATTTGGAAAGGAACCTGGAGAGAGCGGAGAAATTCCTGTTTTTAGAACACAGTTTTTTCTCACCATGTTCCTCATCCATAAAACCGTCTTCTGGCAGCTTGCGTTTTCCAGTAAGTTTATGAATTTGCCTTCCAGAAATAATGTTGGACCGGTTAATCAATTCTTCTGGCATAGGTAGTAGAAGATTTGTATCATCCGAGTTATCATCTTCATCAGAATTAAAATCCGGAGCCGCAAAGCATTTCCTTATTTTTACTGGAGCCTGCATGATGAGATCACTTCCAAGAGCTGCATTCTTCAAAGTAGGAGATTTATGTGGATGGACCTGCAAGGTTAGCTCATGATCTTTGCTGTCATGTTTAATCGCATATGTAGAAATAATTTCCAGAGTTAAGTCCTTTTTCATTTGCTTCATTATATACATCAAGTTCTGGGTTGGAAGATCACATGCCCCACTACTACTTCCAGTTGTCTGATAGTTCATAAGAAAGAAGAAAGAAGTATTAGAGCCTTTAGTTCCATCTTTGAACAGGTCCAGAAATGGGGGATTCCCAATTGCAATATTTCCTTGTTTTGAAGGTAGGTGTGGGATGTGCTTATCAGAGAATATTGATGGGCCACACCCATCATCATAGTTCACGGGGTATTTGTTGTTATATTGGGCCTTGGACTTTGAGCCTTCTTGAATTCTTGAGTTAATTCTTTCATAACCTGGGCCCAGAACTAGTTTTAGCCCAAGAGAAGATAGACCATATAAAATGGCATGTAAGTCCAAAGTGAAAAGAAAGTGATCAGGGCCAGGCCTTGAATATTGAGCCATTTCGGCAGCCCACGTGATTAGGTATCTAAGGGAGAGTTATTAGCCCGCCTAGTATGACAATTCTGGACTAAAGTAATTCATGATTAAACTCTCTTAAAAACCTTCTTTTTTAGACCTTGTTTCCTTACGGATGCATTTATCCAATTAAGTGAACATGCTACCTCCCAGTTAAACTAACATATGTTTGAAGTTTAAGTAATATAACCAATCTATGTCATAGCCCCAGAGAAGTTCTTCTGATATGCCTTTATCAGACATACTATGGTTAAATAACAAACTTTACATAAAATGGAAACTGAAGTTTAGTTCGTGGGGTCTTGTGTTTATCTGCGACTCATTTGTCTTCAAAAGTGAATTAGCATTAATTATACGTGACTCTACAGAAACTTGGACCGGTGCTTTTCTTAAAGTCCTATCCTCAATGAAATGAATATGAATGCTTGTCTGAACCTCTAAAGCCACCTTCTCACTTCCTGTTTAATGTGTTAGATCATGGCCATTGGTGGACCAAACGTGGGTAAATCCTGATTTCATGACTTCCAAGATATGAGTAATGGTATTTCTCAGCCTGTAAGACATTTAGCTTAAATGAACATGCATAGGAGGTATTTCTCAACTAGTATTTTATTGCTTTTAGAGAAAACTAGAACCTAGAGTAACAATCGAAGCGACTAACGTAAGTTTAGATTGCCATCGAGTCACAAGTTTAGCCTTCCTAATAAACTCAATGAAAGTGAATGGTGATGCTTCAACAAATTCAGCAAACATGTCATTGCCTAATAGGCATGTATCTGCTGACCAAACTTAGTCAAAAGAACTATTACACCTTAAATACTGCAACATTTCATTTGTAGGAGAAGATACTAACCAAGTTGCTATCGTGTTCAAAGACGGCTTATTGACGAAGCTTTGATTGCTTGTAGCATATGAACCCAATTTTTTGATTTTTTTTTTTCTATTGAAAAGATCTTATCATCACCCCTTTTTTCCCTGAACATGTGCATGTGCTGATAAATTGTCACCCCCTCCTCACAACCCGCACCCTAACCCAAAATTATCATGCTCGGATGATACGATTAATGTTAAAAATGTGATTGTCACTTTTGTTGTCCTTATGTTAGTTTGTCAACGTTCAAGGTTTTATGGTGGTGCCCCACATGTTGTGGTGGACTTGATATATTATGTATGTGAGTAATCTCTTATACATCAGTTTGAGCCCAAAGCACGTTGATATTAAACTTGTGTTGACCTCCACTGGTCAGTCAGGGCTTATGCGATTAGAGCCACGTATCAAGGGCATTACGAGACGCATATCTCTATCTCAACTACGGAGAAAAAGAGATCCAACACATTGGCCTTGGAAAGGTTACAGAGTAGTTGAGATGATTAGAGGGGCCTGATACTGGTGAGGCTTCATGCCTTCACGAGAAAGTAGTGGCATCAAAATTTCAAACTTCCAACACCAATGTATCCTTCTCTAGGTCAACTTACATAGGCACATTCAAGAGAATTTTATTTCGTGTACAGCTTAAGAGTATGTTGCTGAAAGTGTTACTGTAGCATTGTCAGACACCAATTCTACTTGTTTCATGACGATTATCGTGTTGGACGATATCATTATAAGAGTTGATGACGGTGTCATTGAACATGTTGAGTTTTGGAATATCGTGGAAATAACCAATGCTGTAATAAGATTCATTCCATACAATTTCTTAGTTTAACATTTGTGACGATTTTGAACTTTATAGTCTACGATTATACGGTTATCGCGAAAATCAAGGTTTTTCTTCAAGACCAAAATTAGTACCTCGTTACTTATATTATATTGGAAGAACTTGCCTATAACATGGTTATAGACAATGGAAGAGGTCTTCAAAATCACTTTAAGTAGTTCGAAGCAGCCAACAAAATGTCTAACAGCGATTTTCAGGCCGTCGAACTTATACTGCATTACATATAAGGTGGAGATTAAGCTTTTAATTTTAGGTTGGCCAAGGATGCAAGCCTCGTTGGCGAGTTCGAGCCTTTGGAGATCAAGTCTGACTTGACAACCTGGCGATTAAAGGGATACCGATTTAAGAGCTAGTTTATATCCATGTTCAAGTATTCCAGATTTTCTCTGAATACAGGCAGTGATAATCATGCTCGGAAAATAAGGAATTTGATACTTAGGACCTATAATTGAACATATATGAAGTGAAAGGCCAAAAGACCCTAACAGTTTGTATCCTATCTAATGTGCATGGAAGATGCTAAGACGCCAGTTCTTTTTTTAGGTAAAATATCCTTCGTTGCCTTGAAGTTCGGAGCATTAGTGTAGTGCTAAGCTATACAAGAACTTTACAAACAATCAAATAACAAGCTGCAGACAAGCAAGTCGTTTCTGCACAAACATAAGGATTTCTCTTTACACTCAGTAAGCACACACCGGAGTCTTCATCCTTTTTAGTTGCACATGCATTTATATAATTAAGTGAGTCAGGTTGTCGAACTCTTTTTAAAGATAACAGTGATTTTTATATGAAGTTGCAAACTCTGATATTCGAAGTTGAGTTAAAGTGTAGCAAGGTACACTTTTCTTATTTTGCTGGACTTATATAGTTGCTTTGTTGGAAATATAGCGTAGATTTGCTACACAAATTCTACAAAACAATCAATCATAAGAATACGCCTATAGCTTGTAACACCTAACCATGAAAATCTAACAAAATGTATGGTTAAATGAATAAATTATGCATGAAAAATAAGCATATTAGTAGCAGATTAATGTATATACAAAGAAAGTGTTAAGTAATTTAACTAGCATGTAATTGCAAGCTATAGAGAATTAAAAGTAAATTTGAGCTGGCCTGTGAGAGTCACGACAAAATTGCTTATCTTAAAGGCTTTATCGACTCCTTATGCACGGGTACAAATAAACGATCCAAGATAAAAATTCAAGGCTCGCAACGTCGACTTCTCTATGTGTGCATCCATAGAAGACTATTGAACTAGCTTGATCAAGTTGCCCAGGAACCAAAAGTATTGGAGAATGTGGAGTGTATGTAACGGTATCAAGCATATTTGGTGTGTGTTCTCCATGCTAGGGGTGGTTTCCTTTTATAGTCAAAAGAAAAAATATGCACACATTAAGTAATAACGGTAAAAAAATTAAAAATAAAATGGAGAGAAGGATTAATACAATATGTTAAATGGTAATGTTAGATAAAGAAAATTAAGGCTCTGAAGCTTTACTAAAAAGATCTGTAAATAAAAATTCAAGGAAAAATTCTAACAATTCCCCACAAAAGGTTTAGAACATTAAAATAACAAATAGTATATTAAGTTTGGGCAATATTGTATTGCACAATAGGTGTAGGTGCTTTTCGGGCTTGAACTTGCAGTTAGTGTTGACAATTTTCATTTGAGGGAACCATATTGGAACACCTTGAATTAGGTCCCTTGATCAAAATTCAAAGGCCACATGCGCTTTAATTTTGATTCTCATGAGTCTTTAGGGCTATGCCCAATCCCGTAGTTGCGGCCTTGTGAACACACTCATTTAAGTGAGTCCTCCAAAGGTATGTGTGATTGTACCTCGTGAAAATATCCGCCTTGGGCTAATTTAGGATAAAACCCTTCCTTAACATCACACTAAATAGCACCATCACCATAGAGGTGGGGAGGAGATGCTCTCTTGTAAAATTTGTATTACCATTAGGAGTCACGCTCTACAGGTTGTTTCTGCCCATTGAACTTTCTTCATGATATTTCTAATCATAAAGGTTGAGTTACCCCCTGTGATACCCTGAAAATACGGGAAATTAATCTAACAGCAAGTTTGATTAATTAAAAGGAGCTATTTATTGAGTAGCATAATTTTTATGTTAATTAGGTTTTAGGGGGGTTAAATGAGGGGTTAGTATGGTCTTGGCGTCAAAATGTAATTTTTTCAAAGTAGAGGGTCAAAATGTAATTTTGGAAAACTTTATGGGCCAAAGTGCAATTGTTGAAAAGTTAGAATTTGGTGTCACAAATCTGGGAGAAAAAGGCTCTAGGCTTGCCACCTCCTAGTTGCTTTAATGCTGAGTAAGTAAAAATTAAATTATAAACTATGGTGGGATAAGAATTAATATAGGAATTATAAAGAAAGTTTGTGGGGTGGAAAGTGGAATTAAGTGAAATTCATGAACAGTGCTGAATAGTGACGAAAATAGAGAAAGAAGAACTTAGAACATAGAAGAAAGAGAAGAAAAAGAGAGGAAGAAAGAGAGAAAAATCCTAAATCCTAACAGAAAAATCCTAAATCCTAACGGGATAATCCCTTCATCTTGAACCATTAATTCGGTGGAATACACATTCGCGCACGCGCACGTATCTTACTGTGTGTGCATATCGTTTCGAGAGTAGGAGTTGTGATGAATTTTATGTTATGGTTGTGGATGTGAGAGTTTGGAAAGGAAAAATGAAGAAAAATGGTTAGGTTTCAGTGGTTGTGCAGGTGTTTAGTGTGTGTTTATGAGTGTGTTTCGGGTGAGACGAGGGAGTGAATTTGGGTGGATGAATGGATGTAATTGTATGTTAAAATGTACAAAAAAAATGGAATTAGGTAAATTTGGGTGGAATTGGAAGTGGTTATGGATGAATGAGTAGGGTTCATGTGGAAATTGCATTCGGCAGTGAGAGGGAGAGAGGTTGAAGATGAAGAGTGTGTGTTGGAGGTGAAATAGTGTGTTTGATTTGAATAGTAACCGTAAGTGTCGTTAGAAGTAAAAATTAATTAATTAGTTTGGAATCCAAAATTTTAAAAATAGTTAGGGTTAGATTTAGACAAAGTGCAAAAAAAAGACCATAGTTACTTTTAGTAGACCTGATCTTTGGAAAAATCTCGGATTTTTCTGATATTGGGAAGGGGGTTAACCAACACGGGAATTTTGAAAATTTATAATGGAATTTAAAATATCAAACTAGTGCGGATTCATGCGAAAATTTTATGAAGAACCTAGGACATTGAGATGTTCTATTTTTAAAAAATTTGGGTCATTCCAAAGTCGATAGCCATTTTTTGTTGAACATGCTTTTAAGCCGATCCGGACACTGATTCGGGATGTATGAGTGAAAATTTCCTAAAAATACTGTTTAGCTCAAAAATGACTTCGAAACACTTAAAATAGCATTTTAAAGTGTTTTTAGATTTTTCTGGTGCTGGCCCTGAGGGGGTACTTTGGTAAATTTTCATATAAACTTTTCTGAAGGACTTTTTGGTTTGGGATGGGGTGTAAGACATCTGAAAGGTTGTTATAAAGTAGTTTTGAGATTTTTGTTGGGGCAATGGCCTCTAGGGGGTGTTTTGGTAATTTAACATAAGTAGGGGGGTTGACAATTTTTCCCTTTGAAATTTTCTAAGGGACTATTTGGTCTATAAATGATGTAGCACATCAAAAAAGTAATTTTTCAAGCAGTTTTGGAGTGTTGGTGGTGTAGTGGCCATCAAGAGATATTTTGGTAATTTTGTCATGTCGGCACTAAATTTTATGCATGTATGTTATTAAGTATCTAGAATGGTGAAAAGTGAGGAACGATGTTAATGTAGCAAAAATGAAGTGTTGTTATTGCTAATGCGTCGATAAGGCTAGGTTAAAGATCCGGTTATCGGATCTGGTTAACTAGCTGCTATAAGACGTTATGAACGGTTTAATGAGAAGGGATATAATAAAGTTTGCTTGGATGTTTAAATGATACCAAACAAACAAGGTCTTATTTGATTAGGTGATCCCGCTTGTAGCGGTCAGAGGTTGCGAGTTGCATTGGCTATAAGCCAATCAGGTGAGGAAAATGCAGTTTTGATGTGCTAATTACTTATTTCAATTAGCATGGCATGACGTTTATGTTAAACTCTTGTCGTTATGATTGGACACCGGTAGTCATTGTAACCGGTATTTGTTTACTGAATTATGATATTGAGGACTTAAGGTAGAATAAATTCTCTTAGTCTGTCCCGTTGATGAAATTTAGTGAGGATAATGCTTGTCCTAGTATGCTATAGATCAATTCGATTAGCATACCCGATGTTGGAGGTGGTATTACGTAGGGGCTGTTGTGTGGTTGTTGAGGGATGATATCCTTCCTGTTTGAGAACACCATTGAGGACTTGTGGCAGACTTCTTCCGAGCCTGCTCTGCCGCTAATGATGATGTTACACAGATCGTTGCGTAGTTGTTGTGAAATGTCGGCACTTATTGGTAATCGAAATTTCTCTTATGTAAGAACGTTGTTGAGGGCTTGTGGCATACTCCCGAGTCCGTATATTGATGATGTTATGTTGAACCCTTGTTGTTAGGTTTGAACACCAGTTGATCTTCTGATCCAGTATTCCTTGTTGAGTTGTGTTGTTGAGGATATAAGGTACAATAATTTTTCTTTAGTCTGCCCCGTTGATGAAACCTTGTTGTTTAGTTGTAACGTGGTTAGTGACAAATACTCGTGATGGGTCCCTCTTACTTACAGTGTCTCTCTTAAATTACTTGAGACTGAGATGAACAACCTATGCAATGGGGCATCAATAAGTTAAATGTTTTAGTGAAAGTGGAGTAATTGGTGACCAGTGAAAGTAAAGTAACTGGTAGTCATAGTAACTGACAAAAAGAATGAAGCGCGCTAGTGTTTATCGTCAAGTTGGGTCTGCATTTGCAATTGATTTTAAATTGATGTTTTTAATTTTTACTATGTACATTTTCTATGATTAGTGTTTTCTTTGCATAACACTTGCATAGTCATTGTCTGTCGTGTCCTTGTTCAATTTGAAATGATGATGTTCTGTTGGGCCTTGAAGCCGCTCATTCTAACGAAAGAAAAAGATCGTTTCACAATTATGTTAATGCTGAAAATTTATCGTAATTCTTGATTCATTGTTATCGTTGAGATGATTACTATTCCTTCGAGTCACTTGAATCATTTGTACACGATACTCCTCATGTTGTCTTTATTGGGCGATTTGTGCTAATTTCTTATGTTGTGTTGTGCAGGTTATAAGACCGACCAAGAGGAATCCTCTAGGAAGGGAAATGCGATAAGCTAGAAAAGTTGAGCAAGGCAAGACAAGCTAGAAGGGATAAGACGAAAGTTGAGCTAGGAGGTATGTCGAGAGGAGCTACACGACTACAGTCGTGTATTAGGGTGTTGACATTTATGTTGTTCAGAGACCTGAAAGTCTTCCGTTACAGTATGATGTATGTTTGAAAGAATTTTTTTTTGTAAGGACGCATTTTGGAGCGTCTATTAAGGATGTATGAATATGATGATGTAGTTTCTCTGTATTTAGCACTGGGTTATGGTGTGATCATGATAGACAACTCATCTCCGGTGATGTGACCGGGGTTGGGAGTATCGCACCCCCGCTGGTGACTCCTTGGGGGCTTAAGCCCCACCCCTCGATGAGTTAAATACACCCCTTTTGGGTAGACCTTGAGTTAAGTTATCAATCATATTCTTTTTAGATCTCCAAAAATTGAGAGATATCACTTTTTTATTTACTAGTACTAGTCCCTTGACTAAGATGTGCCTTACTTGTATGTGTCTGTTCATCTTTTTGCTTAAGTGAGATTTTCTAATGTGATCTATAACAGCTTTGCAATCATAATCACAGATAAAGCTAGTAAAGGCTTATTCACTAAAGGTATGTTTAGCAAAAGGTTTCTTAACCATTCAGCCTCTATATAGACTGTATCTAAAACGATCAACTCAGGCTCCATAGTACTTCTATAGATGGTAGTTTGCTTCTTAAACCCTCGAGATATAGATCCTCTTCCTAATATAAAAACATAAACAATAGTAGATTTGATCTCTAAGCTATCTGTTATCCAATTAACATCACTACACCCTTCTACCACATTTGGGAATCCCTGATAGCACAAATAATACTCTAATGTCCATTTAAGATACTTAAGTACTCTCTCTAAAGCATTCCAATATTCTTTGTTAGGATTTTTGGCATATTGACTAAGTCTCCCAACAAAATATATGTTATATCAAGCCTAGTCCTACTTGTAAAATATATTAAGGATCCTATCATTTGAGAATGCTTTAGTTATGATATCGGTTCTCCCAAGTTCTGTACAAGATTAGTATCATAATATCCAAACTTCTTCAACAAATTTCTTGTGGCACTATTGAGAAAATAAGATCCCTTCACGAGTTATCAAAGTTCCAAGATAAATTAGTCTTCATATTCTTAAAAAAAATGTAGATTAGTCTAAAAGATCAGAATATCATTCATATATAACCAAAGTATGACGTGTTCACCATTATCCTCTATATAATATAGAAAGTTACGATATTATTAATCGTAAATCCATAACCTAGGATAACTTCATCAAACTTTTCATGCCATTGTTTAGGGGCTTGTTAAGCCATGGAGTGATTTCACTAACTTGCACACTTTGTTTTCCTGTCATTTGTCATAAATTTCTTCATCTAAGTCTCTATTGAGAAAAGCGGTCTTAACATACATTTGATGAATCGCTAGGTTGTGTATAGATGCTAGCGCCAATAGGAGAATATGTGTCAAACTAATCTACCCTTGTTTTTTGCGTGAATCCTAGCTAATAGCCTAGCTTTGTATTTTTCTATGCTCCCATCAGCTTTTAGTTTCCTTGTAAACACTCATTTGCAACCTATGATTTTATTTCCAAGAGGTAGATCAGATAACACCCAAGTATTATATTGAATAATTGACTGATACTCATTATTATTTGTTTCTTTCCAAACAGAGTATCTGTAACAACCAGGAATTTTTCGGAACATTAACACTCGCTCGATCATTTACACTAGGATAATTCTATCTCAAACTCAACCAAATAATATCATCAATCTGTCAGAGCAACTAACCATCAATGAAATCATACTCTTAATTGATTTCATAAATAAAATACCAAATTGATATCCTACAAAATTTAAACAATACTCTTCACCCACGCAGGGGTTCTAATAGAAAAACACAGTAACTTAAATTCACTCGCTCGCTTGCCTCTAGTCCAATTTCAAGAAATCTAACGCTGGTTACTACCTACAGAAAGGAAGTCAAAGGGGAGTGAGCTTTCGAGAGCCCAGTAAGGTCGCACAAAGATTTAAAACAATAGAAACGATTCGGACGATTTGACATTTAAACCAATAGAAAAGTTTGAAAGCGGAGAAACAGAGCGATTCAAAACTTCTTTCTATATACAATCAAATGATAATTTCAAAATGGTTTTCAAAGAAAACCACAGCATTTCAATGTAAGCATAAGGATGAGTATCAACTCAATCCCTTCAATAAATATCATTTCAAAACACTTAAAGTATAATAAAGCATGAATGGGTAGTATTCAAAACAGTTCAAGTGCAATAAAACATAAATAGAAAACGTTGAACATGAGCAGTACAGAAGCAAAGCCACCCCGGCAGTGCTCGATCGCTTTACATATGCATATGTAACACTGACTAGTCAATCTAGGTACTAGTTAACCCAACCAACAGACCATCCTTATAACGTCAACAATAAAAACCATCCTTATGGCTCCCAAGTTACTAACTCATGTCAACATTTAGAAACAATAAATAGAATTCAAAATATTTTATGATAATTGAATTGATAAAACAGATGAGAATAAACAAATTACGAATTCCAAACGATCGCTTAAGGTTCAAGTTAGGCTTTCATGGACAAGTTAAAAACATCTTTTATATCAGCATAAAATCAAATCAATTTAGTTTGTAAAACTGTTCTATAAGCATTTGAAAACAGAATGTCAAAATAGGGTTCGGATATAATTCCTTACCTCGGTCCAAGCTAAGCGATGCTACCAATCTGCGATCAGTATTTTCTGAATAACCTATATTGGCAATCCACTTGTTAGAACATAATCTATACTAATATACTATAAACCTAGTATCAACTACCCAAACGGCGCTCACTTCTAATCCCGAAATCGCGCAACTCAAACGGTTCCCGCACACGGCTAACTTAACCTAAATCCTCGTACGCTCTTTAATGGGTAACGCTATTTTAAATTTCTTAATAAATTACAATAAAACACTTTTATAGCTTAAAACATTATTAAAAGTCAAAATATGCATTTTCTGAATTTGTTTTTAATATTCTCGAATTAAAATAATTTCTTTGAATACAAAAAAAAACCCAATAATAGCCACAATTACTTCCAGCTGCAAAACAAGTCCCATAATTTTTATAAGAACTTTCAAAAATATATAAAAGTTATAGAAATCAGAATTTAAAAGACATAAAAACTATTTCTTTATTTTTTGTTTTGCTAAATTCAATGCTATACTGAAAATTATAACAAATCGATTCTAAAAATCATCAAATTTATACTGAGTCTTTATTATACTATATAAACACTACTCTAAATTCCCCATGGCATTTTCAGGGTTTAAAGGCTCTAAAATAATTTTACAATGCTAACATTTGCAGAAAATTCTAAAAATTCATAAGTTATCAGAAAAATATAAAATTTTTACAGTAATTCTAATATTGTCCTATGATTCTTCCTGTAAAGTTTCAACATTTTTTGACAAGGTTACGATACCCAACAGCCATGTTGTACAACTATGCAAGCACAATACACAGTTCACGCATAACACTACTACTGTTCATTATCTTCTTTTCTTGTCCAAACCCAGAACACACAGCTACTGTTCACACAGTTTTCCTTTTACCCCAAGCACATTACAAATTACTCCATTAACACACTAAATCTACACCTCCAAACACACTCAAACCACTTACACCCATATATCCCACACTCATTATTTTACATTACACACAATACACTCACATTTTACACACCTATGTACAAACACACACAGAGCACTAACTTGCCCCTGTTGGCTCATAGACATCCACACTTCACATTTCACACACTATAACACCCATACACACACATACACTCACCTTATACATTTCACTATACATTACACTTGCAAGACTTCTTATCTTCACTAGCATCCACTCAGTCATGGCAAAGCCACTGAAACATACATCCCATGGCTGTTGTGCAGTCCCCTCATCCTCTCATTTTATACACAGCACCACACTCATATACACCACGACAGCCCCATGGCTGCTATATCTCTCTGCTCACACTCATATGCACACATTAAACTCACTTCATGGCAACGCCTTCCCACGGTAGCTACCACCCAAACGACCACTCTTTCATTCCCTTAAACGCATCCACAAAAGTACACAGTCACAGCCACATGGCTGTGATCTGCCTGAACCCTTTTATATTACCCACGGTATCACACAAAACCCACAAGATCTCATGTATACACACACGCGCGCGCAACACACACTTAACAACAATTTCTTTCTAACCCACAAACCCAAACCCCCCAACGACCACTCAAACAAAACCACAGTCATCCCTTTCACGGCCACAAACCCGTTCAAAAAAAAAAAAAAGAACCTCACAGCTGTCCCTTAAACCATTAAATGACATAGAGGAAGCAAAGTTAGGGAACTCACCGGAATCAAACTCCGATCGCCGGAATCTCCTTGATCTCTTCCTTGTCTTTCTCCCAGAACCTCTCTATCTTTCTCTTGAAATGGGTCTAGCGGCCTAAAGGGTGGCTGCCCAGACAGTATATGTAGGTTTAAATATAAAACCCTAAATGAAAAATCACTAAAGAACCCCCTTACACTTTTATTAGTCGCTAAAAATTTACCTGAACCTTGTGTTATTGCGAAAAGTCCCGAAATAATAACAATTTATGTGCTATGAAAATTGTTAACGGATTATTACGCTAACTCGTTTCACAATTCATCGCTAATAAGCGCATCGATACTAAAAACAATTTTTTCGCTAAAATATATGGATTCTAAGAAAATTGATTCGTCGCTAGAAGTTGCTATATAAATACGCTGATACTAAAACAAGTTGTCGCTTAAAAATATATCAATGCTAAAAAATTAGTTCATCGCTAAAATTTACGTCGACAAAATTTCAAGTACGCTGATCGTCACTAAACACTTCAATCATTATACCTTATAACCGTTAGCTTTAGATTATAATTTATGATTTCTAAAGTTGACACAAATATTGCTCACCAATTCGTCACTAGAGCTCCAAACAAAAATATATCGTTGCTAACATAAAATTTCGCCGCTAAAATTTCTAATTAGATTCGAAAAAGTATCGGGGTATTACAGTATCTATAGATGACATAGCTTCTTGTTAAGTCTTAGGTTCTCCTTCTACTAAATAGGTGAAAATCCTTCTCCAAAGTTTTTTTTTCCCGTTTTACCTTTTGTTCTCCTAGGCTCAATAGGAAACTTGAAATCAACTTCTATGATTGTGATACTAGAAGGTGCCTTATAATTTACAAGGATTATAGATAGAGGGTTGGCTAGATAAGCTAGTCTTAAAAGGAAATATATCTCCAAAGTATTTAGCAACTCTAGCATCTATGACAATGTTATTTGAAATTTTACTATTTTAAAATTAACAACCAAAAATCTATTTGAGCTACTATGTTGAGCATATTCAAATATATGTGGCATCTATTTTTTTAGGCTTTGTTTTTCTTTCTCTTAGATTCGGGTATGGCTACCTTAGATAAACAGCCCTACTTTTAAGATATCGATCCTTGGAGATCTCTTTTTGCAAAGCTCATATGGAGTCATGTCATGATCCTTAATGATCACTCTATTTAGTATAAACAAAATGCCAAGATGGATTCCCCTCATAAGTTATCAGGTCCACCAGAATTTAATAACATTGCATTAATCATGTATAACAATGTTCGATTTTTCCTCTCGGCTACACTATTTGATTGGGGTGAATAGGGGAGTGTTAATTCATGTATTACTCTACTATCTTCACAAAAGTTCTTAATTTTGTTCCACTTGTATTCCCCACCTCTATGAGACCCAAGGACCCTTTTTTTTCTAGTAGGTTTTCAACTTCATTGTTATATACCTTAAACTTACCAAACACTTCATCCTTGGTCTTGATTAGTAAACATAACGGTATTTTGAGATATCATCTATAAAGGTCACAAGAGATTTATTACCTACTTTAGTGATAGTTCGATTTGAGTCGCATACATCACTATGTATAAATTCTAAAAGGCTTGTATTTCTTTGGGCTGGTTTGTGAAGTTTTTTAGGGTGCTTTGTTTCTACACCAATTTTATGTTTACGTATCAACATTTGCTTTTCGAATCAAGCTTAAATCCATCAACCTCTTGACATTCCCATGATTTACATGTCCTAACCTTTCATGGCATATATCACCGGATTGAACATTCAAACTAAAGAAGTGCTTTCCTTTAAATCAACCAAGATGTTTACTTCAAATAATCCATCACAGACATAACTTTTTCTAACAAATACATTATTCCTAGTTATTACAATTTTATTAGATTCCATTACAACTTTTGTAATACCCCAAAATTGGAGATTGATATCATGGTAAAAATCTTGGAACTTCAGCGACAAATTGGCGAACATTATAATTCTCAGTGAAACAATTTTTTATTGGACTCTAAGTTATAATTTAGAGATAGTAGTTATGAGAGATACTAATTTAGGTCTTTGGTGATGATTAGAGCGACCGAATTTTATGGAAAACTTTTATCAAAATTTTGATGCGGGGTACAATATGCAATTTATGATAGTTAAAGGGGTTGGTTGAAAATTTAAATTTACTTGGGAATTATTAGATAATTTAAGAAACAAATTCAAATCAATTCTTTGTTTTTGGAAAAATTAAACTTAGAAAGAGAACATTGGAGAGAAATGGATGCAATAACCTACTTTCAATTACAGCCTACAGAGAGAGAGAGAGAGAGAGAGAGAGAGAGAGAGAATTTTCTATCAGATTTCGGTGATCGAAGTGCGATTTTTCAGTAAGCCTTCTACCATTCCTCCCCTTGAATTTATTTAGCGTATTGTATATGAAGGGGGTTGAGGTTTTTGGGTATGTGCGAGGGTACTGCAAAGGTTGTTAGACTCTATGAGAACATGTGGGAGGTGGGTTGGTGTGTGTGTGTGTGTGGAAGGAGGATATTATTAGAAACCTATAGTGGGTGCAGTGTACCATGTGTATATGTGGGTTTTTGTGTGTATCCATGAGTAGGGGTGGGGAACAATGTGTTTTGTGTGTGTATACACTGTGTAATGTGTGTGTATTAGCTATGTGAGGTGTGTGAGGAAGTTGTCATAGGGTGTGAGTGCAACTATGTGTGTACTGGTGACATAAGAGAGGAAGGGGTACAACCAGTGGAGTGTAAGTGCGTGTAACGAAGGATTAAGAAAAAATGGAAGTGGTGCTGCCATGAGTGGACTATTTGAGAGTGTTTATGTGTGTGGTGTTGTGTGCGTGAAACGGGTGAAAGGGAAAAGGGAAGCAGTAGCAGGGGGCTGTTGATGTACCCTGTTGGGTGTGCAAGTGTGTGTTTGTGAAGATGGTGTGTATAGGAATCTATGTAAGTGTGTGCATATTTGTGATAGTGTTTGTGGAGGGGTAACCATGAATGATCTGTTGAAAGTGCTGAGTTTTTGTTGCAGAAAGTAATGGAGGAAGAAGAAGATGGATGTGAATGAAATGGGTTTATGTAATGGGGTAGTGCATCGTGCTTGTACAGTTTTATTACGTGGCTGTGGGATATCTTTTGATTGTTGTAAATTGCAAAAACTTTATAGAAAGTTTCTTAGGATAATATTAGAATTACGCATAACATTTCATATTTTTCTAGAATCATTTTTTATTTTTAATAATTTCTATAAGTTCAGTTGTTCTAAAATTTGTTTTAAGTCTTTAATTTTCAGCTTAGATTCTGCAGAAGAAAATTACAATAATGTTTTTATAGTATAAAGAAGACTCAGTTTAAGTTTCATGAATTTTAGAGTTGAATCGGTACCTTTATCCTTCTCGCATCTGAATTAGCAAAACAAATGATTTTGGTTTCAATGCTTTTAAAATTCTAATTTCAATTCCTGCATTTTTCTTATATATTGTAAAGCTATTATAAAAATTATCGAACTTTGATTTGCACTAGAAATATTAGATGACTATCTTTGGGCTTTTCTTGTATTTAAGACATTATTTTAATTCGAAAAGATTCAAAATTTCAAAAATTCATATTTTGGCTTTTTATTATGCTTAAGCTATAAAAGCTTTTATTATGAATTTTGGGGTATCATTAGGCCTTAAGGAGTATGCGAGATTTCTAGTTAGTTTTGGCCTTACATAATATCCATTTCAATTTCTTTTATTGATAGTGTCGGAGTGAGAAACTTTAAAAAATGAGCATTGGGTTCATAGTGTTATGAGGCTACATTTAATTCTGATAAATAATTTGCCACTTTAGCTTAAATCAAAGGATTTGAACGAATTTGCTTAGCAGCAAGCATAGCTTGGATCGAGATAAGAGATTATATTCGATACCCCATTTCATCATATTGACCATTACGCTTTATTCTGATATGTTATCGAATTTCATTGAACTCCACTTTTTTTTCTTAAATTTCATTGAAAGGAAATATTTTGAATTGCCCATGAAATCCTACATTGCACCTTAAAGTGATCGTTTCAAATCCTTTTAATGCTCATCTATTTTGTTGATTCGATCATTATACAACATTTTGAATTGTGTTTATTTCTTCTGAACATGGACATGAGAGTAAATCTGAGATGGTATAAAGATGGTCAGTATTTTTAGTTTTACAAGGATGCTCTTTTATGTTTGGGTTGAAACTAGTACATAAATGGACTAATTCGTGTATATACATATGTAAAGTGTATCTAAGTACTGTCGGGGTGACTGTTCTATTTTGTACTACTCATGTTTAATGTGATTTATTCTGTTTTATTGTATCTGATATATTTCAAAATGTCTATTAATTTGAGGGATAGAATTGATACTCTTTCCTATATCTGTATCAAGAGCTCTGGTTTTTAATTTAACTTTTCTTTTAAAACCGTTAGTAATCGCACTGTCTTAAATCCTTGAGCGACCTTACTAGGTGCTCAAAAGCTCACTCTCATTTAACTTCCTTTTCATAGGTGATAACCAGGATTAGGTTGCCTGAGTAAGGATTAGAGCCGAGCAAAAATTTTGAATTTTTAAGGCTTAGTATTGATCATTAGAACCCCAACGTGGGTGAATATTGCTATTTAAAAATTTTCAGACTTAGATTGAATGTTTCATCCATGACAGTCTACCAAGAGTATGATTTAATTGACAGTTTAGTTGCTCTGATGATGGTTATCTATTTTGGTTATGAGGATATTATTGGCTTAGTGTAACTGATCGAGTAAGTGGTTAATACTCCGAATTTTTGGGGTGTTCCAACTATATATCCTTGTGGGATTGAGAATGGTCCATTAATCAGATTTCTTCTAACTTCAAGAACGTGCCACACTTCCTTAAGTGTTAACGTCTTCCCAAATGTCATCTTTAAATCAACTCTTCCAATTCCTAGCATTTGTACGGCTGTATCGTTTTCTAATGTCAGACTTTCTCCACTTGAGTTCTTATAAGTTTTAAATAGTCCGCGATTAAAGCTAACATTTACATTAGCACCAAATCTAACCACCACTTCGTTACTTTAGTAAGTGTAATTCACAAGGAAAGGATTAAGATCAAACCTAATAGGAAGTTCATCATCTAAAAACATGTTGACTTGATCGGTTTCTACTATTTGGCTTGTACTCCTCGACCATTTTGTAAAAGCAATCTTGAGCTATATGTTTGGCCCTTCGCTTCCGCACACGTAACATGATCTCTTTTTTATTTTGCCTTTAGCATCCTTTGCATTTATGGGTTGGTTATTGTTGTTTTGAGGAAAACGATTGGCTTGAAATTTGTTATTGTGGGATTTTTTGTGGTGGAAATCATTTTTGCCTTGGTTTTTTCTCCTAGTTTTGTTTCTAAACTTATTCCCCCTATGCCTAAGGTGATGTGGTGCATTTGGATTTTTATTATTTTCCACCAACTTAAATTGGTTCGTCGTTACTTCCTTTTGTTTAAAAACTTTCCTTATGCTTTTCTTGTATCCTTAAGGAACTGAAGACTTGGGTATATATATATATATATATATATATATATATGTATGTATATACGTACGTACGTAGATACATACATACATATATATATATATATATATACATAAATACATACATATATATATATATATATATATACATAAATACATACATATATATATATATATATATATATATACATACATACATACATACATACATATATATATATACATACATACATACATACATACATACATATATATATATATATATATATATATATATATATATATATATATATATATATATATATATATATATATATATATATATATATATGTAGAGAGAGAGAGTGTGAAGGATTCCCGAAGGTAATCCCTATTCTTTGTTTATTGTGATCTTTAATGTGTGTACTAGTGTTTGTTATAGGGGGGGGGTATGCACAAACTCTGTGTGTGTCTGTATGTGCGTGTGAAACATATGAGTGCGTAAGTGGTCAAGGGGAGGGGAAAGCAACCATGATGGCTGCTTGTTTGTGTGTTTGCGTGGGGGAATGGTGAGGGTGCGTGTGTATGTGTGAAGTGTGTGTATAGTGGGTGTGTAGTGTGTGAGGATGTCCGTGTGTAAAAATCACAGTGCAATGTATGTGTGTGTTGCCTCGAGAGAGTGTGATAGTGTGTTTATGGGTGTGTGTTTTATTTTAGGTGCAGGCAGTGCGTGGGTGTGTGTGTGTGTGTAGCATGGGGGGGTTAGGATGAGTGAATTGTGTGTATGTAGAGTGAGTGTGTGTGCGTGGGTGGGTGGGTAGGCTTTTGTGTATATGTGTAGCATGGGGGTGGGGGTGGGATGAGTGAATGTGTGTATGTGGAGTGAGCGTGTGTGCATGGGTAGGCTTTTTGTGTAATATATGTTTAGTGGTGGGGGGAGGGTGTGTGTTGTTTATGGGGGGGGGGGGGGTTCTCTCTGTGTGTGTGTGTGTGTGTGTTGTGTTAATGAGTGTGCATGTGTAATTGTTTATCTGAAGTGGGAATTTTGTGTGTGTGTGTGTGTGTGTGTGTGTGTGTTCGGCCAAGAGGGGAGGAAGGAGGGTATGTGTGTTTCACGGTTTATGATATTCTTTATTATACAATACATGAATTAATTTATTACTGAATTGTTTGTTCAGATACATTAGAAGGCAACTGATATCAGATTAAAAGGAAACTTCTAGATTCTATTAGGGGTTCATATAAGTGACCTGTCGATTCCAACTAGTATTTTTGTAAAGCGTATATGTTATCTAATTTTGAAAAGCACTATTTATCAGCTATGAATTGTTTACGTTTATATGCTTTTACCTTGGAGAATTTTTTTTTGTTTAAAAGTTTGTATGATTCCTCGTTTATGTCTAAGACCTTTAGCAAAGTCGAACCAAGAGGGAGGAAGTTTGTTTATAAGGCTTGTCACTTTATAATCCTCACTAAATTTAAAGCCATTCTCCTCAAAAGCTCTTAGATGGTCTTGAAACTCATGAATTTAAGCGTTGATTGTTTTTTTCTTCGACCGTAATAAACTTGTTAAACATAGACGCATTTAAAATGTTCTATACCAGCATCATCAATGTCATATTTGCCGTGTAAAAGATTCCAAAGTCCCTTAATACTTTTTGCAGCATAATAGACATCATAAAGACAATCGGAATAGGCACGTAGGGTTCTAATATGGCAATGGAAATCAATTTGTTTCAGCAGTATAACAAGAGCTCAACTTCGTAGGTTGACTATTATTTTCCTCTATTGCGGAGATGAAGCGTAAAATGGTAAGCCAATATTTTGCTTATCTTTGCCATCTTCTAAACTTTTGTCTATTGAATTTTTAAACTTTTTGAATGATGGTTTAATCGTAAGACGCCATAGGAATAGCTAAGGCAAAGAAGAAATGGCCGTGAGAAATACATCTAACCATACGTAGCAATTCTCCCTCGTCTTCTCCTTAGTCGGTATCAACGCCACCATCTCATTTATGTCCCATGGCATGCTTGTGAGGCAGTCATCCACCTTAAGATTTACAATTCAGTTGTCTTCTGTGCCGATTACTTATTAATGATCTCTTTTTCAGACCATAGTGTCCAGCCTCACAACTGTTCCATAGAGCATCCCTTTAAACTCGATAACTTAAAAGGGATAGCAGTTCGTGACTTAGTTGCAAGAAGCGTAGGTTTGAGCAAGAGTGGGTGTGAGGTTCCGAAATGGGAGCATGACTAGTATGGTGTGTTTTTGGGTAGGAGCGTGAGCAGGTGCAACATTTGGGAGCAAGTTTCCTGGGGTGGGAGCAACATCAAAATTGGAGAGTCGTGCAACTAAGGTTGGTAATACTTCTTCATTTTAACATAATCTGCTCATCTTCCCCAATATTTTCTTCCCTATGCATATTTTGTACTCCATCTACATATCACTTATTAAATTTCACTTGATTACTCGGTTCAAGCTTCTACTTTTCCTCTACCTTGACTTATAGCAAGCTTCTAATCCTCCTTTTCATCCTTTTTCATCTCTAACCCATTGTATAGATCCTTACGACCCTTCCTTTCGCTTTCCTCCCAAAAGAATCATCAAAGTTCTCCAACATAAGTTCTTCCATCTTCTTCTTCCACAGAATAAATGAAGTATAACAATGTAAGCCCCTCTTTAAAGCTCTAGACAAGAAGTGGCCCCCCTGCCGTACACATTAAATGTCTTCAACATAGTCATCTTTCTCCGTGCTTGTGTGTGCATATCCTCAGCTCGAATTAGAGTTTTACTTCTTCTAATGGATCATGGCTACCTCAATCAGATCTACATATTATAGTGCCCTGCTTAACCAATCATAGACAATATAATGGTTTCATAGCAAATCAAATATGCAAGATGACAAATTGGATATTAACTTCAAGACACAAGAAGTTCTATGTGTTGCTAGTACTTTTCTTGCTTCATTATGAAAGCTATTTATTTTTGTTTGATAGCTAACAACTACTTTTTAATCACAGTGATTTTGCTTATGTAAAAGTTTGTTTCTTGAAATATTAATGCTTGTGGGAACTTTGCTAAGATGGCACAAGGCAACCTAGATATCTATTCTTTTGCATGTGTTTCAAGGGCTACTGAGTACAGGTTGCAATGTGGTTACTAACATGTAATCATTTTCAACCACTTTTCCTATCGTTTGATGAACATCCATATTTGAAATCTATTAGCTCTGTTGTTTCAGACCTTGTTTACGTACATATGCATTCATCTAATTAAGTAAGAGTCATGTTGTTGAACTCAATTTAAATATAACAATAATTTTTATATATAGGCTACAGACATTGATATTCTAACAAGGTACTCTTTCCTTATTTTTGTTGGACTTAAATAATTGCTCAGCACTTGAGATGTGCTCTGTAGATGTCTTTATTTGTATCGAATAATGTAGATAGTACTTTCTCATAGAACTTAACTAAAAGTATTTAGATACGTCGGCCTGAGTTAGTGATAGATAAAGTAGGACTCAACCAAATAGTGCCACCACTTGAGGCCTATGCAAAGTCGAATAATGTGAGTTTTGCTACTCCAAGAACGACGTTGTTGAAACAAAGTGCTAGAGACTTCTAAAAAAAATAACAACTTTAGAAGGTGTAGTTTTTAAATGCAACGTATAATGATTCAATTAGAGTTTAGCATACAGTTAATCGATGTTGGACGAACTACAAAGGGATCACGTGTCTTTGAACCAATGCCACAAGTAAGTAGATATAGTCAATTAATTGCCAAGCAAAAGACACAATGCATTAAAAATGTAGTGCAAGGAGGAGGAGAACCATCCCTGCCGCCAGTGAAATGATAACAGAGGTGCTGGTAATAGTGACAATGGGATGAAAAGGCAACGAATTTATTGGATACTTAGAGCTCAAGCTATCACATATGACTACCAAGGTTGGCTTTGTTATCTATTTTCCACTAATAGGAAAAAATGGAGACAGTAAGAGAATTATTCTTGTTATGTCTAACATGTACAACTTTTAATACAAAAACACATCAAGAATTTGTCAGTCCTGCAGTACACAAGTTAGGGAATGTTAACAACTATGTCTGTTGTGGTGTACAGGGATTCATTACGAACCTCCAAGCTTTTGATATTTCAAAGGCGAGGTGAAGTTAGCTAGCATTCATTCCAGTTGACCTATGCTCTCTTTTCACATCTCAATCAGAAAGGGTAGTGGAATTTCATAAGAACATCCAAGCATACAATACTACTATATACTCATTTGCATCATGTAGGATAAAATTGGATGAGGAACTTGCATCAGCAAAGAAAGGGTTTTATACATTTAGAGTACGGGGTCACATATACCATGACCTCCCATCTTTGATCCCTACATAGAGTAACCCTCAGTACTATTTGCTGTACTTTTATGACAGTAATAATAATAATGAAATTAAGAAAAAAATGAAGATATTGCAAGATGCACATTAAAGTGAGGATACAATGAGAAAATAGAAATTCAACAAGGAACCATATGCACAATTCATGTGCATACTAAAGGACTACCCAGTGTAAGACGACTTTCAAACTTGCATAAAGAAAGGTGTTAGATTAGACCAAAGAGTTTACAATGCGCCATTGTATGATCAAGTTGATGCTTCATGGGTTGAAGGCAACAACCATTATGGGTCGTTCAAATGAGATATCAGTGTCTATGCACCCTCTGGCCACAAACATAGAGTAAAGCATTACAATGGTTGTCATGATCCACTACAATACCTGAAACTATTTCTTAATGCCGAAGTTGGCTAGCATCAAACATAAAGAGAGATAATATGAAGAAAGCTAGCAATCATCAAAGGGGGGGACTCACAAGAAGGTTATTCAACCTCGGCCTCTTTAGCATCAGTGGAAAAGATATTCAAGTGCAAGAAAAAAGGCAAGCATTACGTCCTCATCTACCTCATTGCACTTACATTTATGAATATTGCACAAATTCAAAAACAAACAACACTTAATAATATCTCTGTATTGAATTGACTTTGAGAAAGAAGAACCTAAGAATGTATCATGCAGAGAATACTATTGTTAAAAGCTCTAGATTAAGGAATCTGACCCATCGGTTCTCTTATCAGCAAGACGTTTGTTAAATGTAGTTGATATGTATATAAATTTGGAAGGAATTAGATTGGACTTCCATCGGGCAAGATGGTCTAACCTCCACTTAGAGTTGTACCAAGGAATCGTCGACAATGTGGTAGTGGAGAAACAAGGGTAGTGAAGTTGGAAAAAGAGTAATACTTACTGTCTTTTTTTGGAGGCCCTAGGGACATGCGTCTTAGTTATCTTGAAGCGATGGCATTGGTCCAACAATTTGGGAAGCCTGATTTATTTCTTACAACGAGGTGTAATACTAAGTGGGATGAGATCACGGACAAACTCCAAGAAGGTCAGAAACCTCAGGATCGACCTGATTTGACTGCACACATGTTCCGAGCAAAGCTTTAAGATCTTAAAGTCAGCAGCCAATTTTCAAGTGATTGAATTCCTCAAAAGAGTTCTTCCACACGTGCATATACTTATCATTATAAAGTCAAAATATATGAGTCATAACTCTAGATCAATATGATAAATTTTGTTTCTGAAGAGTTACTTGATCCAAACGCTCACCCTACTCTCTATAATTTGGTCAAAACTTATATGATGCATGGCCCTTATGCTGAGGAGAATAGAAATAACCTATGCATGGTTAATGTCAAAGGCAGGAGTCAATACTTGTAAGGATTTTGTTCGAAAGCCACCCAAAGAAAAAAAATGCTTACCCAACTTATAGAAGAAAAGATGACAAGAGAAAAGTCTTGGTACAGAGAAAATGCTAGACAATTGGTGGGTCGTCTTGTACAATCCATCTTGCTTATGAGATACAAATGGCACGTTAATGTTTAGATGTGCTGCTTAAGTTTGAAGGCAATCAATTATCTTTATAAGAAGATTTACAAAGGGCACGATAAGGTTGTGGTGCATATATCATTTAGTGAAGGAGATAACTTCATTGATGAGTTTAAAAATTTCCAAGATGGGAGATGGGTATCTGCACCCAGAGGCAATGTGGAGGATACTTGAATTCAACCTCAACGAAATGTCTCCGGCAGTGATAAACATGCAATTGGACTTTCCAAACAAACAATGCATCACCTATTGGAAAAATGAAAACCTTGATGTCACATGATTTTTGATGATTTTGACTAAAAGCAAAGGCAGAGAAGCTTCTCTATTGCAAGTTCCCTGAACATTTTGTATGGCATAGGAATCAGAAAGAAAGGAAAAATGGAGGTGTTATTGGTCGTATCAATGGAGCTAGTCAATGATAAGAGGAGGTGTCAGGCTAAAGTGTAATGGATTACCTTAATGAAGCGATACCTTTCAAATGCCGCATGCTTTGTGCTGATTATTTGCTACCCTCCTACTACACTACGAACCAACACAACTGAGGAATCTATAAGGTACTTACTTTGAATCTAAGTCCGAAGATTTTAGAAAAGACCACGCAACTTTTCTTGATTCCCTAATTTCCTCGAAAGCATCAACAAATTTATAGAAAGATTTGTATTGTGGATGCTTGCACAAGTTAGATCAAGAGGGCTAATAGCCCTAGCAACAACAATCTCAGGTGTAGCAGCTACAATTATGTATGGTGGAAGAACTGCGCATTCAAGATTTAAGATCCCAATTTGTTGTCAACGAAACGAGCTTATGCAACATACTAATGCAAAGTGCCACTACTGAGCCAATACGGAAACCAAATCTCATAATTTGGGATGAAGTGCTAATGGCTAAGCGTTTTCCAATTGAGACGGTAGACACAAGCTTTAGAGATATAATGGACAATCAAAAACCATTGGTGGAAAAGTGATAGTTTTTGGAGGACACTTTTGGCAGGTACTACTAGTTGTACCTCAGGGAACAAGAGCGAAAACAATTAGTGAGCCTTGTTAGATCATATTTGTAAAACAAAATGGAAAAGTTATGCCTGACAAAGACTATGTGAGCAAGACACGACTAGTGTTTTGGCTAATTTCCTCTTAGAGTTGGAAATGGGGAACAACCTACGAATGGTGATGACTTGATTACTCTTTTAGAACGAATGGTGATGACTTTATTACTCTTTTAGATCAAATGGTCATAAAGTGTGAAGATTCCAAGAATATAAAAGAGTATTTAATTAAATGGAATTTCCCTTCTCTAAAGAACAACTTTCATCATGTGGAGTACATGAAGGAACATGCAATATTAGCCATGATAAATGAAAATGTAGACATGTTGAATGAGTGGCTAATCAAGATGTTCACAGACAATGAGAAGGCTTCTAAAGCTTCAATGATGCAATTGATGATTCGAACCACTAATATCTAGAAGTGTTTCGCAACTCAGTAATGTCCAATGGACTCCCTCCTCATAAGTTTGTACTCAAACGGTTATGCAACGGTAAAAGGATGGTTTTTAGAGACTTGGGAGACTACATCATTAGGGCAGAGATTGCAGTTCGACAGCATGCTGGCAATGAAGTATAATTGCCACGAATACCCCTTTGTCCTGCTGAAAATAAGGGCTATCCATTTCAATTTAGAAGAAAACAATTCCCCATTCGGATTTGTTTTGCTATGGCAACTAACAGATCACAATGACAAACATTACCATGTGTAGGGCTTTATTCCCGCAACCCACTTTTTCTCACGGGCAGCTGTACGTTGCTCTATCTCAAGGTACTTACATTCTGGCGCAAAAGCTTTGGCAAAGCAGGAAGCTTCACAAAAGAAAAAGAGATGCACACTAAGAATGTCGTATATAAAGAAGTTTTCTTATCAGAGAGGTAACTTTTGTAATTTCATTTGCACACTCTCATAAAACTAGCATCTTTTTGAAATAACAATTTATATGTGCATCCAATCTTTGCTTTTTGTCTCCACATGTTAGATACAATGCTTGTAATAATAAATATAACCACCATATATCCAAAATTATGAACAGTGACAACGTCTACTGATGAAGTGTATAAAACTGACATTGTACCCCATTAGAGAGCAACAGTATAAAAAAGAATGGACACTAAAAGTAATTGTTCTAAGGGTCGACTCTCTTGAATCATTCAAAATTTAGAATGAATCGGATTAAATACAAAAAACAATAGTCGTCGATGAGGAGGTATGAACTATTTGACACTTGATATAGATTGAATGGTAATACACTATATCTTTGGTATGATACAATGCCTATTTATTCTATTTTCATCTGCTTAAAATTACTTGATAATTATGAACTAACCTTTCTGTTCATAAAATAATTTATCTAAACAAGTTAAAGTTTTGAATACTTAAAGTTTTAATAATGAAAACCCCAGGCAACAATAATACAAGCAATCACGTTCCACAATATTGTTGAAAAGTTCAAAAGCCATAATAAAAAGGGAGAAATTTTGTATTGTATCTAATGGGGTTGTAATGTCGACCAGCCGCAAATGAACAAATGTTCATCCAGATTTGGAGATGACATTTAATGTTGCAACCAACATTACGGAAGCCCCGTCACTAGTAGCCATGGTCAATATGCTGTAGTATTTTGTGTCAATTTTCCAAGTTATTAGCAATGAAGAGAAAAATTTATTCAGTAAGTTCGGTACTAGATTATTAGTATTTGTTCATTAATTTTTTGATATATATATATATATATATATATATATGCACATGCATACATATAGGAGATGATCCCTTAACAATGCAGACAACTTTCCATCTGGCTAGATCTAAAAGTTTAAAAAACTTTGTGCTACATAATGTAGCAGAAGGTACATTGTACCATAATAACCCTCGTCCGAGATAAGTTGGCATGACTATTCACTATAATGTATCGGACAACAGGGATTGAATTTGTTCTGTCTTTTTGTGTGTTCTAGGTTCAGTATGAGTGTTCGGATGTTCTACCAAATTTAAATTAACAAAATTTTTATGATTCAAAATTTTGTCCCCTGTATTTTCAATCAACCAAAGCATCAGCACACAAATTTTTTTTTATGTCTTTTGTCTTTACAATAGGCTAATGATGCAAAACAACCAAACCCACAACCACAAAAACAATCATCAGCAAACCCACAGCTGCAACCACCATGCACTACAAGAAAATGTGGCTATAACAGTGGTAGATTAAATTAACAGCCACTGCCAAAGGCTTTGCCAACGGCTACCGACCATTGCTGTAAGTCTCGCTGCCGTACACATATAACAGCGGTCATGCGCCTTTACCGCAACGGTAAATCACTGCTATATTGTTTTCAAAATTCCCGCTTTAAAGACCTTTTATAACAACGGCCTTTCTATGGCAATGGTCTACGATCGCTGCTATAGTTAGCCACTTAAATTCAATTTTACAATTATGGAAGTGTGTCGCCCCGCTGCTGTAGCATTTTTAATATAATTCATTTATTCTTTTTATTTGCATTATGCGAAACTTATGGCAGCAACCAGTGACCGCTGCTAAAGAGATGCATTTTTTTTTATAATTGTTGAATACCTATTAACATAATTGACCTATGACCAAATCATCCAACCTTTAAGAAAGTAACTCAACTTTATCAACAAGTAAAAATATCAAAGCCATGCACGTAAAATGTCATTTCATAAGAGATTGAATAGTTACAAACAAAAGGAAGGTCGAACACAAAACTTGTAAGAGCCTTGCCATATAAAAAATCATCAAGTTCATGTACAGTTTATGTTAACTAGAATCAATTTAACTAGAAACACTTATTAGGGGGCAAAAATGCCTACATATATACCTGTTCAAAAGATGAAATGCAGCGCAATTTGTAACATTAGTCACTTCTTCATTTATTTGCATGAAATAATTAACCAACCATTAATGTGCAATTTAGTTGACTCCCATGAAGTTTGTTCATTTTCCTTAAGTTAATAGAAATGAAAACACCAAGTTTCTCAAAGTGAATGACCATAAAAACACCTAGAAGAAAATATACCAAAAGAACAAGTCTCGGTGGAGATTATTAGTAAGAGTGTTGTGTTCTAAACATAACAGAGAATCTGAACTGTAACATCCCGATATTTTTAACGGATTAAAAGGAAAAAAAATATTTAGCGGCGAATATATTTTTTAAGCATCAATATTTTAATTAGAAATTTCTTTTAGCGATGATTAGGGTAGCGGGGTTATGTAACACCCGTTAAATTTTCTAGTATGATAACATATAGCAAATAGTAATTTGGGCATTTTTCCTAATATTAAGAAGTTTTGGGTAAACCTTGGATTTTTTTTTAAAGTCTAGGGTTTTTTGGTAGTTTTCCAATTTAGGGTTGTTATATATATAGCTGTTGAGGGAGCAAATGTCTCAACCTCCTTGTTTTTCTTGCTCATCTGAAAACACGTCTGAGAGAGAAAGAGCAATGAAGGAAAGTATTCCGGCGATCGAATAACTTTTTTTGGTAAGTTATTTTTAAAATTTTTTTCCATTGCTTAATTTACTTACAGTTTTAAGGGGGAGGCATGAGAGAACCCGTGAGATTTTTGTGGGTTTAGAGTGGTCATGGGGTATGCAGTGGCTGCAATGGGGAAGGGGAATCGAGTTTGTCATGTAGTATCTTGAGTTACGGCTGCTATGTGAGAAAGAGTGATGGCTTCCATGGAAGGGGCTTGCACCTTGTGAGTTTTTGTGGTCATGGCAACCATGGCTATCGGGAGGAAAAAATGGAGCTTGTGCAGCCATGGGGCTGCCGTATGAGTGAGAGACAGAGAGAGGCCGAGTTTGTGTACGATTGTGCTATGTAAAAAAAAAGAGTAAGCTCTGTTATGGGGCAGTTTGTGGTTGCGTTGTGTGTGTGTGTGTGTGTGTGTGTGTGTGTGTTGGGCAAGGAACATAAGCTACTTCCGTGAGGCAGTAGCTGTGATGGGTGTGTTTTGTATATAATTGTGTGGGTAGTGCGGGGAGGAGTATATGTAATAGTGTGTGTTTGTATGTCTTATGTGTGAAAAAATGTGTGTGTGTGTATAAAATGGGTCTGAGGTGTGCATGGGTGACTGAGAGTTGAACAAAAAGAAAAAAAATAGAAAGAAGAAGGGGAGAAAAGGATACCCACTGAGTATTTTTTTTCTTTTTATGTGCTTGTGTGTATGTGTTGTCTATGGGTGTGTGTGTGTGTGTAGGAGTATATTGGCGTGAGATATTGTGTGCTGTAGTGTGTGTCTAAGAGCTGTGTTCATGTGTATGTTTGCATGTGTGCAAGAGTGGGGGAGAAGAGGGGTGCCAAACAGCCCCATCAATGTGTGTATGTATATATTTATTTGAGTGAGTGAGAAGGGAGGGGGTGTATGTGTGAGTATATTGAACTGTTGCGTGTGAGTGAGCTTGGAGCTGTGCGTAGTGGGAAAAAGGAAGAAGAAGTGAGTATCGGTCACATCAGTGGGACTTCCTATGCAAGCACAGACGTTAGGAAGGGTGCAAGCGTTTGATAGTATACAGTGATTGTTAGCACGTGAAATTTTAAAATATAATATTTTAGACTATATTAGAATTTTTGGAAAAAATTTATAATTTTTTGAAATTGTATGTATTTTTACTATTTTCTAAAATTACAAATTTGTAAAATCTTTTGGAGTCTTTAAAACTCATAAAAAGTTCTGACAACTTTAGAGTAATGTTTTTATAGTATAAAAAAGTCTCAGTACAAATTTGGTGATGCTTGGAGTTGATTTATTATTATTACCGTATTGCATTGTTTTTAGCAAAATGAATAATTTAAAAATAATTTTATTACCTTTTAAATTCTAATTTCAAATTCTATAATTTTTATATATATTCTAAAGATATTACAAAAATTATGGGATTTTATTTTCAGCTAGATGTAATTATGGCTACTTATGGGCTTTTCTTGTATTTTTAAAAAATTATTTTTAATTAAAAAATATTCAAAAATTTATATTTTGACTTTTATTAATGTTTTAAGTATTTTATTGTAATTTATTATGAATTTTGAGTTATCGTTATGCATTCAGGAGCGTATAGGGTTCTCGGTTAGGTTGGCTGCGTGAGGGACTCGCTTTGAGTTGCTTGATTTTGGAGTTAGACGTGGGCACGTGCTGGGTAGTTGATGTTAGGTTTATAGTGCAGTAGAATAGATTTCATTCTAACAAATGGATTGTCGATCTAGGTTTATTCAGAAGACTTAGATCGAGGTTGTGTGGCATTGCTTAGCTTGGATCGAGGTAATGAATTCTATCCGAACCCTATTTCATTACTCTGATTTCAAATATTTATAATAACAATTTTAAAACTACATTGAATGTTGATCTTTATGATTGATATAAAAATATTTTCAAATTGCCTATGAAAACCTAATTTGAGCCATATAGCGATCGTTTGGAACTCTTGTTCATTCTCATATGTTTATTGATTCAATCATCGTAAAAAAAAATTAATTGCATTTATTTCTTCTAAATGTTGACATGAGTTTGTAATCTTGAGAGTTATAAGGATGGTGCGTATTGTTGAAGTATATGGATTGTCTATTGGTTGAGTTAAACTAGTACCTAAATGGACTAGTCAGTGCACATATGCATATGTAAAGCGTATCGAGCACTGCCGGGGTGGCTTTGTTACAGTGTACTGCTCATGTTTAATGTTATATATTTATGTTTTATTATACCTAAAGTGTTTTGAATTACTATAAATTGAGGGTTTGAGTTGATACTCGTCTCTATGTTTATATCGAAATAGCTTTGGTTTCATTTAAAATATTTGAAAAGATGGTATTTGATCGACCTTACTGGGCATTTAAAAGCTCACTCTCCTTTGACTTCCTTTCTGCATGTGATAACCAGCTTTAGGTTGAGGTTGAGGTTACCTGTGTGGATTAGAGCCAAGCAAAGAAAACTGATTCAATACAGTATTGGACGTTAGAACTCCTGTGTGGGTGAACTCTTCTAGCTCATCATTTAGATTTAGATTTAGTTTATCAATTATGACTGTACACTGAGAGAAATACATTAACGGATGTTGCTATGACAGTTGCTATATTATTTTGATGAGTTTGAGGATATTCTATTTTAGTATAAGTGATCGAGTGAGTGTTAACGTTCCAAAAATTTATGGATGTTACAATTGGTATCATAGCATAGGTAGGGCTTCAAGACCCTGATTTGAAAATTAGGGTTTCAAAACCCTGATTTGAAAATTAGGGTTTCAAAACCCTAATTTAGAAATTAAATTAGGTTGCAGATCCCATCTTTGTCAGATTCAAGCTACTGAGCTTGAATCTTCTGCAATTTTTAGAAGGATTTTTGTGATGAAAGTCTCAGAAGGTGAATTCCAATTTCTTGGCCAAGGAAGAAGAGAATGAGAAACATAGAGATTCACACAATCGCAAACACCACATATTGTCATCATTACACACAATAATTCCATCCCACCACCATATTGTGAATATGGATAAATCCTCCTCCACCACCAACATCATCACCATGACTCCACCACCAACAATACATCCAATTTACATTATTTTCTTTATTGCAAATGCAGCATCTTCCAGCAGATCTTCAACCTTAAGCATTACCTGGCTGGGTTTTGAAACCCAGTGGCTGTCACCTCACGTGGCTGGGTTTGGGTTCACCATGGCTGGGTTCGAGTTCACCCCCGAAGCTGTGTCAATGGGTTGTTGAAGAAGCAAGATTCCAAGATCTGTTGTGGCGGCGGCGAGGTGGGGCTTGGGTTACCGGCGACATGGGTCGAGGGACGAGGCTGGGCTGCCGGCGGTGTAGGGCGAGGGAGAGGGCTTGGGCTGCCGACAGCGTGGGGTGAGGGAGTGGGCGGCAGATCTGGAGAAAAAGTTTGGAGAAGTGGGTATTTTATTTTAAAGTCAGGGGCAATCAAGTCTTTTTGTCAAAACCGTTAAGTATTTTTGTATTCCGTTTGATCAACAGACATAAGTGTAATTATTGCAAACTATTGTTCTTGCGTGTAATTACCCCCAAACCTCAGGGACATAGGTGTAATTAGCCCTATAAGTAAAGTGCAGTAAAAGCCTGTGATATTAGAGTTGATTTTATTTGTTTGATATGTGCGAAATTCAGAGCGGTGTAGGTTCTGCTTGTGGGTTTTGTACTAATTAAGTCGTCGTTCGTAAATTTCTGGAATGGTTAGAGAGGGGTGTTCACTAGCAGTACAATTTTAAATAAATAGTTGCGTTCGAGTATTCGTAGAATAGGAATTCTGGGTGCGGAAGTCAGAGGTAGCTTAGCTACCATGAGATATGTACATATGAAAAGTGATACGTACATGTGAAAAGTGATAGGATATCCGAGAGCAAATTTCGAGGACGAAATTTTTATAAGGGGGGAAGAATGTAATATCCCGAACTTCGAGAGCTGTTTAAAATAGTCATTTGTGATCAAAAAATAAATGAATGAATAAACACTAGTACGTATTTTTAGTGATGTTTAATCAAATTGAGAATGATTAGCATAATTTTAGGGGCTTGAATTCAATTATATAAAATTTGGGATTTATTTTGTAATTTCATAAAGTTGGGGCCCATTTGTGCAATTTTATAAAAAAATGTTTAGATGCTATTTTTTTTAGAATGGGCCAACACCTCACACCAGCTTAGGTGACTAAGCTAAGCTAATTATAGAAGTGTAATAATGGGTCTTGGGTGGATAAGGGAGCTTCGGGAAAGGAAGGAAGAAAGAAAAAGAAAAGAAGAAACGGCAGACCAAAATAGGAAATAGAAACAGAGAAAGAAACGGAATACTGTGCTCGACAAGAAGAGAGGAAAATAGGGGAAGAAAGAGGGAAAGAGAAGGGGAGAAGAGAGGAAAACAATCAAACCCTAAAAGGTAAATTCTCTTTCAATTCAAATTTAAAGTGTAATGGGGTCACCTTATGTTTATGTCATGCTGTGAAGGTTTGTCACTGCTGCTGTAGCAGCAGTGATGTAGTTGGGATATGTGTGTTTAAATTGTGTAGAATATATATGTGTGTTATATGGTGGTGTATGTGTGGGTGAAAGAGGAGAAGTAATGGGGTAGAGTGTGTGACAGTGTGGTATAGTGTGTGTGCGTGTAAAAGGGTGAAGGGGAAGGGGGAACAGCAGCAGCTTTGCTGCTGTGCTGTGAGTTTTTGGTGTGTGTGAATTTGTGAGGGTGAAGTGGGTGTTAGGGTGTATACATGGGTGTGTGTTTTAGGTAATAAGGTGTGTAATGGAAGGAAATTAGGTGGTGAAGTGGAGAAAATGTGAGGTATGGCTATAGACAGTGGAGAAAACAGGAAGAAGAAGGTGTGGGTCTCAGCTGGGTGTGTAAATTATGTAAATTGTGAACAGTACCTGTAATGGTCGCTAAAGGGCTTAGGGTTTAAGTAGTGTGTTGGGTGAATTTTTAAAAATAGGTAAAAGCAGAATTTGACAAAGTGTAAAAAAGAGACTTATGTTATTTTTACAAGATCTACACTCATGAATTCCTGGATAAATTTCTGTGTCCATGAAGGATGCTAAATTTGGGTATTGGTGAAAATGGATTCTTGATTTATTTCGTATAGCAAATTAGGTTATTTTAATCTAAAATTTTTAGGACAGTCTTATCTTACTAATAGGTTTCAGTGCGTAAATGTTCACTCTATTTCAAGACCGATAGATATTTTTAGCAGAACGGGCCTCTGAACGCTCGATCTGGACAGCGGTTCAGGATTTTCAGGCGAAAATTCTTCAAAATACTTTTTAGTCTATAAATGATATCAGGATGCTTAAAATAATATTTTAAGATATTTTAGAATTTTTCTGGTGCCGAAAATCTCTAGTGGTATTTTGGTAATTTACCACACCCCGAGGGGTATTTTAGTACTTTTACCCATAGGAGGTATTTCTGAGTAAATTTACATACGGTAAGGATATTTTAGTGATTTGGCTTGCAAAAAGATCATTTTGATGATTTAAGTGTAACAGGGGTATTTTGGTAATTTGTCACCCCGAAGGGGTATTTTGGTAATTTGACCTAAAAAAGGGGTTTTTGCTTAAATTCACATATGGGAAGCTTATTTTAGTAATTCTACTTACGGGAATGCCGTTTGGATGATCTAAGTCTGAGAAGGGCTTTTTGGTAATTTTACACCTCAGGGGCGTTTTGGTAATTTTACATACCCGGTGATGGGAGGTTCATTTTGGGAGTATGCGTGAGTCTGTATTAAGTTATAATATTTTGCTATAGTCTGTGTTCTAATGGTTCAATTATTCCGTTTAGGTTAACATTAAAGACTTTCCGGTTAGGATAATTTAGCTACGGATCCAGGTAAGGGATTCTATCTGAACCCTGGGTAAGGACTTTCGTCCGAACCCTTATTTTGATAACTCATACTCATAAGTACTCATTGATTTATTTATGACTAATGCCAAACTCTGAATTGTGTATTGCTATCAGCATGTTATTGCCTAGAAAACCACAATATTGAACCTGGATCGATTATTTGGAAATCTTTTGATGCTCTCCTGTTATTGTGTGCTGAGCATATTTGATAATTGTCTGTATCCGTTCTTCTGGATTTTTGTGCTTAAAACTCGATAATTATTCGTAATCATTTTTGTTGTTTATCTGTGATTTTTCTTCTGAAAATTCGGATTTCTTCTGAAAATTCTGAATGCTGACTTGTGTCAGTATGATTATTGTTATTGGAATCGGAATTGATTTTGGTGATTGAGCTTATGTTAATGCTCATTGATATTATTGATTTTTATGTGTTGACCTGGGTTATCTGTTCTGTTATGAGGCGAGCATTATAAGGCTGGTCTGAATCCTGTATGGAATGCAGGCTAGTACCCAAGTGGACTAGTAATTATTCCTGGTACTTCATGCATGTGTACACTTCTGACCGGAATGGCATTGCTATCACCTAGGATCAACGTTGATTTTTGATTTTCTCTGTTCTGTATATTGCCCTGACTATTACGGAAATTTCTGAAAAGTATTATCTGAAATGATATGTGCTTCTGTTGAAATTCTTTAGGGAAATCTTCAGTGTATTTTGGAAAGAACGGTCTCAGATGATCTGTGTACGTTTTGAAATCTTTTGGAAAACCATCATTGTATCTTGGAATTGACGACTTTAAAAAGGATCTTTTGTTGATTGTTTTGGGACCCGTTTGTGATTGTATTTGGCGATTTTGGTATCTTATTATGATGAATTTTGATATAGTTTGGAAATCATTGAGTTGGGACCGTTTGGATTATTCTGAAAATCTCCGTCAGTTGGATTCTTGGAATCATCTTGTAATTCTTTTGTTGGTCCTTGAACGACCTTACTGAGCTCTCAAAAGCTCACCCTTCGTTTGATTCCCTTGTGCAGGTGATGATAAGCTGTAGCAGGTTCGGGAATGGGTTATAGTCTGTGTGAGGTTCTGGTAAGCCCGCCACTATAGTGAAGTGTGACACCTGTGCAGGTCTGTATTGTTAATTTATTTTACCAGGTTATTGAGAACCTAGGTTTTAATAGTTAAGTTTGAACTGTTATGAAAATCTTGTATTTTAAGGAATTTGGATCAGATGCTTTAAAGTATGTGTTGGTGAACAGATTTAACAGGTTTGATGTGATCCGGTAGGTTAACGACCTTGGAGTTCGGGGCGGTGGAGCTTCGGATTTTCGGGGCAGTTACAGAACCACGTGAGAAGTAAGAGGGGCTAGTGCACCCCCCGAACTCTTGAAAAAAAAATACTTTTGCACCTAAGTCTGCCTCTCATCTCTTTGTCTGACTTTTACCCCCTCTCCTCTCTCTCTACGACTCACCTAAATGAGACGGCCATGGTGCTAGTGATGGCCACTGGCCGAGCAGATGTAGATCTGGAATACAACGACCTCACTGAGACACCAACGGCAGTGGGTGACTGTAATATCCCGAACTTCGGGAGCCAATTAAAATAGTCATTCCTGACTGAAAAAATAAACGGGCACTAATTTTGAGCAATACTCGGGTATTAGAAGCTTGTGGAAGCTTAAAAGAATTTTGGGGCAAAAATGTAATTTTTGAAATGTTGGGGGTATTTTCGTAATTTTGGAAAATCTTGGGGGTTAATTTGAAATTTTAAGGAAAATTGTGGGAGTGCCACCTCATATTTAATCTAAGATGACTAAGCTATCTAAACAATATAATATGAGATGGATAAGTGAGGATTTTCGGATGAAAGGAAAAAAAACAAAAAAAAAAAACAAAAGAGGGGGAAAGTTTGAGCAAAAGAAGAAACAAATAGAGAAACAGTAACCGAAAGAAGAAGAACAAGAAAAACAGAGCAGAGGGAATCAGGGGAAGAGGGAGAGGAATTAGTTGAAACTTCAGAAGGTATTCCTTCCTTTCGTGGTCTTACAATATAGTTTGTGATTTAGTTTTGCGAAACTGTGAGGGCCGTGTGTGTGTTCTTGATTGTGTGTGCTTCGGGTGTGTGAGTTGTGTATATATATGTATGAATTCGGTACATATATGGGTGTTGGATGATTTAATTGTGTGGCTAGGGAGGGATATGGTGTATCCAACTGCGTATAGGATGAAATTTAGATGAGGTTGGTGCACGTTTTCGTATGTGCAGTGTGTGGGTTCTGAGTGTGCTTCAGTGCGTGTGTTCTTCGGGTGAGTTTGTGTGTGTGATTACATGTGTAATAGCATGTACATGTCGCGTATTAGTGGGTTAGGATGTGGTTTTCAGTTATAGGAATGAGAAATGGGGTGTAACTGTGGGTGAAAAGATGGATTTGTCATAGCTGCATATATCCAGTCGTGAGGTTGAAGATGGAGTGTGCGTGTGATTTAGTGTTTTAGTGTGTGTGTGAATTTGAATAGTAAGTGTAATTGTCACTAAAGATGGACATTAAATTAAACAGGTTTTCAATAAATTTTAATAAATAGCTAGAGTAAAAATTAAACAAAATTCAAAACATTAACCCCCAATAATTTTACGAGATCTACGCTCTGGAAAATTTTGGGAATTTTTGGAGTCCTGGAAGAGCGCTAAATTGGAGCATCGATCAAATAAATTTATCAAATTATTTAGCATATCAAACCAAGATATTTTGATTTGAAAATTTTATGCATATCTTATTTTACAGATATGAATCATTATCTAAAATTTTGGGCCATTCCGAGGCCGATAGGTATTTTTTGCGGAACTGGCCTTTTAGCGCTCGGTCCGGACATCGGTTCGGGATTTTCGGATGAAAAATTTCTAAAATACTTTTTATGCCAGAAATAACATCGGGATGCTTAAAATAGCGGTTTAAGATATTTTTGAGATTTTTCGGTGCCGGAAACCCCTAGGGATATTTTGGTAATTTACCACCCCGAAGGGGTATTTTTGTAATTTTACCTATAAGAGGTATTTTGAAGTAAATTTACATACAGTAAGATTATTTTAGTGAGTTTGCTTTCGAAAAAGTCATTTTGATGATTAAAGTGTAACGGGGGTGTTTTGGTAATTTGCCACCCCGAAGGGGTATTTTGGTAATTTGACCTAAGAAAGGTATTTTTACATAAATTTACATATGGAAAATTTATTTTAGTGATTCTACTTATGGGTAGACCGTTTGGGTGATTTAAGCCTGAGAAGGGCATTTTGGTAATTTTATACCCTAGGGGCGTTTCAGTAATTTTACACCCTAGGGGCGTTTCAATAATTTTACATACCCGGTGAGGGGAGGTTCATTTTGGGAGCATGTGTGAGTTCGTATTAAGTTATACTTTTGTTCTATAGGCTGTATTCTAATGGTTCGATTATTCCGTTTAGGTTAAAGCTAAAGACTTCCGGTTAGGATAATTTAGCTGCGGATCCAGGTAAGGGATTCAATCTGAACCTTGGGTAAGGACTTTGTCCGAACCCTTATTCTATTGCTCTTACTCGTAAGTACTCATTTGATTTATTTATGGCTAATGCCAAACTCTGAATTCTGTATGGCTATCAGCATGTTATTGCCTAAAAAATCCTAATATTGAACCTAACTCAATTATTTGGAATTCTTGTGATGTTCGCATGTATTGCATGCTGAGAAAAGTTGATCATTGTCTGTATCCATTCTTCTGAATTGTTATGTCCAAATCTGATATCTATTCGCAATCGTCTTTGCTGTTTATCTGTGATTTCCTTCTGAAAATTCTGGTTTCTTCTGAAAATTCTGAATGCTGACTTATGCCAGTATGATTATTGTTATTGGAATCCGAATTGATTTCGGTGAGTGAGCTTATGTTAAGGCTCACTAATATTGTTGATTTTCTATGTTGACCTGGGTTTCTGTTCTGTGGGAGGGTATAATAAGGCTGGTCTGAATCCTGCAGGAAAAAGCAGGCTAGTACCCAAGTGGACTAGTATTTTAGTACATCATGCATGTGTACACTTCTGTGCTTTGCCGGAATGGCATTGCGACCGCCCAGGATCAACGTTGATTTTTGATTTTATCTGCTCTGTACACTGCCGTGACTATTACGGAAATGTCTGAAAAGTATTATCTGAAATGATCTGTGCTTCTGTTGAAATCTTTTGAAAAACCTTCATTGTATTTGGAAATGATGACTCTAGAAATGATCTATTATCGATTGTTCTTTTTAGAATCAGTCATGTATGTTCTGGTTTATTTTGGTATCTATTTCTGATGAGTTTTTGATCCTTTTGGAAGTCATTGAGTTTTTGACCATCTGAAGTATTCTGGAAATTTTCGTCGGTTGGATTCTTTAGAATCGTTTTGTAATCCTGTTGGTAGTCCTTGTGCGACCTTACTGAGCTTTCAAAAGCTCACCCTTCGTTTGATTCTTTTCTGTAGGTTTTGATCATCAGTAGATTGCTCGGGAATGGGGTTTAGAGTCTGAGATTGCGATGAGCCCATCACCACAGGATAGTAAGACCCCTGCGCGGGTCGGTACGGATAATTTGTTCTTAGGAAATTTGAATTGCGAATAACCTAAGCTGTAATAGTTTAAGCTAAGCAATTATGATCCAATATCTTGAGAAATCTGAGTTGATGTTGAATTAGATGATTTGGAATATGTGTTAGTGAACAGGTTTGATGTGATCCGGTAGGTTAACGACCTGAGAGTTCGGGACAGCGGAGCTCCGGATTTTCAGGGGCGTTACAGTGACGGCTGAATGTACAGACTGACGGTGACCGGCCAATTCATTCAGATCTGGAATATTTCTCGAGCTGTGTGGCTGTGCAGGCGATAGGGAGGACTCTAGTGGAGTTTCCAACCCTCTACTCTGCCAAGTAGGCGCCGACAACGATGACGAGGACCAACGACAGCATCAACCGTGAACAGTCTGCCTTAATTTCTTGAATTTAAGTTAGGGGACTACCTTACGTAGTGGGAAGATGTTAGGCACATGCCACACTCTTTCGGTCCCTACTTCATATCTATTGATTTTTTTACCTTAAAGACATGTGGCATGCTAAATATGATTAAATCAACTCTAACTTTATTTATATGTTTTTGGCTTAAAATCGACATCGAGGGTCAAATTGCCTACATATCGAGTCTGAAACTAAAATTAAAACCATCTTAGTTTGACTGTAGTCCTATAAGAAGTAATCTACGTTTTGGTTCTATACTTAGACTGAGAAAGAAACTTTTGATTTTTATAATAGAAATGTGAGTACGTGGCTGGGAGACAACTCCAAAGTGATTTTCTAAGCTAGAAAGCTATTAAAATTACCTCTTGACATAGCTTGTCTGGAAAGATAGCGTATCACTTCACGGAAAAATTGTACGCAAGCTCTAAAGAGAATAAACTCTCAAAGTTCAAGACTTTTCAAGGGCAAGGCCTCTATTTACAGAGTTCTAGGTCGCAGAATGTGATAAAATTAGCTATGCCAATCTGCATGGCTGAAAAATAAGTCAAAATAATGGATAAAAATTGCAAGCTAACAAAAGTCAATCAACCGGCTGGTTGGACTAAAACTGGCCGGTTCATCCCATGAATTAATTAAAAATAAAATTTTTTCCAAATTTTGAGGTATTATCTAACACTAATTTTGGTAATTATCTCTGTTTATGCAGATAGGATGTACTAGAATAGGGCTTTATCGCCTCTAATCATATAATTTATTTATATAATCTTTACATCAGTAAATAATTCACAAATTATTTTCCTAAATTATCTAGACAAATTGACTAAATATTAAAATCTAAACATTGGACTTGACTGACACACTTGGACCGACTGGAATAATATTCTGGACCACTGGACAAGACTAAACTATTAGACTGATTCAGTTTGTGTAAAGTACCCACCGGGGGGGAGCAAAGCAAGACACTTGAGCTTACTCGAAAGGCTGCTAGACCTGACTGGACTAGACACTTAACATTTAGACTGGACTGGACTAAACTAATTAATTAAGTCACATTACTAGGTCTATGCTCAATATATAACACACACTTGTTAATAATAAATCTCAATATTTATTTAGTTAAAAATGGCTATAAAAATGGAGTGTCTAACACCCCTTGTTCAAGAAAAGTGTTGCAGGTTTGAATTTTGTGGTGGTGGTTTCCTTGTGCATATTGAGGTGGTGTTAATTAAAAGTTGATGGGGCAGATGGATAGGGCAATAATGGTTAGCTGCTGGTTGTTGGTGGTTACTCATTGTGGACTCGTGTAGTGGTGGACTGGTACTGCTAGTTGTGCAGGCTAGAATTTGGTTGTTGCTGGTGTCTGGTGGCACTAGGAAACTTAGTAGTGGCTCCAGCACTACAAGTGGTGCTTGCAACACTCGATGATGTGTGTAGGCGTGATTGCAGGGGGTCGAAGAACATGGCCTTCTCTAGGTTTTGCAGAGGCAGGGAAAAATGTCTTGTTGACGTGGACCATGGGTGTAGGGTTGGCAGTCGGCCTAGCAAAATGGGTGGGTGGGTTGGGTTTGGATTTGAGTCAACTGGGTTTCAGTAAAATGGGTGGCTGACCCATTTATTTATGGATTAACTGGGTCAATCATTAAATGGGTTCGTTTAACCCATTATCCCAACATGACCCATTTACCAAGACTCAAACCTTGTCCTTTCTCTCTCGCCTTCTAAAATTTTCTCAATAATGGCGTTAGCAATGAATCGAGCGGGTGGCGACGATCTGGACCGTGAGGATGTCATGCTGCTGGCCAAAAAGACAATGAAGCCCCTGACACCCATCTGGGAGGACCCGGTCGTTGGCCCTGGCCAACGCTCGCCACGAGTTCGGCGAGCACGGCGACATCAAAATGTCCATCGAGGCCTCCACCACCTTCATTATCATGGAGCTGGAGACCATGCGTCGCTTGTTTTCTGACGAGCTGGGCCCCGACAGGGACTCTTCATCTATAGCCGTCACTTCAACCTGACGGTGTTAAATCTCAGCAGTTAGATGGTCGCCTTGGAGAGCACCGAGGCCGCCTACTGAATCGCCAGCGGCATGTCCGCGATCTCTTCGATGCTAATGTAGCTCTGTAGCAGCGGCAAACACGTGGTGACGTCACAAACCTTCTACGGCGACACGCACATCCTGCTGACCCATTTTTCCCCAGGGCGTGAAACACAATGATGTCGTTTGTCGACCTGAGGGATCATGATACAATTAAAAAGCATGATAAGAGGTTGACGGTTGTGGTTGACAACACTTTTGCTCCGATGGTTGTCTCTCCGACGAGGCTCGGTGACGAAGGTTGTGTATGGACGAGAAGAATGAGACATATTAATTTGGGTGATGGGCACCCATTTGTAACCCATGTAACTTAATGGGTCAATGGGTTGAAGATTTTTTGACCCAATTATTTAAATGGGTAGTTTTTGGTCATTTTTAAATGGGCTGGTAAATGGGTTTGGGTGACAATTACCACCCCTAGTTCGCAGATTGGTGTTGACTTTTTGGTTAGGTTATCTTTTTATTGTCTTCATCTTTTTCTATTCATTGTTTTGGTGGACTGGGCAATGCAAATTGCAAGGTTATTTGTTTGGTTGCTCTCAGTGGCAGAACCACGTGACAACTAAGGGGTGCACCCCCTGAACTCTTGAAAAAAAACACTTTTGCACCCAAGTTTGCCTCTCATCTCTTTGCCTGATTCTTATCCTCTCTCTCACTCTTTCTCAGATGAGACGGCTGTGACGGTCACTGGCTGAGCAGATTTAGATCTGGAATACAACGACCTCACGGAGACAGCAACGACAGTGGGTGACGGCCAGACGTACAGACGGCCGGTGACCGCCTAATTCGTTCAGATCTAGAATATTTCTTGAGATGTGCTACTGTGCAGGCGATATGGAGGACTCTTGTAATACCCGGGATTTTCGGCTACTTATGTAGGTAATAATTTAAAAATTATACTGATTTGAATTAAGTAATGGACCATAGAGAATTTTCTTAAAGTCCTTTTAGTGATGAAATTAAATATTTAATGGTCTTAGTGGCTATTGTGATTAGATTAAATATTATTTAAACAAAGAAGAAGAAGAAGAAGTGATTTCGACTTGGATTAGGATTTTAAGTCATATTGTGATTAAGTTTGTTGATTAGATTAAGTATTATTTCAAAGAAGAAGAGATTTCGACTTGGATTAGGATTTTAAGTCATAATGTGATTAAATTAGTAATGAAGACTTTAAGATGTGTTATAATTACACTAGCAATAAGGACTTTTAGCTGTGTTATGATTGCACCATCAATTAGGACTTCAAGTCATATTAGAATTAAATTAGCAAACTATATAAGGGAGAAGAAGACATAAGAGTCTTCATATTTTTTAGAGATAAAAGAGAGGAAAGAGAAAAGAGTCAATTGCATTCTTTTGGGTATTCAAGCAAAAAGGTGGTGATTGATCTAAGATAAAGAATCAATTGCATTCTTTTGGGTATTCAAGGAAAAAGGTGGTGATTGATCTAAGATAAAGAGTCAAGTGCATTCTTTTGGGTATTTTCAAGCAAAAAGGTGGTGATTGATCCAAGATAAAGAGGAGATTTTTGACATGATATTGTTACTTTGAAGTAAAGATCCAAGATAAAGAGGAGATTTTTGACATGATATTCGTTACTTTGAGGTAAGGGTTTTTACGCCGTCTTTTCGTTTCATACACGAGAATCTTTGCGTCTTTGTTTGATTTCAAAATTGAATTTGCTTCTGAGCCTATTATTGATCATTACGCTTTTTGTAACGTTATCAATGATCTTGTCTCACTGTCTTATAATTTGCGTTAAAGACAGTTCCCATGTGATTTATAAAAATCTTTGTTCGTTATATCGTAAAAGGTCGTTCGTGATTATTTTGTGCTCTCAGCCGTTCTTTGTTCGCGGTCAAAAAAGTTACTTTCAAAGATTTTTAGACCAATGTGTCTCTCTTCTATTGGTCTTGACGTGTAAATTCCGAGTCTCCTTTGCCACGTGTCAACTTTCTGCCGAGTCTTTTTGGTTATTTACGATTTGCTTCCGCTTTCTCGATTTTCGCGCATTTCTTTTCATCCAAAACTTCTTTTGACGATATCTCATTCACCCGATCTCCGATTGAGCTGATTTTTGTTTCGTTGGATTCGTATTTTTGTTCTCTTCGATTTGAGTCTATAATGACTATTTTTGGACTTTGAATAAATATTCGCTATATTTATCAAACTACTTTGTGGGTGATATTTGTGTTTGAAAGTCACTTTTAATTATCGTGACTTATTTGTGACGCGCCGGCTGCGATATTCGACATGGTATAACCATGATTTGTGATACTTAATAATAAGCAATTTGTGTATGTGACACCCACAAGTTTTGATAAATATATTTTGATATTCGACTTATTGGTTATGTAGACCCTTTTTTGAGTCGATTTGTTATTCGTTTTTGAGTCGATATTCGACTTATTGGTTATGTAAACCCTTTTTTGAGTCGATTTGTTATTCGTTTTTGAATCGATATTTGGCTTATTGGTTATGTAACCCTTTTTTTGAGTTAATTTGTTATTCGTTTGTAAATCGATATTCGACTTATTGGTTATTTAACCCATTTTTCGGTCCCTTCTGTTATTCGCTTGTGAAATTCGACTGAGTTATCTGAATTCTTATTTATTGGTTCTATTCGATAACTCATATTTGTTAATCGTTTTTTTGTAACCTTCTTTTGGTCACTTTCGTATTCGCTTGTGAAATTTGACTGAGTTATCTAAATTCCTATTTATTGGCTCTATTCGATAACTCTGAATTCGTATTCGTATCCATTTTTGGCCCTCTGTGTGTAAAAACTTTTATCGGGCAATTCGTGCTCACCCCTTTGTTTTTTGTTTCCTTTCCCTTCCAGGCCAAAAGTAGCACGAAGGGCGAGATATTAGTACAGCGGTTGGAATTGCTCTGGTTTTTGATATTGAGAATAGAGCTTATGATTTCTTTAGACAAAAATTGGTTAGTTGGTTTATTTTCCTTTAGGTTCAGATATTTAGTCTGAGAGATTTGTAATAAAGTTTTGGATTATTTTTGGGAGTTAAGTTTTGAGATACAAATCATTTTGTTTGTGGTATTTTAGATGCTCTGCTCTACCATTAAGGTTGTTATGTTTTGGACAAGATTGGATTATGGTTTAAGGACGTGTTCGGACCTCGGGTTCGGGGCGTTACAACTCTGCTGACGTTTGCAACCCTCTACTCTGCCAGGTAGGGGCCGTCGACGCGATGAGGACCAACGATAGCATCAACAGTGAACAGTCTGCCTTAATTTCTTGAATTTAAGATAAGCATTTTTTTTTCTGCTTGGCGGTTTTCAAGCAATCCGATTCTATTTTTATTTATGAAACCCATATTACATTTTCTCTGCTTGGCTAATTTCAAGTAGTTTGGCTAATTGCAAGAAATCCGTACTACTCAGTAATTGATTTAATACCATTGGTGATTTGGTGGAACACCTTGATTCTATTTCAGAAATTATTGGTGATTTGGTGGAACGCCTTAATTATTTGACCAATTTGCTTTGCTAATTCTTAGTTGACCAATTGCTTTTCTAATTCCTAATTTTTGTTTATAAATAGTTTTTAATTGTGTTGGAATGTAACGTTGAGCTTGAGCTTGATTGGCTATTTAATTTTAAAATATGGAGGTTAAGATGTTATGTTGTGTTGGAATTTGATGTTGTGTTGAGATTGGGAGGTGGAACTTGAGCTCAGGAGGTTGATCTTGGAATGTGATTTAGTTTTAAAATTAGAGGTTGATCTTGAGCTTGAAATATATAGTTATTTAGCTATGTGAATTTGTGTTGAAAACTTAAGATAATGAGATTTTATTCCAATGTTTTTTTTTCAAATGAAAAAGTTTTTTTAAAAAGGAAGGAAGATTGGTTTCCATGGGAGATGAATGGATGAAAGATAACATGATTTACTACATTCAGAAAAAAGATCTTTAAAACTATTGGGAATGAGGCTATTATCGAGCGTTATCAATCTTCGGGGCCTCATAGAGTAATAATTTAGTGCTTTCATTTGTAAGCACTTAAATATTTATTTTGTATTCACATTTTTTTTAGTATTGTACTTGTAAATAGTCTTTAATGGCTCTCGTGAAACTTAATAACACATTTTGTTTGTTTTTAAGTGCACTAAGTTTTTGTGTATTATTTTAGTAATAAAAAATTTAGTGAATTTGATATATTTTTTGCACCCCCTAGAAAAAAATTCTTGTTCCACCACTGGTTACTTTGATCCACTTCCAAGAAAAAAGTAAAAAATAAAAATGTCTTGTTGACGTAGACCATGGGTGTAGGGTTGGCAGTCGGCCTAGCAAAATGGGTGGGTGGGTTGGGTTTGGATTTGAGTCAAATGGGTTTCAGTAAAATGGGTGGCTGACCCATTTATTTATGGATTAACTGGGTCAATCATTAAATGGGTTCGTTTAACCCATTATCCCAACATGACCCATTTACCAAGACTCAAACCTTGTCCTTTCTCTCTCGCCTTCTAAAATTTTCTCAATAATGGCGTTAGCAATGAATCGAGCGGGTGGCGACGATCTGGACCGTGACGATGTCATGCTGCTGGCCAAAAAGACAATGAAGCCCCTGACACCCATTTGGGAGGACCCGGTCGTTGGCCCTGGCCAACGCTCGCCACGAGTTCGGCGAGCACGGCGACATCAACATGTCCATCGAGGCCTCCACCACCTTCATTATCATGGAGCTGGAGACCATGCGTCGCTTGTTTTCTAACGAGCTGGGCCTCGACAGGGACTTCTTCATCTATAGCCGTCACTTCAACCTGACGGTGTTAAATCTCGGCAGTCAGATGGTCGCCTTGGAGAGTAAATTTGTTGGTAAAACAATAATATTAAGAATCTTAAGTTTTCTGGTAAAGTAAATTTGTTGGTTGGCAAGCCAATTTGTTGGCCTTTGCAATATGTAATTTATTTTTTTGTTTTCCTTTTACTTTACAGTCAAGATGATGTTGTCATCCGTATATGTGTGGGTCGATAAAACTTGACTGCTGTGAAGTCTTGTTGATTTGTATATATTTCTATTATTATTTTAAAAAAAAGTTTCATCAAAACTAAAAATTTTTGGTTACTTACCCTTGTAGTAGGAAGATAGGTACAACTTCATGTATATCGATAATAAATAGTCATTTAATATTTTTAATGACTTTTATTCAGTGACGTAAATAAAGCACTACTAAGAATTTCGCTGAAAATGGTACTAGAAATTTCACTAAATACATCTAGCGACTTTAGTTGTTGTTATAGGAGATTATAACTATCTTTTTACAATCATAATGACAATCAAAATTTTACTACTGTGTTGGAGGAAGATAGATATAACCTTTCACAAGTAGGATCTCCCCCGATTTGCTGTCAGGGGAACTATCTCCAAAAGAACAGTTGTTATCCATCCTCCTAAATAGCGATAATGAATTGTAACTAAACATTATAATACTTTTATTTAGTGACGTTAAAAATATGTTGTTATAAATTGTCATTATAGTGTTAACAAACTGAAGATGAAAAAATATGCTTTGTGAAATCCCGTCCCTAACCGAAATCGCCAAGACCCTGAAACTCTTCAGTCCCCTCAAAACCCCTGGTCCAGACGGAATGCCAATGATTTTCTACAAGACTTATTGGGGGATGGTGCAATATGATGTCTGTAAAGCTATTTAGGATTTCTTCATTAGCGGAGTCCCTCTCCTTGATCTTAACCATACAAACCTGGCCCTAATTCCCAAAATCAAATCCCCAACAAAAGCTGAACATTTTCGCCCCATCAGTCTTTGTAACGTCGTTTACAAGGTTATCTCCAAGATCCTAGCAAATAAACTAAAGCCCTTCTTTCAAAAATGATCTCACCACTACAAGCGGCTTTCGTTCCGGGAAGGCTCATTAGTGATAACAACATTATCACTCAGGAAATTTGGCATACGCTGAGAAAGAAGAAAGGGGCGGGATTCATGGCTATAGAGATTGACATGGAGAAACATATGACAAAGTCGAATGACCCTTCATCCTTTCCGTACTAAATTTTTTTGGCTTTCCTCCCATATGGATTAACTGGATTCAACAGTGCATCACTTCTACCAGTCTATCTATCCTCCTTAATGGAATTCCATATGGTCATATCAAGCCACAGAGAGGATTACGATAGGGAGACTCCCTTTCCCCGTTTCTCTTCATCATTGTATCTAAAATTCTCACTAGGCTAATTCTCGAAGAAGAGGAAAAATGGCTGATTCATTGCATCAAAGCGAGTAGGGGCAGCCCCCCTATCTCGCAATTATTGTTTGCTGACGACCTATTTGTTTTTTGCAGGGCAAATGAAACAAATGCAAATAGTGTTCAAAGATGCGTGAATATCTACAATGAATGGTTCGGCCAATGCATTAACAGGCAAAAATCTCAGATACACTTTAGCAACTCTGTTCATCCTACTTCCATCAAAAGTATTTACAGAATCTTCGACTTCAAAAAGGTATCATGCAAATCAAAATACTTGGGGCTGCCCCTGTTCATTAATCAATCAAAAAAGAAGGCTTTCTTGGACATTGTTGAAAGGGTGGAACAAAGATTAGCAAGTTGGAAGACTAAAGTTCTCTCTCAGGCTGGCCGCACTATTCTTATCAAGGTCAGTGCCATGTCTATCCCAACTTCCTCTATGAGCATCTTTGTACTCCCCAAGATAATCACTAATAGGCTGGACAGGTGCCTAAGACAATTTTGGTGGGGATTTAAAGATGATGGGAAAAACCATTTTCATCCAAAGGCTTGGGACTTCGTTTGTACCCCAAAATCAGCAGACGGCCTTGGATTCAGGAAGATGCAAAATTTCAAGTTGGCTCTTTTAGCTAAAAAAGGTTGGTCCATGCTCACTCAACCCGAGTCCCTTTGGGTTAAAATCATGACATCCAAATATTTGTGTGGTTCTTCTTTCTTGGATCACTCTCCAAAGAAATCTGCTTCATGGTTATGGAAAGGTGTCTATAAAAGCCAAAAATACTGAAGAAGGGTATTGGACACATCATAGGTGATGGCAAGACAACGAACATCTGGGAAGATCCTTGGTTACCTTTCCTTGAAGGCTTTAAATCTCCAAATGCAACGTTCCATAACTCTTCTGTAACATTTATCGCCGACTTGATTTGCCCTGTTAGCAGAACTTGGAACCAAGCCAAACTTCATATTATTTTCTATGAATCCACTGTTGAAACCATTTTGAAAATTCCCATCCCCTCTTCTCAAATCCAAGATGTAATAGCTTGGATCCCCAATAAATCCAAAAAATCTCCACCAAGTCAGCCAATCTCAAGGACAACGGAGCCAATTTAGCGCCCAATCCTACCTTCCCCCCTCTGTTTTGGAAGAAGTTGTGGTTAGCAAAAATCTTGGAACGTCACAAAATACTAATCTGGAGAATAGGAATTTGCTCCCTCTCCCTCAATCTTTGGCGATCCATCACCCAAACATCGTGACATACTGTCCTCTCTGTGAGTCATCTATTGAAACAGCCTCTCACTTATTCATTACCTGCCCCATGACTAGACTTCTTTGGGCCTCTTCACCTGATGGTTTTCGACCACCCCAAGGCCACGACAGCCATATTCAATGGCTATATTTCATTCTGAACCCCCCTAATCTCTCCCTGGATGAACGCAATAGATACACCATCTTTGCCACTACCCTGTTCGATCTCGTTTGGCTAGCCAGAAATAAGAAAATCCATGACTCAAAAGCCTTTGAACCCATCTCAATGGCCAAACACATCATCTCATCCGCTAAAAACTACCTGGAAGCTATCCATAAACCTTTGGCTCTCTTAAGTTCAACTTCAGTCTCTTCTTGGTCCCTTCCTCCACTGGGTTGGTAAAAAATTAACTTTGATGCCGCAATCAGGGGAATAAAGCCTGTCTTGCGACTATTTGCCAAAACTCTGATGGAAATATTGAATATGGCAAGACTTCATTAGTTGATACCGGATCTTCAAAAATAGCTGAGGCAAGAGCCGCTTTCCTCACTATCAGAACTACTGCCGAACAACAAAAGAAATTTATCATTCTTGAAGGCGACACCGAAGCTATTATAAAGATGCTCTCAGAGCAAGAAGCTACTCACCTTTTTGGAATGTCCTAGCTTTTATTGAAGATTCAAAGTGGCATCTGAAGAAGTTCTCTTGTTGGGATGCGGTTTATGTTCCTAGAGCTGCCAATAGGGCAGCACATAATTTGGCTGCTAATGAGGAAAGCGACCTTTTGCTTAACTTGGAGGAAGAGAGGAACATTGCTGTTAAGTTGTTCTAGTTTATCTTAATATAATATCCTTTCTACTAAAAAGAAATCACCGAAAACAATTATATCTTCTTACAACTAGAACTAGGATAGTTATAAAATATTTTTCAAAAACATTTTCCTATCAAGAGGGTTGATTAATTAATGCCCAGCCAACACATCATTACCAGAAACGGTCGCCATTATCTCAATGGCAATGACTGATTTGAAAAACTGAACACCATCAGTCTCAAGCCATGCGTGTAAGTTGACGTGAGAGAGAGAGAGAGGGAGAGAACCTAGTTAAATCTTGGCGTGATGACAAAACAACATGCAAGAACAAATGTTTGATGGTCCTCGAAATCGAAACACCGGCCGGACTGTGAACAATGTCTATGTATATGTCACAATGTCCATGTATATGTCTTTAGTTAACATGCATCACAAGCGTCGCATTATTAGGACGGCGTAAAGTGCTACTGAAGAAAATACTTGGTACAGCTTATCTTCTTTCCCACTAGTATCCGAGTCCGCACCACCATTCGGTATCACTTTTTCTTTCTTTTTTTTTCCCATTTGGCATCACTTCTTCTTCTTCTTTTTTTTTTTCTATAAAAAAATATAAGAAAGATATACACTAATTTAAAGAAGCGTAATTAATTAGATTACAGTCTCATCCTACAAGCATAACAAACTACAATTAAGTCATAAAGCCACATGCCAATATCTTATCCCAAACACACCAGGAGGACTAGTTACAAAAACCACATGACTTATTTACAAACATTTTCCATTCTCGATGTACAAAACAACTATTATGGGGGTCTGATTTGTCAGATCAAAAGCTAAATCTTATCGTTCATCCATACTTTACGAGATATAAACAGCATGTATAGCTTGACTAACTTTACATAGGTCAGGTACTGCCTCTTCTAGGTTTTGTCATATTCTCGGTTTCAATTGCGTGGCTTTAGCCAAACATAACCTTAAATTCTAGTACTAAAATGGTAAACAATTTGGAGGAACAAACGGGTGTGCATTAGGCCTTTTTTTAGTATTAAATCTCAGCTTCTTAAACTTCCTACTTAATCAGGGGGTTTGTCTCGACGTGATTTGGTGAGATACGAGGGAGGTCTCAAGTGGTGGTGATTTGAAGCTCAAAGTTGACTTTCATCTCACCGAAATGACAGAAGATCTCTCTCTCTCTCTCTCTCTCTCTCTCACCTCCATATATATCGACATACCACATCCATCACCAGGTGAACAAGATCTTCAAACCAAAGAAGAGAAGCAGAGAAACAAGGTTTCGGAACCAGCAGGATGGTTACTAATGGTGCCACTTCTTGTTTTCCTAGTGGCTCCCAAGGTTTACAACATATTTATGGTGCGACAGAAGAAGACCTTGTTTTGTCTTCCTCCTTCGAACCAGCCTCGGCTGGCTCGGATACTCACTCAACCTCTCTCCTTTACCATCTCTCAATTCTTAAAGACAAGGTTCATCAGGTGCATTCAGTGGTCAACGTTTTTATCTCCCCTGATCAAACTCAACCTCCCGAGTCAACGGCCATGGCCATAGCCGGCATGGGCACTTTAATCCAAGAAATCATAATAACTGCTTCATCCATGATGTTCACTTGCCAGCAGATGGCTCTTGGTACGACCTCAGGTAACATTGGGAACACCCTCGATGTGCACAACCAAAACCATGATCTGGTACATGCAAGAGAAGTAGACGCACTTCATTGGTTTGGTGACAACTATAGCACACAAAAGAATGCAGTGGAGGCTATGGAGTTCCCTGCGACGGCTGAATGTAAGCATACTGAAGGATTTTCGCTAAAGAATGATGATATCGTCGAGATTAAAGCTGCTGATTTATTGGCTAAGTACACGCACTATTGCCAGGTTTGTGGGAAAGGGTTCAAGCGCGATGCAAATTTGAGGATGCACATGAGGGCTCATGGTGATGAGTACAAATCTAGCGCTGCTTTGAGCAACCCTACCAAGAATAATGGAGGTGAGAGTAGCATAAATGGCGATAGTTCCACGAAACTGGCTAGGAAATATTCTTGTCCACAAGAGGGGTGCAGGTGGAACAAGAAGCACGCCAAGTTTCAGCCATTGAAATCCATGATCTGCGTGAAGAATCACTACAAGAGGAGCCACTGCCCCAAGATGTATGTCTGCAAGCGGTGCAATCGGAAAAAGTTCTCGGTGTTGTCTGATTTGCGGACTCATGAGAAGCATTGCGGTGTCCTCAAATGGCAGTGCTCGTGTGGTACGACGTTTTCTAGGAAAGATAAGCTTATGGGGCATGTCGCTTTGTTCATAGGCCACACCCCAGCGGTGAAAATGGGAAATAATGCTGATCAATGTGAAGGTCAAATGCAACTAGATGGTGAGTGATGTTTGTACTGAAAAATAAACTGCGAGTTCCTTGTAATGTCGTTGCACATTTTGACCAGTATAATGTACGAGCGAATGTACAGTTCTGGAGTTAGTTTGTCCTTTTTCTGGGTTGAAGCACATTGGAGTACTTGCAAATTCTAAATTCCGATCACGGGGCTAGATCGATGCTTGGTTAAAATTTTCTTCTTTATATGGGAAGAAATTCTTTTGATAGGGAACCTTGTATAACCATTACTATCGAGTCAATACATCAAGACGTGTTTTCAACCATTTCTTTCTTAGTGTTGCTTCTTTCTTGTTTCCAGCTTTTCTTCATAAATTCCTCGCTCCTGAGTCAGGATTGTCCTAATATGGCTTGGTACAGGCACGAAGCCATTAGACACTGGGCAGAACTTCAACCTGCCGAATGTGTTATCCTTGCTTGGTTTTTGCAAGAAGCTACCCACTATAAGGCTTGACAGTATGCAAGTAGAGAGCAAGAGCCGCATATAGCTCTTTTTCGAAGAAAAACACCGGATAGCCACTACAACAAAATTGGGTTGTAAGGACGCCTATAAAGGGACGCTTTAATGAAAGCGTCCTAAAAATGGAATATGAGACGCTAACTATCAACCGTCCCATTTACTGGTTATCTGTAAGGACACTATACTCAAAACGACGACGTTTTGACTTAGCAAGATCCCAAATTTTTCAGTGGCGCGCAACAAAAAAGTAAGAGGATGAAAAACGCGGCCAATTGGGTATTTGGGTTTCTCAATACTACACCGTTTCAGCTCATTGCTTTTGGGTTTCTACTTCTCTTTGGTAGTTCATATCCGTTTCAGTCTCTCTCTCTTAACTCATCTTCCATCCATTACAACATCCATGGCCAAGATGATGAATCCAAGACGATGATGGCCAAGATGATGAAGACCTAAAGGTAACTTGCTCCTCCCTTTCTCTATCATAACTTCTAGTTGTTTGATTTATTTTGCAATTGGGGGAATCGAAATGGCTGCTGATTGTCTGAGATTATTCCCCACGAGGGAAGATCTAGTGATAGAGGACATCCATTTTCTGCCTCTCTCTCCTTGACGCCGGCGGTGCTCAAACGTCAACCTATGAAGCTCTGCAGCAATACAATTTCTCGTCGGAAACCTCCCAAAGGGCGTGACCAATTACGATTTTGAACCATGCCACTGGCGAGTTCTCGGTGCATAAGAACAGCACTTGCGAGTTGCGGCTTCAAACTAGAGAATAATGACGAATTCAGCTACGAGTCCGCCATAAAGGGGTGATATCCAAGGACAAGCTGGAAAAACTGAATGGTGTCACCGCTAAGGTGATGTTGTTGTGGTTGAACATCATGGAGGTAAGACGAAACGGTGGAGAGCTCAAATTCTCCGTTGGGATAGCGTGGACAAAATTTATGGTCAGTAATTTGAGGAGTGTCCATGGTGTAGGTGTGGCCTGGATTGTGGTAATTGGGATAATGGCGAAGGAAGGAAAATTAGGTTGAATAGGTTCGTATCTTCTTCTTAGAAAACTTTTACTTCTTACACTTGGTAGAAAAGTTTGGAAGTGCCAAATTCTGGGATTGATAACAAGTCTAGGCCAAGAGAAGTTCCCAGAAATAAACCAACTGGGAAGGTTTAGGTGTTTGAATGATGGGACTGTCAGATTTGAAGAAATTCACAAATGTCTCATTATGTGGTAGGAGACAAATGACAATCCTTTGATTTTGGTACTGTTTGCTTTGTTTTGTTCAATCTATTGGCAAGCATGATGATTCAATTAGATGTATGAAAGGGTGAATTCCTTTTTTGAACTCAAACTTTGAGGCTTTTTGCTGACTTGCCCCCATTCTTGCTTTAAGATTTTTTTTAAAATTCTTTTTAATTACCATGCCATTGATAATGTAACGACCCCGAAAATCCGGAGCTTCGTCACCCCGAACTCCCGGGTCGTTGACCTACCGGATCACATCACACCTGTCAGACCTATTTACTAACGCATATTTCAAATCATCTAATTCAACATCAACTCAATTTCTTCAAAATACTAGATCACAAACTGCTTAGCTTAAACCATTACAGTTTAGGTTCTTCGCAATTCAAATTTCCTAAGAACGAATTTACAGTACCGACCCACGCAGGGGTCTCATTACCTAGTAGTGGTGGGCTCACCAGAACCTCACGCAGACTCTAACCCATTCCCGAACCTGCTACATCTTATCATTACCTGCAGAAGGGAGCCAAACGATGGGTGAGCTCTTGAGAGCTCAGTAAGGTCGTACAAGGACTACAAAAGAGATTATAACACGACTCCAAAAAATCCAACCGACGATGATTTTCAAGACACTTTGAACGATCAAAATTCAATAATTACCCAAATTGAGCAAAGTTCATCAGAAATAGATACCATAATAAATATTAACAATCAGAACAGATCCAAAACGATCAATAAAAGATCCTTTTCAAGTACGCATTTCCAAGTACCACAAAAATTTCCCATGCTCAAGGGATTTCAATCCGAGCAGAAATTCATTTCGAAAATACAGCAAGATTTCCTGAGAGATTTTAACCCAAGCAGAAATCAAATCAGATAATACGATAAAGGCTTGTCAGGGGATTTCAACCCAAGTACAAATCCTTATCACTAAGTACAATGAATGTTTGTTAAGGGCTTTCAACCCAAGCACAAATCATTCTAGCTAAAGAAAATAAAAAATCAATGTTGATCCAGGGCGATTGTAATGCCATTATGGCAAGCTCATATAGTGTACACATGCATGATGTCCTAAATAATTACTAGTCCACTTGGGTACTAGCCTGCGTTTCATGCAGGATTCAACCAGCCTTATACCGTCTGCGTTTCATGCAGGATTCAACCAGCCTTATACCGTCTCCCCACTAAACAAGTACCCAGGTCAACACATAAATTAACAATATCAATGAGCATTAACATAAGCTCATATCCCCGAAATCAATTCGGGTTCTTATAACAATAATCATACTGACATAAGTCAGCATTCGGGATTTTCAGAAGAAATCAGATTTTTCAGAAGAAATCATAATTTTAGAAGAAAAATCACAGATAAATAATAAACATGATTACGAATAGATATCAGATTTAGACATAACATTTCAGAAGAAATCAGAATTTCAGAAGAAAAATCACAAATAAATAACAAAACGACTGCGAATAATTATTGAATATAATCACAACAATTTGAGAGAGTGGATACAAACAATTATCAAATTTACTCAGCCTGCAATAACATGCGAGCATCACAAGATTTCCAAATAACCGATTCAGGTTCAACATTAGGGTTTTCTGGGTAAGAACATGCTGATATCAATTCATAACTCAGAGTTCGGCATTAGCCGTAAATATATCAAAGGAGTACTTACGAGTACAAGTAATCGAATAAGGGTTCGGACAAAAGTCCTTACCCAAGGTTCAGATAGAATCCATTACTTGGATCCGCAGCTAAATTATCCTAACCGGAAGTCTTTAGCTTTAACCTAAACGGAATAATCGAACCATTAGAATACAGCCTACGGAACAAGATTATAACTTAATACGAACTCACTCATACTCCCAAAATGAACCCCCCTCTCCCGGTATGTAAAATTACCAAAATGCCCCTGGGATGTAAAATTACCGAAAAAATGCCCCTATCAGACTTAAATCACCAAAACGGTCTTCCCGTAAGTAGAATTACTAAAATAAACTTCCCATATGTAAATGTATGCAAAAATATCTTTCTTAGGTCAAATTACCAAATACTCCTTCGAGGTGGTAAATTACCAAAATACCTCCGTTACACTTTAATCATCAAAATGACTTTTTCATAAGCAAAGTCACTAAAATAATCTTACTGTATGTAAATTTACTTCAAAATACCTCTTATGGGTAAAATTACCAAAATACCCCTAGGGGTTTTCGGCACCAGAAAAATCTCAAAAATATCTTAAACCGCTATTTTAAACATCCTGATGTTATTTCTGGCCTAAAAAGTATTTTAGAAAATTTTTGTCCGAAAATCCTGAACCGGTGTCCGGGCCGAGCGCTAAAAGGCCAGTTTCGCAAAAAATACCTATGGGCCTCAGAATGGCCTGACATTTTAGATAATGAATCATATCTGTAAAATAAGATATGCATAAAATTTTCAGATCAAAATATATTGGTTTGATATGCTAAATAATTCGATAAAGTTATTTAATCGGTGCTTCGATTTAGCATTTTTTGTGGACTCAAAAAATTCCCAAAATTTTCCAGAGTGTAGATCTCGTAAAATTTTTTGGGGTTACTATTTTGAATTTTGTCTAATTTTGGCTCTAGCTATTTATGAAAATTTGATTAAAAACTGCCTAAATGAATTTCACCTTTAGCGACAATAACACACAATATTCAAATCATACACAGACACTAACGCACCTAAACACACGCACACTTCATCTTCCCCATACTATGCCGAAGCACACCTCACTTTCACACACACGCACACACTGATATCCATAAATACACACACTGAAACACCCTTATATACCTAAAACACATTCTAACACACACTACAACACAAACTTATACATGAATCACACCCACAAACACCTGTAATCCACACACAGTTTCACCTGTGACACACCTACACACACACTGAAACACACACATATTGCCACACAACCACACTCGGATACACCAGAATACTCACAAATTGCCAACTCAATTCACTTTATACGCAGTTCCCCCCACCACAATACACATGAACGACTACCCGATTCCATGAACAAACACACATAAGAACACACACTAAACACACACGGCACACAGTGAATTATCACATGAAATTAGCACAATGGCTTTTGAGTAATTTTGAGGTAAGGGTTTGACAAGGATGATGGGACAATTAGATGAGTGAAAAAGGTTATGCATATAATCCTCGGTGAACTCAACAACAAGGCTTATTGATACCTTGACTTGCCCAGCCTTCCATTTGCAAAGAGAGTTTTCTCCTGGATAAAGTTTACCTCATACTGCATATTGTTTTGCCAATCCTTTTCAGAGATTTGTTTGCAGCAATCTAATTACCCTATTTGCAACTTGAAAATGTGGACATAATGGTGATTGTTTACAAGTTTTTGTTTGTGTCTTAGTGCCAGCATCCAGTCAGTCTTGTTGGCGTTTGCATTGGGTTTGCGAGACCCAGTTGAAGCTGCTACATGATTACATCGCCAGACGCCTGATTAGAGCCTTTCACGCAATTTTTTTCTTATTTGGATACGTCGGTTTGCATGCATTCCTCTTGCTTTCTAATGTTGTTCCATTCTTAGTGAGCTTTGACAACAAAACTACTTTTGTTGCAGTTCAATGTTGATTAGTTTCTTTCTTTCAATTTCTAATCGTGTTTCTTTTTGTTTTTTTTTTTGTAGGTGGATCTCTAGATTTTAATCAAAGTTGAGGTGCACACATGTAATAAAATGTAAAGGAATGGGCTGGCTTCTTACATTCTGATTTTGCTAATTTTGTTTCTCCTTTTGTATAAAGCAGTTGGCCATTTTGAAGGTAGTCCCTACTTCCACCTATAGGTGATTAGTACTACAGTTTTATTAGATATTATGCAAGCAAAACCTCTATTCCTAACAAAATCTGTATACACTCCTGTAGATTTCTTCTTTATGGAGTGTTTGTTGATTAAGCGTTACCTTTATACTCGAGTCATCATCTTTGGTCTGATCACTTTGAGGCAAATAAGTTGCAGTCTCTCGACGGGCTTGGCATAGTTGCAGTGGGCATTTAGTATCTTCTGTGAAGCCAATAGTAAGTAATAAAGATCCTGAGGTCTTGAGTTACTACAGTGTCCATGTTGGCTATTTACCATTGATTGCCAGTTCTTCTGTAGAGCTAAAAATTAGGTAATGTCGAATTCATTTGCTCATTTCTGTTTGTTTTACTTGGTGTGGCTGTCTGCAGATTGAAGAAACGGCATGCTGGCTATCAATGGTGAAGGTCTTGTAAGAATGCACCAAAAGTATTCATGTGCCAGTGTTAGAATTCATGTGGTTTTGTGACTTCACACTGCTCCCAGTTCAGTAACCATCTCGTTTTTACAACTGTGGATGGCATGTGATATCTTTGCCCCCCTTAGCAATACAGATTATATAATGCCATTAAGGTTCGAATGCCTTGTATCAGGAAATGTTAGGACAAACCCATTCCCAGGAGGTTTCTGGGCTGATTCAATGTGTTAGTCACAAGGCCTTAATGTAATTCTTCACTTGAGACATTTGGCTAATATGAAGACTTTGAATGTTATCCTTCAATCAACTTGTTTTTTTACTTCTTATGGTGCAATGTGTATGAACTAAATTGGGCTAAATTGATGTTTTGATGTGGTACATATTGGAATTGGTGAAGAAGGTATTACGGTATATAAATATTTGTAATTTAGTAAAATGAAAATGGGAACATGTTACAACGCTAAGAAGCGTGCCAAAAGACTTATTAGAACACACTTAAGCGTCGCTATAGAGAATATTAAGTCTTCTGGTTAAGCACTTTATAGGACGCTAATAAGCGTTCCAACAGAGTTATTGGGGCGCTCCTTAGCATCGCTATAGGGCATATTAGAGTCTTGTAGCTGAGCACTTTATAGGACGCGTATTCGCGTCTTGTTAGGCCCTACCCTTGTTGAGGCGCTTATGTGCTTCCGCATAACTTATTGTGACGGCCTCTAATGGGGCGACGTTACGACGCAATTCAAAGCGATCTTATGTCAAAAGCATCCTTATATGTTACTTGTAAGGACGCTAAGAGGCGTCCTTACAGCCTAGTTTTGTTGTAGTGAGCGGTGGATTAATACGATGCTACAATATATCCCTACAAATGCGGAAGCACACATAAGATTGAGAATTAGCATACGAAATACTTGATGGAAAGTAAGTCAAGCCAAGATTGTACCATACACAAGAATTTACTCAATGAAAAATATCCCATCTTCACTATATATATATATATATATATATATATATATATATATATATACATATATCAGAAAAGATAGATTATTTAATTTCCTTGTATACAAAGTTAAGCATGATCAACCATATATGTATTCACAAATATCCTAAGCCCTCCGTATCCACTAGAATGGAGCCCTTTTCAATTTTTCAAAAGAACTCTCGCAAATGGGTCATACTTGGAGCAGCTACCTTCTCTATTAGCACGTACGACTCCCCACTCATATGTTTGATGCCCTATGGGTTTGTTGGCACCAATAATTTCATGAATAGTGTATAGACACGTGGCATGATGAAAACCACAAAAAAGAATGCATTAATGAAGAGAGTGGAGAAAGCACGACTATTAGAGTTATCATCTGTTGCCGGGTTGTGAGGAAGACATAAATAACTGAAAAGAGATGTGGGAAACAAATAATTTGAATAGCCCACACAGGAAGGAAGAAAGTGCCAAAGAACGACATGATCGATAACGTTAAAACAAAGGTGAAGATAAGATAAACATATCCTACAAAACGGTTAATGAGAAGTTTCTGAAATGGGCCACGATCAGCATGAACATGAAAATTTCGGAAGGAGCAATTGATCGTGGGGTTTGAGAAGTTACTTCCAATAATGATAAGGAGTAGCAGTTACCAAAAGAGGACAATTGCAATAATGCGAGTATAAAAGCATATGAAGGCAACAGAGAAAGGGGTTGTCAATCTCTCAACAAATATAGACTAGAAAGAATAGCTTTTTCATACTTCTTTAGGCAGCTTGTTAAATGATCTGTGTAGTATCGATAGGAAATCCAGTACGTTGTAAAAACTGTGTTCGTTGTACTACAAGAATCGTATTTATAATTTCAGTGGGTGCATCGTCTTTTGACTAATTCATCATTTTATCTACTGTTAGTTTTCCTTTTTAGTGAAGTCCTCAGGCCCAAGAGGCAAAAAGATCCCACACTGTTCATTGGTTGTGTCGCAGGCGCTCCATCGATATAGTGAGTTTGCTCAGCAGCGCAAACATTGGCATGCCTAGTGGGACACTGGTAGCTAGAAAAGAAAACTATGCCTAGCACGCGTAGTAATGTTGTGAGACAAACTGGTACCACTAATGGTACCAATAATCCAAACACCAACAACAATGGTGACAATTTGGAAGCAACAAGGAATGTTCAAGCCATTAATGGCACGAACAGGAATGAAAATGCGAACGCCAACGTTCAAGGTTCAGTAAATTCCAACGGAGGAAGTTCTAAAGACAATGGAAGTCCTAACATGGGGATGCCGACTATCGGCCACATTGGTCAAACTTTAACACAGATGATGGACCAGGTTAGTTCATCAACCCAAGAGTTTAAAGACATGGTGTCTCGATTTATGAATGTTTTAGAAATTTAAACTAAGTCTTTGAATAAGTTGGTTAGTGAGCAGAGCCAGTTTGGCTCCAAGATATTAGAAGAAGTGAATCGAGCCTCAGAGGAAAGAAACGCCTCTAAAAGAGAAATGATAAAGGGTTTGTCGGGAGAAATCCAAAAACAAACTTCATCTATTGTTAAGGTTGTAAATCTAAACTTGCAAAAAAGGAAAGCCCCTGTTAACAACCATATTGATCCACTGGAGATTGACAGTTCTCCTGCAAGGATAAAAAATGCTGTAAAATAACCAAATGGTTTGAGTTCAAGTCAGACGCATGATTCTTGTTGGTACATTCCCGCACCTATCGACCGGGGGGGGTGAAACGGGCCAAATAGGAAAGAAGTAGAAGGAAGTGGGACAAAGAACCCCGCTACATGGCCCAATAATATCAAGATTCCTAGAAATGGAAATAGCCAGTACCATACTGGTTAGGGAGTCGAGGGTACATACGCCCCTTCTCATAAGAGGAACCCAAAAAGAGTGAATAAGTTTGAAAATCCTATTTTTGATGAGACGACCGATGACAGTCAGATAAACGACAGGGAAAGGATAGGTTACAAATCAGTGCCACATCTACCACATGAATTCCATCGAGCGGGAATGGGCCAGATGCCACAATTTCCTCATGAACTTCCACTAGATGGAATGGGTCAAGGATATAGGCCTATCAATAGGCCTTTATATCGAAAACCATACCCTGATGATATTGGTCAGTTGGAAATACCCAAAGGGGCAAGGTCCCAGAATTCAGCCTGTTTAATGGTGAAGGGAATCAATCGACCATCAAATATATTGCTAGGTTTACCTTCCGGTGTGGAGACTTGGGTCAATTTGACTAGATCAAATTAAAATGGTTTCAGTACTCATTGACTGGGGTGGCATTTTTGTGGTTTGCAAATTTTCCACCTAACTCAGTGTTTTCTTTCAGGGACATAGAAGCTTTATTCTATGTTCAATTCTTCAAAACGGAACCCGAGATTTCTCTAGCTTATTTGGCTAGATTGAAACAATATTCAGGGGAAAGGGCATAACAGTTCTTAAAAAGATTCAAATCTTTGAAAAACAAATGTCACTTTCATATGCCAGAGTCTGAGTTGGCGAATCCGGCCCTCAATGGTTTGGATCTAGAAATTAGGAAGAAGTTTGAAGGAATGAAATTTAGGAATGTGTTCGAATTATCTTCCAGGGTAACCCGATACGAAACTCAGTTGAAAGAGGAGCAGATTAAAAAGAATTCCTCGATGGGAACTTATTATCAAGATCCTATCGATCTAGAAGTGGATGCTACAGAAATGGTTAGGAAAAAACCAGTTACCTATGAAACTCTAGTCAAAGTCAAAAATCCTATTAGCTTGCCCTCGAGATAGCCAAACAAAATGAATCCATTGCCCCCATTGAGGAAATACTCGTTCGATATATCCAAGCAGATCAGATCTTCGACCACCTCCTGAAGATAAAGTTCATCTAGCTTCAGGTACTACAAGAAAATGTGTTTTTTGCGACGGAATGCAATCCGTCGGTAAAACGACTTTAACTGATGGATAAAACCATCGGTAAAAGTCCGTCATTAAAAACTTATTATCGACGAAGTAAACCGTCGGCAAAAGTTTTTGCCGACAGTGTTTGCGGCGGTCTTTTAGCGGCGGAATTACCGTCGCTAAAACTTTTTACTTAATAATTTTTTGTCGATGGTTTTATAAAATTGTTTTAGCGACGAAATTGTGCCGTCGCTAAAACTTTCGTCCGTAAAAGTCCTTGGTTAAACACCCAGATCTGCTTCTTTCTCTTTTCCCGTTTCTCTCTTTCTCAAAATCATCCACCGCTATTCTGAGCTCCGGCGATCAACCTCTACGATGACCCACCTCCAGCGATCCCCCTCCATGGTGACCCCTCCACTGCCACAAGTTAAAAGCCCTCTTGCACTACCCCCCCCCCCCCCCCCCGTGAAAATCCCTCCACTACAGTCGCGGGAAAAGCCTGCCACCGTCGTCTCGACACCAACGCCGCCGCCCTTCACTGCCGCCGGCTATTCTAACTTCTTCATTAGAAGGTAAGTTCCCAACACCCTAATTATTTTCTCTACCCTACAAATTTGTTTGATAATTTTTTGCTCATGCTTGATTTTGCATTGAATCTGTATAAATCTTTCAAATTTATCTCTTTAGTCTATTTTTTTTGCTGGGATTTTGCTGGGTATCCGTTTAGTCTAATTATTTCCAAAAAAGTTACTGGACTTATTACTGTAAATCATAACCTACGATAATGAGACAATCTATGAAGAAATCAACTGATTGTTCGTAGTAACCATCCCTATGATGAGACAATCTGTAAATTGAAATAATTGAACCCTAATTAAATCCTTAATTGAATGCCCTAATCGAATCGAACCCTAAATTAAACTAATTGAACCTCCAATTGAACCATAAATTGAATGCCCCAATTCAACCAAACCCTAATTAAAGTAATAGAACCGCCTAATTAAACCCTTAATTGAATGCCTTAATCGAATCGAACCCTAATTTAAACTAATTGAACCTTAAATTAAATTCCCTAATCCAACCGAACCCTAAATTGAACTTATTCAACCCCTAATTGAATCCTAAATTGAATGTCCCAATTCAATCGACTACAAAATTGAAATAATTGAACCCTAAATTGAAATAATTGATTCCTAATTAAACCCTAAATTGAATGCCCTAATCGAATCGAACCCTAAATTAAACTAATTGAACCCTAAATTGAATGCCCTAATCCAATCGAACCCTAAATTGAACTAATTGAACCCCCTAATTGAACCCTAAATTGAATGCTCCAATTCAACCGAACCCTAAATTAAACTAATAGAACCCCTAATTGAACCCTAATTAAACCCTAAATTGAATGCCTTAATCGAATCGAACCCTAAATTGAACCCTAAATTGAATGCCCTAATCCAATAAAACTCTAAATTGAACTTATTCAACTCCCTAATTGAATGTCCCAATTCAACGGAACACTAAATTGAACTAATAGAATCCCTAATTGAACCCTAAATTGAAGTAATTAAACCCTAATTAAATCCTAAATTGAATGCCTTAATCGAATCAAACTCTATATTAAACTAATTGAACCCTCAATTGAATGCCCTAATTCAATTGAACCCTGAATTGAACTAATTGAACCCTAAATTGAATGCCCCAATTCAACTGAACCCTAAATTGAACTAATAATACCCTCTAATTGAACCATAAACTGAAGTAACTGAATCCCCTAATTGAACCCTAAATTAATTGCTCTAATCGAACCCCAAATTGAAATAATTCAAGCACATCAGATATGTGCATTTTGAACAATTTTTTCCCATTTCAATATTAATCATTTGTTTGATAATTTTAGGTTGTTAATTGTGCATTTGAGAATTGTGATTATTGATCAATGATTTTAGGTTGTTAATTGATGATTTTAGGTTATTAGCTGTGCATTTGAAGTAATTGAGATTATTAATTGATGATTTTAGGTTGTTAATTGTGCATTGAGCATTTGAGGTAATGAGATTATTGACGGAGGATGGGAGCCAATTAGATTGAAAGTGGGATTTTTATTGCATTGAGCATTTGAGAATTGGGAATTGAGATTGTTGATAGAGGATGAGACCCAATTGGATTGAATGTGTGATTTTTATTCATTTTTATTGCATTGAGCATTTGAGAATTAAGATTGTTGACGGAGGATAGGACCCAATTGGATTGAGATTCCCCTTAGGTAGCACAGACAAGGACACCGCGTCTGATCGACACCGACACCGAAACAAAATATTTCAGCTTTATACTTGTGGACACCTCTTCAATGGGTGTCCGACATGGTGTCCGATAATCAAAAAATAAATCAATGTCTTCGAACACTGCTGAGAGGTGTCGGACACGTGTCCGGATGTGTCGATGAGGTGTCGAGGTGTCGGTAGGTCACGGACACCCCGTTCGATCGTTACCGAGACCGAAAAATTTCATATTTTGGCTTTATACTTGTGGAAACCTCTTCAAGGGGTGACGGACATGGTGTTCGGCATTTAAAAAATAAATCAATGACTTCAAACGTGTCCGGAGGTTTCGGACACTTGTCGGTAGGTGTCGAACATTTGTTTGGAGGTGTCGGACACGTGTCCAAAGGTTTTCGACATATTTTTTGAGGTGTTCGACACGTTTTCGGATGTGTCGATGAGGTGTCGAGGTGTCGGTAGGTCACGGACATCGCATCCGATCGACATAGACACTGAAATGTCATATTTTGGCTTTATACTTGTGGACACCTCTTCAAGAGGTGTCCGGCACCTCTTCAAGATTGATGGACACGGCGTCCAGCATTTAAAAAATAAATCAATGTCTTTGGACGTGTCCGGAGGTGTCGGACACCATACCGACACCCTATATGAGGTATTGGGAATTGAGATTGTTGACTGTGCATTGCAAATATGAGAATTGAGATTGTTGATGGAGGATGGGACCCAATTGGATTGAAATATCTGTGAATTAGTTGAATGGTTGGTTGTTGAATTTAGGTTAATTAGGTTAATACGACATTTTTCGCACCCCTTAGAATTTCATCGTGGCTCCAGCACTGGCTATAATTAGTCCTAATTAGTCCCGATTAACCCTAATGAACCCAATTAATCCTAATTACCTCTAACGAGCCTAAGTAGTTTTATAACCCTAAGAATCCAATGAAAATTAAATTAGCTGTAATTACCCCAAATTGATCCTAATTAACACCAATCAGTTTAAATTAAACCCTAATTAGCTCTAATTACTCATATCTTGCAGACCCGTGATTAGATTAATTAAACCCGAAACCCTAAAACCTAACTAATCTCTGATTACACGCCTAATTAGTCGTAATTAAGCCTAATCACCCAATTAAGCCTAATTAGTCCTAATTAGGACTAATCAACAGTACTCTGCACAATTAAACACTAATTAGCTCAAAATAATCTTAATTAGTCCTAATCAACCCTAATTAGCTATAATTAGTCAATGTAATCCTCATTAACACTAATTACCCCTAACATAACCCAATTAAGCCTAATTAGCCCTAATTAGGACTAATCAACACGACTCCGCACAATAAAACCCGGTTATTAGCTCAAAATAACCCTAATTACTCCTAATCAATCCTAATTAGCTATAATTAGCCCAAGGTAATCCTCATTAACACTAATTAGCCCAGGGATGGTTCAATTACTCGTTGCTTATAAACCTTCCATTCTTTATATTCATTGTTGTTTTGCGAAGTCCATTGCCAACGAGATGGTTCAACTCGTTGCCAACGAATTCTATTTAAAGTGGAATAGGTAACATATGCAACGATTTTTCTGCAGTTTTGATATTTCGAAAAGATTCTTGCATATATTATCAATTTCTGAACGCATGCATGCATAAAAACCCTTAGTTCCCATTCAAAGGTACTCATTACAAAGTAATGCTTTGTAATGAGCGTTTGGATGTCCAGTTTGGACAATTTGAAAAAGTTACGTGTTTATAAAACAGTGTTTCAACTCATGCTCTGTATTCTTTGTCGTGGATATTTGGTACACGTTCTCACATGTTTCTCCGGGTGCATACAGATCTGGTGTTCTAACATCCGTCAAACTTTGCAAGGCAAGATTTGATGAATGTTAAAATACCTAATCGATGTCGTATGCTTGGAGAAATGCGGGGAGGTGCTGCCAAATTTTTCGTAGACATTGGACTAAGCATGAGTTCTTCACTGTTTTATAAACATGTGCTTTTCTGAATGGGATAGGACCACTACCAATTAGAGAATGGAGGGAAAATTTAGAGACATGCTGTCATATTCATGCATTTATATTTACATCGACCCTGCCTAATGATTGGTCATAAGTTAAGGTGTTATACTGTACATTATCCCAGTGGTCATGTCGGTCGATCAAAGTTGGATGAAAAGGAAGAATGCTGACGATTTTGAGGATCGCGTTGATGAATTTCTCGACTGTCTGTGGTTAGTAGGTTATTACAGTTGAAATCAGACCATCGGCTGAGTGAAAAAGGTTTTAACGAGTTTGTTACCTTGATCAAAGAAATTATGCCCAAAAGTGAAAAGCTACCGCCGTCGTACTATGACACGAAGAAGATGATGAGGAAACTTGGGTTGAGCTATGAGCGGATAGATGCGTGCAATAACGATTGTGTATTATTCTGGAAAGAGAATAAGGATTTGTCATGGTGTTTAGTATGTGATCATTCGAGGTACAAACCAGACAAAGGGAAGAATAAAAACATTGCATGGAAGATATTGCAATATTTCCCGGTCACACCACAGCTTCAGAGAATGTACTACTCCTCAAATACGGCTGAACATATGAGGGCTCACCGCGAGACTAGTAGCAACGATGCCGATGTGCTGACACACCCAGCTGATGGAGAGGCGTGGAAGGAGTTTGACCACAGGCATCCAGTCTTTGCTCAGGAAGTTTTAGAATGTTAGACTTGGTCTGGCAACCGATGGGTTCAACCCTTTCGGTCAGTCTACCACGCCTTACTCCTGTTGGCCTGTTATTATTGTCCCGTACAACCTTCCACCAGGCATGTGCATGAAGAAGCCATACATGTTCTTGTCGTTGCTTATTTCGGGGTCGAAGAGTCCCGACAAGGACATAGATATGTATTTAAGGCCGTTGATTGATGAGTTAAAACAGTTATGGAATCATGGAGTCGAAACATATGATGCATCCCTTAAACAGAATTTTCAGATGAGGGCTGCTTTGATGTGGACTATACATGATTTTCCTGCATTGGAAATGACGTGTGGCTGGAGCACACATGGGAAGCTAGCATGCCCTGCTTGTATGGGTGTGAACCCCGGTCATACATTAAAGCACGGCAGAAAGCCCTCATGGTTCGGATGTCACCGTAAGCTTTTGCCACCGGGCCATCAGTTTCGTAGGTAGAAGGATAAATTTGACGGGACAATCGAGCGTGAGGTTGTCACACTGGACTACCCATCTGGTGAAGAAGTGCTCTCACACCTGAAGGCACTTGATACTGACATACCACACGACAAAGGTGTGCCAGATCAGAAGATTCCAGGGTATGGGAAAGAGCACAACTAGAGAAAATTTTGTATCTTTCGGGAGTTAGCCTACTGGAGGACGCTCGTTATCCGAAACAACATGGATGTGATGCATATTGAGAAGAACATTTTTGATAATGTGTTCAACACAGTGATGAATGTCAAGGGCAAATTGAAAGATCACCTTAAAGCGAGAAGGGATCTACAACAGTTGGGTGTACACCGTGAATTACATCCTCGGACAGTCAGTGGGAAGACGATACTTCTGAAAGCACCTTACTATCTAGACAAGAAACAAGTGGAGAAGGTCTGTCAGTGGGTTAAGAATTTGAAGCTTCGAGATGGGTTTGCGTCCAACATATCTCGTTGTTGCAATGTATCAAATGCAAGTTCTGAGGGATGAAGAGTCACGACTGCCACGTATTCATGGAGAGATTCATTCCTATTGCCTTCCGGGACTGTTGCCACTGGTTGTTTGCGAGACTTTGATTGAATTATCTCATTTCTTTTAAGATATATGTTCTTCTACGATCCGGGTGAGTAACATGGAAGTGCTTGAGAAGAACATTGTGGTGACGATTTGCAAGCTGGAGAAAATCTTCCCACCTTCGTTCTTTGATTCAATGGAGCATCTGCCTGTTCACTTGGCATATGAAGCTAAGATGGGTGGACCCGTGCAATATCGGTGGATGTATCCCTTCGAGAGGTAATCTTTAAATTGTTACAGTTGTTTGTTTACACTTAATGCGACACCTGTTATCATTGATATTCCACCTAACTCGATTCGCTAAACTTCTAGGTTCATGTTCCATTTAAAAAACAACGTCAGCAATAAGGCTCGGGTTGAGGGCTCAATTGCGGAGGCTTACGTAATGGAAGAACTTGTAAACTTTTGTAGTCAATATTTCGGGCCTGATGTTGATACAAGGTTAAATCAACTAGGCCGAAATGACCCCGGATCAAGCACAAATTTGGAAGGGCAATTGTCAATATTCAAGCAGTCAAGTAGTCCGTTCGGCCGAACGTATACTCGATGGCTAACAGATGAAGAGTACAGTGTTGCAACAATATATGCCTTTCTAAATTGCGATGAAGTTTTGGCATTCGTTGAGTAAGTTAAAGTCTTAATTTACTTACATTGTTGTACATAATTGAAAGTGTGTGATAAGGGAGTCAACTATATTGGTTTGCAGTGAGTTCGATGTAGAATCTTTAATCACTAATCTCGCTGGACTTGAATCTCATCAAAAATCACAATTTGTACAGTGGTTCAAAAGGCGTGTAAGATTGTTTAACGAAATTATATTATGTGTTATATACAGTTCTGTGGCCAATTAGTATACTGATTTATCCTTAATTTTTACCGTCATCTACAATAGGTTCAGTCAATGGATAGACCAGTGGCCCCTGCTTGAAATTACTAGCTGAAGGCCCTAACAAACAAACATCCTGTCATGGAGGCTATATCATCAACGGGTTTAGGTTTAACGTAAAAGATGATGACCGAACAAAACAAACCCAAAACAGTGGAGTCTTGGTCAACGGCGACTGTTATGCCGAGAATTGCATGGACTTTTACGAAGAGCTAGATGAGATTGTTGAGCTAACATATCTGGGTTCCCAAAACTGCCTGGTAATGTTCAAGTGTACGTGGTTTGATGTCACATGCAGTAGAGGAATCCGTGTTAGCTCTCAAGGGATTGTAGATGTCAATGTCAAGTCAAGACTTGCATCAGACGAGCCCTTTGTGTTTGCTAGTCAAGCTGTACAAGTCTTTTACGCGGAGGACGTCGCCAATCCCAAATCTCATTGGTATACAATTATCAAGTCCAAGAAATTGCCCGTGACATATGACAGTGAGCTAGACTCCTTTCAAGCCGACCAACCACCTGTCTTGTTCCCTGTTGAGGTCAACAACGAGGAGGACGATCTTCCTCTTCCAACAACACTTCATGTAGGAGAAGAAGTCGTAGATGATGACGCAGAAGACGTGGAAAGTGTTGGAGATGATGTGACTGAGTCTACTGATGAAGAGGATGAATTAGAAGATGAAGAGGACGACGAGTCCCACGAAGAAGAGGACGACGAGGAAAGTGATGAAGATGATGATGATTCTCAAACTGAAAATGATTGACTTGTAATGTTGTAACATCACGGAAAAAATGTAGTAACATTTTAGAACTTGGTTCATATTGATGTGTTTTTGCACCTCCGTTCATATATATATAGTGCCGATGATGATTTCTGCCAAATTATTATTTTTAATGTGTTAATGTCTTTGTAATATATCTATACGAAGTCAGATATGGATAGGATACGGGCTATTCGTGGCCGGGGTGGACGCCGAGCTGCTTCCTCCCGGTGGGTCCCACCTCGTCATTGCCACTGATGACGAGGCACAGAGTGATCACGTATAGCAGATGGGGCCCCAGCCCCAACCATCATCCCAGCCCCAGCCCCAGCCATCGCCCCAGCCCGACGCAGATTCATCCCACACGCGCATTGATTCTCCTTCTTCCGTGGGTTCTACCTCAGGTATAGTTGATAACGGTGTTTAGTACATTTTCGCTAGTCTTATATTTAAAGAAAATTTGAACTGTATTAATGTCTGTGTTTTGTAGGATCTCGACGAGGCCGTGGTCCGACACGCGGGGTACGCATCGACCCCCAGCGTAAACAGAGAGTTACGCTCACCCAGGAGGGCCTGTAAGTAAAAAAAAAATCACATCATGCCTTATATTTAAAATTTTTGGGTGTTAATTTATATTTGAACTGTATTAATTTATTTATTTACTTCTTTGGCAGGATCCTGGAGAATCAGGCGAGGATGAAGATCGGCGTTCTTGTGAAGGGCCGATTCTTCGAGCCACGCCTGTACTGGAAGGACTGGGATGCCGCTGCGAGGGAGTCCCTATGGGAGGAGTGGCTGGTACGGTGAAGTATTTTTTTCTGCGATAGTATTTGTTTAATTAGAGTTTGTTTTCTGTAGTTAATTTGTGTTATTGAATGCCTTACAGGAGGGGTTCACGTTTGACTCGCCTGATCAGCAGGCACTGGGGCAGCAGGCCTTCTTTGCTTACATCGGCAAGAATTACCGCCGATGGCTCCACGACGCACGGGACCGGGCGAAGAAGATGCTGCCCGAAGGTGCCCCGATGACGGAGATGATGAGATATCCCCCACATTGGATATCTCCGACTGTATGGGGGCAGATGATAGATCGGTGGGCTGCGGATCCAGGCTGGGACGCCAAGAGTAAAAGCGGGGCCGAGAACAGACAGAACAAAGATCTGACGCACATGGGGGGGTCGGTGCCACACGACATCGTCCGACACATGAATGCGGTCGAGCACCCGGATCTGGAGGAGAATGAGGTCATAGCTCTGACGTATAATCAGACGCACGTGCGGAAGAAGGACAAGGACGAGGCGCACCGGGCCGGCGACTATGTTTCGATATTGCCCGACGGATCGATGTGAGTCAATTTTTTTAAGTTGTTATTTTTTTGTCTTTCTATCCTCAATGTCTGTTGCGTTAATTAATGCCCTAACATATCTTTAAATCACTATTTTTGCAGGCCTCGTATGAACAGCTTAGGGGGTCCGAGCAGCAGTTCGGACAGCCATCAGCGTCCACTAGTACGGGGGCGAGTACTGGGGCGTTGAAGCGATGGCTGGATACGCCGGAGGTCGTCAATCGGCCGAAAGGCCGCATACGCGGCCTGCCTAGCACGACTGCTCGTGCCGTGATAGGAACGTCCTCACCCCCCGCTGCCCCTCCACAGACACCGGCTCCTCGACATTCGTTGGACGAGGAGGAGATCCAGCGCATTGCTACGGTGGTGTTGAGGATGATCAAGGAGCGTGATCAGCAGGGTAACCCTGCTGGACATGCTAAGCCAGCCCCGATCAGCAGGATCCAGATCCGGGACTCGGCAACCCCTGATGAGCCCCTTCTTGTGCCTGGCCCCAGCTTGTCCCCCCCTCGCCCGGCTTGTACTCTTCTCCCCTCCCCTAACCGGCTGTATCCGGTTCCCGACTTGTACATTATGAGTTTTTTTTATAATAAATATTTTTTATGATTGATTATATATATTTCTTTGTGTATTGATTATTATGCGTTGTTGTTGAGAATTGAAAATTTTATTACAAGTCTAGGTAATAAAAAAATATTTAAAAAAATTAACTTTTGGCGACGGATTAATTCTGTCGCTAAAAGTGTTCCTACTATCAACTTTTTAGCGACGGAATATTCCGTCGCCAAAAATCTTATTTAGCGACTGAATAGTCCGTCGCTAAAACATTCATTCCGTCGCTAATTTCATAAAATAGAAAATAAATTAAAATACGTAAAATATAATTAGTGACAGATATTCCATTGCTAATTAGTAAATAACTCCGTCGCAAAAAGTGCAATATTAGACGACGGATTTGAAAATTCCGTTGCCAAACTTTTACTAACGGGCTTTTTTAAATCTGTCGCTAAGACTTTTAGCGACGGTAAATCTGTCACTAAGACTTTTAGCGACGGTAAATCCGTCGCTAAGACTTTTAGCGACGGATTTTGGGCTTTTAGCTACGGATTTTGGCGTCGCTAAAAGCGTTTTTTCTTGTAGTGAGGGTCGTCTTAGGGGGGCCCCAAAGGATAAGAAAACTCAGTTTTGTAAATGGCATAATACTATTAGTCATAATACTAATAACTGTGTCATTTTTTGCAATGCGGTGCAGGACCAAATCGAGGCTAGATTCCTTAAGTTCGTTGACAAGGATAAAGAAGTGATGGAAGTGGACAACGACCCCTTCCCAGAAATGGCGCTTGATATCAACATGGTATCGGCGGGTTACAATCTGGTTGACTGTTCAAGCGAAGACGAAAGTTCGAAAAGCGATAATTTCAAGACAAGAAGACATTTAGAGAGAGATCATAATCAGAGAAGAACCAAAGAAAAAAAGAGTTCTGACTATGATATGGACGGGAATTTTGGTTGTGGTTACAAGAAAAGAGAAGGCATTTTGTGGGCTGATGAAGAAAGTAGCTCCAACAAAGGAAGTTTGATCCTAAAATTAGGCACATCTGTGTCTAAGATTGGACTGATAGGAGAACCGGTGTGTCAGAGCTGTGGTTCCTCCAAAGAATGGTCGAATAGGATGTGGAAAAAAGAGCGAGTGATGGAAAATAAAAATCGCAGAGAAATAATACAAGAAAGCAAGCCGAGGAAGCCAAAAGTTTTTCAGTCGGGAATGAACTTCAAGCAACCAAATATGGCCAATCAGGTCATTTATCAAAATAACATGGGGCCAGGACATTTTAGCTCAAAAATGGTAAGGCTAAGGTTTGGGCCTTTTGATCAGATGTATGTGTCAAAGAATTATAAAGGAAAAAAATCCTATACCGGCTGGGTAGCGTGATGAGTTTCGAATGATGCAAAAATATCGAGGGGAATCGAGGATGTTAAAACCAAAAATTCTGTCTGATAACCATTGGCATGCATTCAGTTAGGAGAGAGTCTCAATTCTAGAGACATATCAAGATTTGAGCAGAACACCAAAAAGAAGAGTTTAGAGAAAGTTTGCAGTTATAATGCAAAAGGAGTTGGAGATCAAGCAAGCCCAACTGGAAAGGAGAAAATGGAACTGGACAGGAGAAAGAGAAAATCAATATATGGTTGGAGTTCAACAGAAGAAACAAATACATGAAAAGATTATTCAAGAAATGGTTGCTAGAGGAAGATTTTAACCAATTGAAAAGCTGTCAGTTAATAAAGAAGCAAAGATGGCTATTACTAATGTGAAAGATGATAAGAAAGAGGGTAAAGTGGTCATCAAAGACGAAAAATTAGAAACAAAAAGGAAACTGCTTCTTGGAGAGCAGGAAGTGAATATTTACTGTAACATGGTGTTTATTCTTCCTCTCACGTTTGAGGCAAATGAAAACCAAGTCATTCAGAATGAAAATGATGTGGAAGATGATGGAGCACCAGTACTAAATAGCTTTGTAGTCAAAGAAACAGACGACACGATAGAGGAGTTAAGTCAAAATCATTCAAGTAAGGGAATTATATTCAACCGAGGAAATAGGGTCATATTAACTAAACCAGACCCTCGAAGGACAAGGTATTTGAAGCCTCTTTTTATTTCCACATTGATGGACGGCCAGCTAGTGGCCAGAGTCCTGGTTGATAACGGAGCTGCGGTGAATATTTTACCCACAAGGATGTTGAGGAATTTGTGCAAGGATGAAAAAGATTTGATTCCCTCCAAAATTATGGTATGCAATTTTGCATGAAGCACTTTAAAGCCAAAAGGTGTAGTCCCGATAGAGCTTACGGTCTATAAAAAGACAAAGATGTCTCTCTGCTTGGGAGGGATTGGATACACGTTAATAGGTGCATACCATCTTTGCTTCATCAAGTTCTAATATTCTCGAGAGAAGAAAAAGATGGTAAGAAAGTGGCTGAGTTGGTTTGGGCCGATGACAAACCATTTTTGGCAGACTCGAATTGCCTTGAAGCAAAATTCTATCGGCAAGACATAGACCGATGGTTTTAGATGAAGATTCTAGTAAATGGTCAAGAAATTGACTCCATGGTGGGACCTGGCAGCAGAAGGTCATTGCCAAATACATGTGAAAGTGGTTGTTAATGGATAGACATCCACAAAAAAGGCATGAAATGCGACGGGAGCCAGAGAAAGCTTCTGTAGTTAAAAATTTGGAGAGCGAGGAGAATTGTAGAAATTTTCAAAACAAGCCGATAACGGTTGAAGATTTGAGTAAAGTTAAAGAAGGACAAGAGGGGATCAGAAAGACCTTCAAGAAATTGATGATCTATGCCATGGAAAAACGATTGGCGAGGTGATTATCTGTCGAATGGGCGAATTATGTCGAGGATGAAAAAAAAGATCGATTAGATGCAGTGCAATTGCGAAATCTTAGACTGGCACCTACCAAAATGGATGATTTGAAGATAGAAACATAAGATCCGCTGATAGAGGTGAATTTGGGAATGGAAACCGATCCCCGGCCGATCTATGTTAGCGCTTAGTTATCAACTGAGTTTAGATAAGAGATCATCAATGTAGTTAAGAAATATAAGGACTACTTCGTGTGGAGTTATGAAGAAATGCCGGGTTTAGACAGAAAAATGTTGAACGAGGTAACTCTGCCCGGTGAAAGAGGAAATCAAGAGACTACTCAAAGCAAAATTCATTCGGCTAGCCAGATATGTTGAATGGATGTCAAATATTGTTCATGTGTTAAAGAAAAATGGTAAAATAAGAGTATGCATTGATTTTAGGGATTTGAACTCTGCTACTCCTAAGGACCAATCTGCCATCTAAACATACTATCATGTCGTTTATGGATGAAAATGCTGGATATAATCACATTTTTATTAAGAGATGAAGACATTCATAAAACAGCATTTAGACGTCCATCGGCACATTTGAATAGGTAGTCATACCTTTCGATCTAAAAAATGCTGGAGCAACGTACCAAAGGGCAGTGAATTTAATCTTCCATGATACGATAGAATTTTTTTTAGAAGTGTATATTGATGATGTTGTCGTTAAATCAGATGGCCATCAAGATCATATTGAATTGTTGTTAAATCGGATGGCCATCAAGAGCATATTGAACATTTAGAAAATTCTTTCATAAGAATGAGAAAACATAATCTAAAAATGAACCCTTTGAAATGTACCTTTGGAGTCTCTGCTGGGAATTTCTTAGGATTTTTGGTTCATCAGAAATGAATCGAAATTGATAAGAACAAGGCGAAAGCCATTATAAACGCTAAACCTCCTTCGAATAAGAAAGAGCCCTAGCATTTTTTAGGGCAAGTTAATTTCTTATGCCGATTCATTGCTAATTTAGCAGAGAAAATAAAGGCATTTTCAGCCTTGTTAGGGTTGAAAGGAGATATCGAGTATCGATGGGAAGCGGAGCACCAATGAGCTTTTCAGTCAATAAAAGAATATCTATCCAAACCCCATGTACTGATGCCACAGAGGATCGGGAGTCCTTTAAAGTTGTACGTATCGGCAGCAGAATCATCACTTGGAAGCCTGTTAGCTCAAGAAAATAGTCAGGGCTTCAAACAAGCCATCTACTATTTCAGTCAAGGATTAAATGTAACTGAACAAAGATACTCTGTTGTAGAAAAGTTGTGTTTAACCTTATATTCTACTGCAGTTAAGCTTCGGCTACATGTTGCCTTTTGACATATTGGTGATTGCATAAACAGATTTGGTAAAATATATGCTATCAAGGCCAGTATTAAGGGGGAAAATGGGTTCTTGCATTGATAGAATACAATTTAACATATATCCCTCAGAAGGCTGTAAAAGGCCAAGCCCTGGCCGATTTCTTAGCAAATCATCCGAGTGAAAATTCTGAGAATGGAATAATATATGTTGGTATTGCTCCTTCGAGAATGATGTAAAATTGGATCGAAAACTAGTCAGGGAGCTGGTGCAGGGATAGTGCTTGTATCTCCCACCAAAAATACACATCAATTTGCTTTTCAAATTGAAAAAGATTGTTCAAACAATCAGGCAGAATATGAAGCCTTAATCATTGGTCTAGAGATACTGTTGGACATGCATGTGACCACAACACAAATATTGGGGGATTCTCAGCTAGTTATAAAATAGTTGAATAGAGAGTTCAAATGCAATGCTCCAGGTTTAGAAATGTATTTTAGTATCGCGTCATACTTGTGAGCAAAATTTGATGACATAACTATAACTCACGTTCCTAGAATAAATAATGGGAGCACCAATGTAATGGATCAGTTGGCCTCCGGCTTAACAGTCCTTGATGGGATCAATGAACAATGGGTAAAAGTATCCAAACAACTGCCACTAATCGGTGACATATATGGGCAATTAGAAATGGTAAACCTAGTCGATACGATTCAAAATGACTAGAGAGCCCTATCGTCCAATATTTACAAAGCCCTAGACTGAAAGTAGGTGCGAAAATGAAGGTGGAAGTAACTAAATACTTCATATTAGATGACAATTTGCTTAAAAAATGCCAGAAGGAGCACTTAGATGTTTGGGGCAACAAGAGGCTATGCATGTAATGGCTGAAGTGCATGAAGGCGTTTGCGCTGCTCATCAAGCAGGCATAAAAATGAGATGGTTGATTAGGCGGCATGGCCATTATTGGCCTACCATAATGGAAGATTGCATTCGATACGCAAAGGGATGTCAAGCTTGTCAAAAACATGGAGCCATTCACCATGCACCATGCATAGAATTTCAATCGATAGTAAAACCCTGGCCTTTTAGAGGTTGGGCTAGGGACTTGATAGGTCAAATACATCCTGCTTCATCTAAAAAGCATGGGTTTATAATTGTGGCTACTGATTACTTTACAAAGTGGACAGAAGCCAAGCCAATCAAAGTAGTTACACAGGAAAGTGTAATCACCTTCATTAAGGAGAACATTATCCATCGATTTGGATTACCTCAAACAATTATTGTTGATAGAGGTATTATTTTTACTGGGGACAAATACGTGAGTTTGCCAGATAGTACAAGTTTGGAATCATAAACTCTACCCCTTATTACACACAAGCAAACGGTCAAGCCGAAATGACAAATAAATCTATTAAGCACATCATGGAAAGGGCTATTGAAAGCACTCCCAATGATTGGCATCGGTTGTTATCGAAAGTTCTTTGGGCATTCTGAACCTCCCCAAGGTCTAGCATAGGAGTAACCCCATATGCCTTAACATACAGACATGACCATGTGTTACCTATGGAAATAACAGTAAAATCTTTCCGTGTAGTTTTACAAAATAGCATACCGATGACAGAATACAATGAGACTATGGCAATTGAGTTAGAGGATCTAAACGATCATCGACTACATATATTAGATAGATTGGATGCCCAAAAGCTAAAGGTAAGTAGAACTTACAACCGAAGAGTTTTACCAAAAATATTTCAAGAAAAAGACTTGGTGTTGAAAGCTATTCTGCCTATAGGGTTAAAAGATCCAAAATTTGGAAAATAGTCACCAAATTGGGAAGGACCTTTTGTGATCCATAAAGTTTTAAGAGGTAGAGCATATTGGCTGAAATCATTAGAAGGACAGTTGCATGCTAAGCTGATTAACGGCCGATACTAAAAGAAGTATGTCCCTTCCATATGGGAAGGAGTCAAACTAATCGATAGAGATAGTCTGCATTAGCCTGGTAAAGGCTAAGAAAAGCAAGATAAAAGAAAACTGCAAATAAAATCTAATGAAAGCAGTCTGATTATGAGTAGTAATCTAAAAGTAAAAGTTAATCAAAGAAAATAATTGTTTACATCAAACATCAAAAGCAGTTTGAATTTCTTTCCATCAACGTTCTGCCCTAGACATAATTTGGTCCACAAAGACGAGTTGAGATTAAGTTCTAGCTCTTTTTTTCAAAGGCTCCTCCATAGCTGTGGCTAAGTCAACAGCCTCTTGATAAACACCATTTTGCCGCTCTATCAGACTTTGTTATTTTTTATTTAGGGTACTCAACTTTGTCTCTAGTTCTTTCTTCTCAGCCTTAATTTCCTCAATTTTTTGAGAAATCTGTAGGCTAACTTGATGCTTCTCTTGGATCTGAACGTTTAAAGCATTGATATCTCGGTCCATTACTTGGACATTAGATTTAATGCCCATACCTTATTTTAAGAGGCAGATATAAGAGATATCTAAAATTTCAGAGTGGAAATTAGACCTGATTGGACATCATTCAAAGTTGATGCATTATCAACAAGAGTGTCTATCAGATCATTCATCTTTGATAAGGCATCATCATTAGCCAAAATATCAGGAAGGCGATGGCTAAGCGGACTTTTAAAAACATTAAGAACTGCAGCCGAGTCAATGCTGGAAGGAGAAACTGATGTGCTGCTCGGAGGCCAAGAAAAAACACTGATAGTTTACTGAAGTTGTAAGAATTTACAGTTGATATCATCGACAACAGGCATAGAAGTAATTGATTGCCGAGCAGTTAGGATGCCTATAGCTTCTGCCACCATCTGAGTGCTCGATGGGGAACTAGAGGCGATTGGGAGAGCCAATGATCCAGGCATTGAAGGAACAGTAGTGACATGACTAGATGATCCGGGGGTAGTTTTAGGGCTTTGGACCAGATCTGCAACAGCAGGAGAATGACTTTCAGTAGGGGCAGGCTTCAACCATTGGAGGAATAGGAAAAAGAGCATTTTTTGATTGTTTAGAATGGTGACTGTTAGAAGTGTCATCGGAAGTTTCTTCATCCTAGACATCCCAAAGTTCATCAACTTGTTGCATAGGCAGTAATACGGTATGAATTATTTATATAACGATAAAATGCTTAGAAACCTACATACCTGTTGAGGTCGAGAGGCTGATTGATGGGTAGCAATAACTAGATAGACTCCACCACTAGTAACTTTTGTATCAGTTGCCTCACCGACAGGAGCATCAGAAGAAGTATTGTCAGGATCGTCATCTTTGCTGGAACCCTCCTGAGTTAAATAGATGGTAATACCACCCAAATCATAATAAGGGGTAAGCAATGAAATTTAGCAATAGATGCAAGAACCAAAAAAAAAAGAGATTTACCTTCAAAGACATGGTTCGCGCATTAAAGTGAGTCTTACAAGCAATGCTTTTCCTCCTAGTAACTTTAGGTTCAGGTGAGACAGAATCAACTGCAGCAGTCAAAGGAGCTTCTTGCTGATTGGTTGACATCGGAGAGAATTCTTGTTCTTTTTTTAGGACTACATTGGCAGAAGTTCCCATCTCAATGGTCGGTTTCTTGGGTTATATAGCACCTCTATCAACTGTAGGAAATAGGACAGAAATCAAATACTCTCAAGTTTGTGGATGGAAAATGACACAATAACAAAGAGTTCAGACCTAGGTTCAAAGAGGATTGAAGCTGATGATAGCTGAAGCAGTCTGAGTTGGGGGAGCAAAACTTAGAGGAATAACCGATATCAATTCGTTTAGCTGAGGGCTGGAAGGAAGGGCACCAGGTACACGTTCAGGTTGCCTTCTCCTTTCCCGAATTGCTGCCCTCTGATGGATAAGAGGAACATTATCTTCTTCATCATCTTCCTCTATATCCTCAGCTTCTCTCTCCTCTCCAGCGAGTAAGTCTTTAGAAGAAACATTTGATTCATCGTCAACAACATGTTTTTCTGAGAAAGACAACAACATGCGCCTTTCCTTTCCTACTTTACATCCAGTGAGGGGTCCCTACAGAAGGGGATCGATTTCTTTTTCGGGAAACGACAGGTTGGCTGCTACCTCCTACATTGATAAACCAAGTTATGGTAAATAAGCAGAGATTGATGGAAAATAGTATTAGAAGAAAAATATAATACCTAGACAATGGGGGATGTCCAGGGACAAGTGGACCATACAGTTAACGTAATTGATGCCATCGTACAGTTTGGAGATGTTTTCTTGATACCAAGAATCGAAAGGGGTGATCAATATAGCAGTCGAATCTTAAAATTGAACATGACAAAACTGTCCATCGATTCGTTAATAACCTTATCTATCTTTTTGATATGGTTTGATGTGATCCTTTTAATCCTTTCTTTTGACTCCAAGAAATCGTTATCTATAAAGAAGGGGGCTGGAATCCCTTGTACCAGTCCAAACTGTTGCCCAAATTGAGAAGGGATATACCCCTCATACTTGTAGGATCCTGAAGGAGTGGTAATAATCTGACCACCCGTGTGAGAAAATCACCCACAGAGAAAGCTAGCCCATATCCTTCGAACAAAATCTTGAAACTCTAAGGGCATAGCATCATTTATACAGGTAGGAAGAGTTTTAAACCAGTTAGGGCCGAGTGAACTAGCAAGGAAAGGATGCGCACGTTTAAAGAAATTGAAATCAAAGAAGAATCGAAAGCAGGTTATGAAAGAGTGAAGCCTGATTTCACCCAAAGAAAGGAGGTGCCCATAGGCCGATAAAAAGAATTAGGCTGATCAAAGATGAGGGGTGCAAACTCTGGATAATAAGATTGCAACCACATTTGCATCAGCCAAAAAGGACCATCGATGCTCCAATGGATCTTCTTTTCTACCATAGTGTACATCGATCTATACAAGCTGCCAAACAATAAAGGTGCCAGTGCATAGTCCCTCCCATGAGCTATGCTAATGGCTAGGTTCATATATTCTTTGGTCAGTGAAAGGCTAAGGACGCAGAACACATGATAAGAAAGCCACATCCATAGAAAAATGGATAATTCTTTCAGATCAGGCGAGGTGTTAGCATTCTTTGACCTAAGAAAATATCTTTCAAAAATCTCAGAATACCTTGCAAAGGAAACATCAAGAAACAATTTGGTGGGGTTATGATAGGTCAAGGCATTGGCATGATTGCCAAACGATAGAAGGCTCGTTAAAGCACATACATCAAAAATAGTAGGGGCCATCATTTTAGTCTTTATCATAAGGGCATTGGAAGTAGTTGACCAGAAGCAAAAAGAACTAGACAAAAGCCATCAGTCCACTTTGGGAGGGGTTTTAGACATATGAATAAGTTCAAAAATACCTTATCGCCTCCATTGATCGACAAAAGAAGTAGACAAACGGTCAACCCGCAAGGCCTAACCGGCATGAATCAGAGTTGGCCGAGACCTAATCGGTAGACCAGTTTAGCTCCAGCCCTTCCGATTCAAGAAAGGCGAATTGAGCAGCAGTTTTTCTGAATCCTCAATTGGGTATCCCTTTAAAGGCTGAGGACGAACCCTAAAAGACGGGCCTAAGATGTGTGGGCTAATAGGTTTTGGGCGTTTCTTGTAGGGAATCAGAACGCGAGAGTCGATAGGATCAATATGTTTCATAAGAGCCTCAATACCCCATCAAGGGTTAAAATTATACTCGACTCCTTCTCCCTCATCTCCTCGAGGAATATTTCTTTTCTTCACCATGATTTTTTTTTTTGAAAAGTGCAAGAAAGGAACAATCAGAAATTCTAGGGTATACTGTGATTAAGAAGATACTCTGATAACGAATGAACAAAAGCCAATTTAAAACAGCCTTGACAAAACGGCCAGGAGTTAAAGGCGTTAGAAGTTGACGCAAATAGGATTAATTTCTACGACTGTATACGTCGCGCGAGTTAAGGGGGGCAATGTTGGTACCAATATTTTTATGAATAGTGAATAAACACGTGGCATGATGATAACCACAAAAAATAGTGCATTAATGAAGAGAGTGGAGAAAGCATGACTGTTAGAGTTATCATCTGTTACCGGGTTGTAAGGAAGAGATAAATAACTAAAACGAGACGCGGGAAGCAAATAATTTGAATAACCAACACTGAAAGGAAGAAACTGCCAAAGAACGACATGATCGATAGCTTTAAAACAAACGTGAAGATAAGATAAACATATCCCTAAAAACGATTAGTGAGAAATGTCTGAAATGGGCCATGATCAGCATGAACAAGAAGATTTCGGAAGGAGCAATCGATCGTGAGGTTTGAGAAGTTACTTCCAATAAAGATAAGAAGTAGCAGTTACAAGAGGAGGACAGTTACAATAATACGAGTATAAATGCAGATAAAGGTAACAGAGAAAGGGGTCGTCAATCCCTCAACAAAAATAGACTAGAAAGAATAGCTTATTTAGATTTCTTTAGGCAGCCTGCTAAATGATCTGTGTAGTATGGATATGAAATCCAATACGTTGTAGAAAATGTGTTCGTTGTACTGCAAGAATCGTATTTGTAATTTTAGTGGGTGCATCGTTTTTTGACCAATTCAGCATTTTATCTTCCGTTAGTTTTCTTTTTTAGCGAAGTCCTCAGGTCCAAGAGGCAAAAAAGATTCCACATTGTTCATCGGTTGTGTCGCAGTCGTACGATCGATATTGAGTTTGCCTAGCAGCGTAAACATGGTTGTATTTCGCTAGTAGGATGTCCAAAAAGCAAAGTTGGCTGTTGGATGCGGCACCTCACCTGCATCAAATTCGCTGAAAATTTAGAAAAATTCCTGATGTTCTTAAAGGTGGATTTTCTGGAGCGTAGCGCTACAGCCTTTGCACAATCGGCAAGATTCACATGTACATGTGCTGTGTAGAAGTAGTAGCTGATTTATCAATTAAGTACTTGTAGAGTGTACATGGTTAGGAGTTGCTTTTCAGGCCTATCGCCCGCGTATTCGAACCATTTTGAACAAGTAGATTTAGGCACAGTAGCTAAGGACTGAAATAGCATTTAGCAATTATTGGAAGCAAGTGAAGATGATCCTCCATAATCCAGTCTCTCCGCCTTTTCTTTGCCGGTTTTTCAAATGCAAGTACATTGTCAGCGTTGCTTCAGCTTTTAGCATAAGATTTGGGAAATATAAACAGAAGAAGATCAACTCCACTAACATCTTCCACACAAGCTACGGTTTTAACTTCGGTACGTGAAACAAAGAATTTTCTGAAGGGCCCTCTCAACAAACCTAAAGAACAGTTTTGGGCGACCGTGTTTGTGTGAGAGGCTCAGACATTAACACATGTTGCAATATGTTGCGAAGATAGCAATGCAGGTAAATGATGTCTAGTTCTTATAATCAGTTATGAAAAGTAGCAACAGGTAAAAGTTTTGGAGTTGGTTTAAACACACGTCCACCTTTTCATCACCGAAGGGATTTTCAGAAAACAGAAACGACGCACTCAGGAACCAAAAGCATACCCTTGTACACAAGCTTAAGTTTACCCCGGAGTTGTCAGTGCTGAATCTAAAAAAGGCGGAAGTTCCTGAAAGATAAGGAACAACTCAAGGTGGCAACGAAATTGTTGCTAATTTTTTCCCCAAGTTTTGTCAAAGAATAGATTGCCGGGGTGTTCCCGACAAACAAAGAAACATGTCCAAGAAGCTTATCTTTCCTAGAGAATGTGGTACCACCCGAGCACTGCCACTTGAGATCCCCACAGTGCTTCTCATGAGTCCGCAAATCAGACAACACTGAGAACTGCTTCCGATTGCATCTCTTACAGACATACATCTTTGGACAATGGCACCTCTTGTAGTGATTTTTCACACAAATCATGGATTTCGGCGGCTGGAACTTGGGGTGCTTCTGGTTCCACTTACACACCCTTCTTCTGGACACGAATACTTCCTACGCGATTTTGCCAAGCTCTCCCCATCCCCATCATTCTTGATAAGGTTGCTTAAATTAGCGCTAGACTTATACTCGTCCCCATGAGCCCTGATGTGCATTCTTAAATTTGTGTCACACTCGAACCCTTTGCCGCAAACATGGCAATAATGCGTGTACTTCGCTAAAAGATCCGCGGCATCCAACTCAATAATATTGTTCTTCTTTTGCAGAAACCCTTCATTATTTTCACTCTCTCGAAATTCCCCTTTCTCTACCACATCGGTTATTTGTATAGTACAGTTGTCGTCATACCAACGTCATACCAATCTAGCGTATCTACTCCAGAATGAAGCAATACATTGCTTTGGTTGTGCAAATCGAGGGTGGTATTTACATTACCTGAGGTTGCACCAAGAGCCATCTCCTGACAAGTGAACATCGTTGATGAAGCTGTGATGATGATATCTTGTACTAGAGTGCCCATGCTGGCTATAGCTGAGTCCAGAGGGTGTGTTTGATCAGGGGAGACAAATATGTTGACCACAGATTGCACCTGATGAAGCTTGTCTTTAAGAACCGATAGATGGTAGATGAGAGTTTGAATGAGTTTCCGAGCCAGCAGGATTTGGTTATTCTGTGATACCATGAATATGTTGTAAACCTTGTGAGCCATTTGGGAAACAAGAAGCGGTCCCATTAGCCATCTTTGGTTGGAAATCTTGTTTCTTTCTGATCTTTAGTAAAGTGCTTCAATTCCCTTTCCGCAGTTGTCGGATTGGCTTGAAATCTCTCTGGTGAAGTTATTCTATTCTTTAAGCGAAGAAATAGGACATTAGGCATTAAGGATACACTTGGAGAAGAACAAGAGATGGAGATGCAAGTCAACTTGACCTTCAGCTCATCACCAATTAAGACCTCCCTCGTATTTCACCACTCTTACATTGAGACAAAACCCCTTGGTAAAGTAAGAAGTTGAACGCACACCCGTTTACTTCCATGAATTGCCAACTGTTATCAAACATCAACTTCCAAAGGAATGCCGCTCTTACTGATGGTACTAGGGCACAGTGTTTAAAGAGTGATGCCAAGGAAAGTGGGTTCGCAATCGACGTGGAGGTTCTACAAGGAATGCAGTCCGAGTCAGATGCTAAGTATGATGATGTAAGACACAACAAGGGCAGAGACCAAGGGCTTCCCAGATAGAGCCTGAGGGTGGGAGTGCTGCGAGGGCGATGGAGCAATGCGAATATACCATGACAGTCACTGTCTGATACTTGAGTCCAGAGTCAAGGTCCTATATGTTTCTCTCTCTAGGATTCAAGAGTGACAAAGTGAAAATGTGGAAAATCCTCCTCTTTGAATGAATTCTCAAGACCTCTATCTATAGAGATTAAGATGATGATGTCACAACCGACACATGGTGCTCCCCGGGAGTGACACATCACTGGGGGTCCACGGGTACCGGTGCTCCACGGACTGTCAGATGGCATATTCACCCGGCCTACCCCGCACAACGTCGCTCTGTCTGTCTAGAAAGACTGGCTCTCACAGCGTCAGTGTGGCCAGAGAATCCCCTTGATCTAGCCACCAATACAAGCCCTTGCAGAGTCCCACAGGCCTGGCAGTGGTGGGGAAGACCCGACGCCCAACTGCCAGGCAAACTAGGCGCGATGGCCTCCGAAGACCTGCTCCCGTCTCGGAGTGACCCGGGGGTCATAGTCCATAGGGGTGCCAACGCAAGCCCCCAGTACCGGAGCACGTAGTCCAGTCACGAAGACACCTGGCGGAGATAGTGTCCCAGAGGAGTCGCTTATCCCGCCGGCGAGTCCTTGTTCCGGAGCACTCGGAGCGCGTCATGGTAGCATCCCCGAGGAGCCGTTTACCCGACGGGCCGAGGTAGCATCCCGGAGGAGCCGTCTACCTGGAGGAAGGGGAGTTGCAAAGCTCCCTGGCAGAGATAGTGTCTCGGAAGAATCGCCCATCACTACAAGAAAATTCACTTTTACCGACGGAATTTTTCGTTGGTAAAAGTGGATATTCCGTCAGTAAAGTCTTTTAGCGACGGACTGACCGTCACTAAAAGTCTGTTGGTGACAACCCCGTCGCTAAAAGATTAGAGATGGAATTTGATTGTCCTTCGGTAAAAAATCAATTTTTATAGACGGAATTGATTACTTTTAGCGACGGAATTTCCGTCACTAAAGGTATTTTCTATATTTTGCTAATTTTTGAATTTTTTTCAAAAAAAATTTAAAAACTTTTAGCGACGGATTTTTCATCACTAAAAGTACATTGCAAAGTCTTTAGGAACGTTAGTTTTGTCGTTAAAAATGTGTCTCTAAAACGTTTATTGATGTGTATAAAGACTTTTAGCGACGGAATTCCGTCGCTAAAAAGCTAAAAAAGGTCTTTTGTTTTGGTTATTTTTTATAAATTCAAACCTACTTCAGACAATTAATCCTAACCAACCAACCTAACAACAATTTAACTCTTTAGACTAAGATTCATCATTTATCAAGGTTCAAGTAATACAAATAAAATTTAAATTATAAAGACCACCAACTAATACTCGATACAACAAATTACATGTTCACTAAATACAATAGATGACATTGTACAAATCCGAAAAACAAAATAACAAGTTTCATTGATACTAAAAAAATATAAATCAAGATCCTTGCTCCGAAACTTGAAAAATATCTCTCTGTCCATAGTTGTTACTTGTTTCTCTTTGTCGATCACAACATGAAAAGGAGCATCAATTGCACAAAGGAGCATCAGTTGCTACCTGACAACATCATAAATTACATAATCATCGAAGATTCTTATTAAAGAACCTGGAAGATGACAAATAACTAATCCTCAAATGCTTATAGAGCCTAACAAACTTGTTAGTACAGCTCACAAAACTTAACTCGGGCACATATTCTAAATATAAGTGCCTAAAACATGGGAATTTAATATCATTAATAGCTGGAGAGAGTAATGTCCAAGCACGTGAATCGCATATCATGTAATACCTACCCTGAATTGTGGCTTATGTTTAGATCAACAAGGTCGGTTAAAAGACTGAATTCCTTTAGGAAGTTCATCAAGTTGTGATTTTCTTATTGTTTTCACCAATTTGCTTATTGTTTTTAACTAATTTAATGTAAGCATCTGACAGTGAAATGTTATGGATAACTTATCAAGAAAAATGTGGATAATGCCCCCCTGGCTATTAAAGGCTCAATAACATGCAAATCTTGACCAAATGTAACAAGAACATTGAAACGAGAATAAAATGCCAGGAAAGAACGATGACAATAGACAGACCTCTACTAAGATTGCAAGGCCAACAACAATGCTTGTTACTTATCCAAGGAAAAGTCCAATCACACTTCTTGCGACTGAAGATGAGCCAATATCCACATTGATCTGCATATATAAGATGTTATTCTAGTTTAATGTTATTCATGGAGCAGAAGGAACAAAAACCTAAACCAAAGGGAACTCTAATAGTCCTGTTTAACCGTAAAATAAGTTGGATAAAACCTAGAATGATAGTTTAGGATCAAGATTAACCATTAAGTGACAAAGCATACAGTTGACACTTTTCTTCCTACAAGATATATGTACAAACACATTACTCTAGCATGCATTGAAGAAAACCATTGTTCAACACTTTATAAAATGGCAACTTCAAAATATATGCATAAACAAAGATTAACTCAAAAAGAGGAGATTGCAGGATTATTCAATTAACTTGCCAAGCCAAAATAGCTAAAAATTTTATTCATTATTCTTGTCACGCTTTATCACTTTTGGTTCCTTTTCAATATTGTTCAAGTAAGAGCACAACTGCTATTGATATTCTCAGTGCTAAAGACCATGTCACTGTTCGCTTGTCAAACCTAATTCTAAAACCCTGATTAAAGTAATTTTATATAACACCCTTAATTACATACTCTAATTGAAACCCCTAAACTTTAAAACCCTAATCTAAAACAAATTAACAATCAATTAGTCCATTAGAAGAACAAGAAAACAAAAATCTAACAAATCTATTCTAGAAAAAGAACAAAAATTGAACTACTGAAGAATAGAAAAGTCATCAATGGAAGGAGGAGAAATTAAAAAGATAGAATGAGATTGAGAAGGAGAAGGAGAAGGAGATGAGCACTTACCATCGGTAAGAGGGCTGAGGAATGGTCGCCGCCGCCGTCCAGTGGAGTCCGGAGTCTAGACTCGAGAGAGATAGTGAGAGTCGCAAGTTGCAGAGACCAGAGAAAGAAGCCAGAGTGCATCGTGCGTGGGTTCTAAAGTCGTAGAGATCCAGTGTGGTTCCACCCCTAATGGCAACAACAGGGTGGGGTGGGTGGCTTTAGAGATGGGTGCCATGGGAGGTGGGAGGGGGACGGCAGAGGTGGGCTTCGAAGCTGGGAGGGCGAGAGAGATCAAGAGGCAGAGAGAGACGAAGAGGAGGGGGAAGGGTGAGCGGAGGGGAGAACATAAGCAGGTAGGGTTTCTCTAATTTTAATGACTTTTAGCGACGGTAATAATCCGTCTCTAAAAATTTGTCGCTAAAAATCCGTCACTAAAGGTTATTAAAAAATATTTTTAGCGACCAAATATCGTCCATCATTAATTACTTGTTGCTAAAAAAATTAGAAAAAAACATTTTTCAAGCCAAAAAAACCGTTCAAAAATTAAAAAATGAGAATTAACGATGGATTTTTCTGTCGGTAATAGTCCATCGATAAAAGTCTGTCACTAAATCTCTTTACCGACGGGTTCCTCTGTCGGTAAAGATATTTAGTGATGGACTTTTACCGACGGACTATTCCGTCGCTAAAAGAGCCTTTAGCGACAAAATTCTGTTTGTCGCTAAAATTCCGTCGAAAAATAATATTTTGTTGTATTGTATTCCACAGGCCGAGGTAGCATCCTGGAGGAGCCGTCTACCTGGCCGACCGACGTAGCATTCCGAAGGAACCGTCTACTTGGCGGAAGGGGAGTTGAAAAGCTCCTGGCCGAGAGAGTGTCCCGGAGGAGTCGCCTATCCCCGGGGGTGAGTTTTTATGCCAGAGCACTCGGAGAGCATCAAGGTAGCATCCCGGAGGATCCGTCTACACGACTGACCGAGGTAGCATTCCGGAGGAGCCGTCTACCTTGCCGACCGAGGTAGCATCCCGAAGGAGCTGTCTACCTGGCGGAAGGGGAGTTGAAAAGCTCCCTGGCAGAGATAGTGTCCTGGAGGAGTCGCCTATCCTCGCGGGTGAGTCCTTAGGCCGGAGCACTCAGAGAGCGTCAAGGTAGCATCCCGGAGGAGCCGTCTACCCGACTGGCCTAGGTAGTATCTTGGAGGAGCCGTCTACCTGGTGGAAGGGAAGTTAAAGAGCTCTCTAGCTATGGTGCTAGCCTACCCTGGTGGAAGTCCTTTTGCCGGAGAACTCGGAATGCGTCAAGGTAGCATCCTGAAGGAACTGTCTACCCGACTGGCTGAGGTAGCACTTCGGAGGAGCCGTCTACCTGGCAGAAAGGGAGTTGAAGAGCTCCCTGGTGAAATAGTGTCCGGAGGAGTCGCCTATCCCCGCAGAATGATGCACACTCCAGAGATTGGGTCGAAGCATGTTCCACGGCCATGGTGGGGGCACATGTTCTGGTGAATGAGTGTGATGCCCGGGGGGCATGTAACATGATTGTAGCGCATGGGCACGATGAAGTGCATATGGTGCCGAGGGCACAACTTTGTGACAGAGAGACTGGGGGCATGACTGTATCAGTGTCGAGGCGCATGGCGTAACGGAGTGAGTGAGGTGCTGTGCCAGGGGCACGGTAATGTGACAAGGAGCCGGGGGGCGTGACTCCATCAGTGGTGCGGCACATGGCGAGGCAAAGTGTTGGAGTGCAGCTCCCGAAAGACATCGACGGGGGTCGCGGAGTGACGTCCGGTCCCTTGAAGAGTAGTGCACATGCTAAGGAGATAGGCCAAAGGCCAACCCTTGGGGAAAGGCCGAGGTCAACCATGAGGGGAGGCCGAGGACGACCCCAAGGGGAGGCCGAGGCCCACTTCCTTGGGCAAGCGTCAAGGTGCGCCGACGGGCGACGGGCGATGTGCGACGGTCGGTGCGTGATGAACAGTCGCACAAGGATAAGTTTCTTGTTGATGAACTCATGTAGAAAAATTAGAATTGCACATGACTTGAGCATGCACGTTTTGACCGGTTGGAAGCGTTGAATATTTGTGCCGACGCGTCATGCAAAATGGGACCCTCAGTGAGCCTTTGGGTGCTACCAGAATAGGTTGGGAACAAAGAGTAAGTAGACTAGGCTTTGCTTGGTGTCATGTGCTGCCGTAGAGCCCCGCGCCCTTCCAGCACAGCGTCCCGCGCCCTCCTAGCACAGCGCCCCTGCACTTTTCTTGCACAGCGCACTCACGCGCACCTAGCACATGTACAACTCCCATACACTCTCCTAACATAACACTCGCAAGCTCGCCTCCCCATGCCCATGCGTCCATCTTGCCCTTGTGTGCAAATTTACTCATTATGCATTGTTAATGTACTATTGTCTATAAATTATTAAAATTAGTTGACGGACTCTTCTATAAGACAATTGCCACACACGGTTTCCTTATACCATCAAAGGATGTTGTCTGTCACTAGGGCACGTATCAATGTAAGTTGACTGGAATGCAAAATTTCAAACATCAGGTCTATGATCGTATCAAGAAAGTCACTACTAAACTGTTCACTGCTTTAGTTTATGTACTCGTCATCGGCGGTTGAGAAAAGATTGGATCACTTTTCCTGTATGGTCAATCCAAGCGCAACTTGTACCATTTTTCATTTTATAGCACGTACGGTTTCTCTAGTTGGTCATGTTTTTAGGGTCCAGTCTGTTCGGTCTCTTGATTGCATCACGTCTGATCGGTCCAACCAGCCGGGTCTAGCTATATAAGAGTCGAAAGTTATTAGTATTGTAAGAAAACTGCTAGACCAGAGCTCTGGACCCTTGCAAGATGCTTACAGTTTGAAGTGTATCAAAAAAAAAAGTGCCTTCATATGATTTGGGGAAGACTAAAAGAAGCAATGCATCCTGTTTACTACATCGGTAATGCTACATATTATTTGGACATCAAGCATGGTACCCAGAGTTTTTTTCCTAAATAATATTAATTTAAATCTTAATCACATGTTTACTCCATTTTCAAACTTATTTACCCGCATACCACATTTTTGAAAATCGCAGTTCAAAACCACGACTTTAGAGTTGAAAACGTTCTTTAAAAACATGTTTTCTAATTTGTTTTTTTAGTTTTTAGCCTCATTTCTCAAAATCCAACAAAATAAAACAAACGGTAAAAAAAAAGGAACGCATTTGGAACTTTGCCTTTTGAACCCGATTTCATCTTTCCCTCCTTCTTCCTTCTTCCTTCCTTGTTCCTCCTTCATCAGCCCTTGCTCACGGCTGGGCTACACCAGTAGTGCACCTGTGAGTTCTCTTCTCTATCATTTCTTTTCTGTTTTCTTCCTTCTTACTTTTTTGTTCTGCGTCTTCCATTAACATCATTGCTGGGTATTCCAATTTTCGGACTAGGGCAAAAGTTCAAGCTCATTGGACAATTATGACAAAATTTGGGAGGTCCAGTCAAGCAACATCTGTGGATCCTCCCAATTTAGCAACTTGAGTCCTCCTCTCTATTTTTCTTTGCACCAATTTCACAGGTTGTTATTGTCATGGTTATTGAAATTTGGAAATTGTATTCAACAAGTTCCTGAGCTTCTATGGCATAGGAGAAGATGGTTTGATAAGCTCTATTGAAACGGGATCAACCTTAATTTTGGTTATAAGTACAAGACCATGTGTATAGGATTCCTTATATGATATGCCTTGTGTGTGTAAGATGATAGGCAAGTGTGCTTTTTTATATATATAAATATATGGTTTAACCCTGATTTCATTTTCAGGTTGCCAACCTCAACCTATATGCTGTTGCACTAGTTGTCTGCACAGTAGAATCACCTACTGATGTTGAAAATCAGGTAGTTAGTGAAATTATATGTTTCATATCTTGGAATTTTGTATTTTCCTGGTGGTGGTCTTATCTGTTACGCAAATGAACAGACTGATGGATAGCATTCTCATCAATTGCTATTGGATGTTGCTTTATCAGCATATTTCATCTTGGAACTAAAGAGCCAAGGTTCGCCACAAATTCTTACTCTTTACTTCTAGTTTATAGACGGGGTGCTATGTTTTCTATTTTATTTTTTATGTTTTTGATGCACAAATTTTCGTCATGCCTTACTTTTGAGTCAGGTTTCCTTTCTTCCCTTTTCTATTGTTTACTTCTGTTTGCTGGGGTGATGAAATGCAGGCTACTAAGGGTTACCAATGACCTTTTCTGTGGGTCTTCTCTTATAATGTTTATGCTACTTCAAGGAAAATCGTGGTTGGAAAGCACGACTTCAATTAAAATCATGGTACGAAACAATGGACTTCGGTTAAAATCGTGTTTAAGAACCACGATTTCAAATGAAAACGTGTTCCTCAAACGCGATTTATTCACACTTGGTTTGATATAAAGTCGTGATAAGTAACCACGACTTTATAGAAAAGCGCATTTAGAAACCGCGATTTCCATTAAAGCGTAATATATATTATTCAACTTTTGTCGTGCCAAAAGGACTTCATTTATTCGGAAGACACCTTTTAAAAATGCGATTTTTAATTTCCTAATAGAATATATTTTTGTTTCCAATTTTCTCTTTCAATTTTGTTTAAATTAGACAAATAAAATAGGAAACATATGTAGAAAATGAAAACGCCTTTGCAAACCACGTTTTTCTGTGAGAAGGCACGATTTAGAACCGCGATTTTCCAAAAGGTGATATATGAATAAATAAGTTTGAAAATAGGGTAAACAGGTGATTAAGTTTTAAATTAATATTATTTAGGGAAAAAACTCACTCAGTCCCTCTTTCTCGTCTGATGTTAATGCTCACGCAAGATTGTCATGTTTTGAGATTTTCAAATGTGGCATCGCCACTTCCACTGATCATTACTCTCAGCATGACAGCAAGAAATTCATGGATATGAATATTTGAGAAGTACTTGGGTGCGAACTTTGTTTTCTTGGGGATAAGTTGTTCTTACATTTAATTTCTCCATTAGGCATTAAAGTGGAAACATATACACAACATAAATGCTTCACAAACACTTGCAGGACATTTTCTTTTAATGGATGTCTAACTTTGGTTGGATGCAGAAATTCCATGCGGTGAGCAACCATGGCAGCAATTTATTTCCCTCAATTTTATAAATCAGTTTTCATTTTTATATCTCTCAGCTTTATAAATCAGTTTTCAAAATAAGGTTGTTTTTTAAAATTCCATTTTAGAGTTTTCAATTTTAGTTTTTGTTTTAAGATCCAACCTTCAAATTCTGTTAGAAGCAATAGATAAGACAATTTTAACAAAATCCATTTCTTCCAACACTGACACCATTCACCTCCACCCCCACAACCCCACCCTTACCCACCCCCTCTACACAAGCCACCCCACAACCACCAAACATGTTACCATGGCCATGGCCACCATTCTCTTAGGACAACCATGTGTCACCATCTCTCTTCCCCACCCCCACCATAAACACACGGTACCACTAGCTGTTATCGTCCTCCCCTCCCCTACCCTACACTGTACACGAACACCACTATTGGCGGTTATTATAACCACTAGCGCCACTTAATTTAAACCCACCATCACTGCCCAAATATAGAGGCCACCACCATCGATTCCTCGAGTTCCATCACCATCAATTCCTCCCATCCGTCGTCGCCACCATGAATTTTTCCACCAGCTACCACCACCATGATCAATCGTCAAGTTCGTATGCCGAGCGCTACTTTACCACCATGAGAACTGGAGTTTAAAGGGTCCATAATATTGGATCTGACTGTGGAGGCCAAGTTGTCGTCGGCTGCGTTGAAGGCCAAGTCGTAAGCAGAGGCGGTGAAGGTTGAGTCCTCGTTGCCGGCAGTAAATTAGTTTGTGGTGGCAATGGGCGGTGGTGTTGTGATTGATAGTTTAAGGGTAGTGTTGTTTTGAAGATATTTGGTGCCAAATATATATATATATAGGGAGCTGATCCATTGATAGCGCTAGCAAAATAGGAAAAGTTCCTAGCGCGATCTGGCCGTCCACGCGAGATCTGTGGCCGGCCCAGATCTTTTTTTTACGCTTTTTTTTAGTCCGTCCGCTACATTATGTAGCGGACGATTTTTTGACAAAAATACCCTCAAGTTTAAAAACAGTCTGTCCGCTACATTATGTAGCGGACGAACTTTTCTGTCATTTTTTTCTCTTTCTCTCATTAATGCTCTGACTTTTTCTCGCTCTCTCTCTCCCCTTTTTCTCATCCGCTACATTATGTTGCGGACAAGTTTTCTGATAATTTCTCTCTCTCTCTCTCTCTCTCTCTTTTCTCTTGGCATCAACTCATTCGGGTTGTTCTGGAAACTCATTCCAGGACTCGTAGGAAAGAAAGATTTCATTGTATCTTCAATACTTTCTTCATCAAAACTACCACTTGGGTTTTCACCCATTTGCTTAGGTAGCTGAAATTCATACCCAAAAGCAGAGGGCCTGAATTGCAGAGGTCAAGCATCTCCAAAAAGTAAAAAGCCTGAATTGTGGCAATCTGTTTCAAAGCTTTTCTTTTGATGGTTATCATATGAAAGGAGAAAGAGGGGAGAGGAGGACGAAAGAGAAGAAAAAAGTGGTGAGAGAAAAAGATAAGTCAGATTGAAGAGAAAGGACATAGAGAGAGGGGAAAAACAAGTCAGAGCATTAATGAGTAAGAGAGAGAGAGAGAAAGAAATGTTAGAAAACTAGTCCACTACATTATGTAGCGGATGAGGGAAAGAGAAGAGAGAAAGAGAGAGAAAGTCAAAGCATTAATGAGAGAAAGGGGAGAGAGAGAGAGAGAGAGAGAAAATGACAGAAAAGTCCGTCCACTACATAATGTAGCGGACGGGCTGTTTTTAAACTTGAGAGTATTTTTGTCAAAAAATCGTCCGCTACATAATGTAGCGGACGGACTAAAAAAAAGCGTAAAAAAAAAGATTTGGGCCGTCCACAGATCGCGCGTGGACGGCCAGATCGCGCTAGCAACTTCTCCTATTTTGCTAGCGCTATCAATGGATCAGCTCCCATATATATATATATATATACATATATAAACATATATATATACATATATAAACATATATATATACATATATAAACATATATATATATATATATATATATATATAAGAAGAAAATAAGAAAAAGAAAAGAATAAAAAGAAACTGAAAACAAAAAACTCTTAATCAAACACTTGCCTGTTTTGTAAAAACTGAAAACAAAAATAGACTTTGGTTTTCTTTTTTCTTTTTCTTTTTCTTTTTTTGAAAACTATAAAAAAAACGACATGGGTTTCAAACATGCGCCCGTGGACTCAGAAAGAATTCTTGAACCATGGTTGTCAACAAGATAACTGCCTGATGACCTATATATATAGATATAAAAATATAGGCCAAGAGAGTATGCCAACCTTCCCTTAAAGTTCTCGAGAGGTTTGTAATGCGGGACGGTTCCAACTGGGGCAAAATGATTTCATACTTCAGCTAAAATTAACCTTTAAATAGCATCCTGTTGTAGTTGCCAGCCGAAAGCAATTTTTCAGTAGCAAAGTATTTTACTTTTTATGTATGCTTAGACCGGAGATGTGGTGAGAGTGTTCTGACTTCCAAGTTTCAACAAGCTCAGGCAGGGACGGACTCATTAAAACGGCGAAAACCACAAAGACATCATAAAAATGACTGATAACATAAAAGAATTCATTAGATTTAAATTCACATAAAACATAAAAATTTAAAACATTAAACTTAGAAGTTGTTTTATCAAGATTTCACAAAAAATGGGCTGCATAAATCTTAGAAGAATAACTTTTCTAATGTATATCGATCAATTGTCAGAGCGGAACTCAAACTAGTCACAAAATTCATCAAGGATCATGTATCCTTTTTCCACGTGCACAATCAAAAAATGCATAAGAAAGTTTATGTGTAACAGGAAATAAACATTAAAAAGCAAAATAAATCACTCACTTCGAGATCTAGTTAAACCCATCCAACAGACCATTCTTATAACCCCAACAATACAGACCATTCTTATGACTCCCAAGTTACTAACTCATGTCAACATTGAGAAGTAATAAATAGAATTCAAAAATGCTTTACGATGAGCAATCAATAAACATATCAAATGAATAATGGATTTCAAGATGAGATGAAACAGAATTCCAAATGATCCCTATAAGCCTCAATTTAGGGTTTCATGGGCAATTAAAAAAATATTTATATATCAATCAATAAAAATCAACATTCGATCTAATTTGTAAAATTGTTGTTATAAGCATTTGAAAACAGAATAATGAAATAGGGTTCGGATAGAATTTCTTACCCTGTAATAACAATTATAAAATCAGAGTTCACTGCAATTCGTAAAGATTGTATAATAAAAACATTTGAAACTAGAACGATGAAGTAGGGTTCAGATGGAATTCATTGGTCCAAGCTAAGTAATGCTATCAAACCTCGATCAATATTTCCTGAATAAACCTAGATTGACAAATCCATATGTTAGAACACAATCTATGCTACATTACTATAAATACAATCTCTACTACCCACCACGTGCTCACTTCTAATCCCAAAATAGCGCGACTCTAAACGTATTCCACACACGACCAACCTAGCTAACCGAAAATCATGTACGCTACTTAATGCGTAACGATATCCTAAAATTTTTAATAAATTTTAGTAAAACATTTTATGGCTTGAAACATTAATAAAAGTCAAAAGATGAATTTTCTGAAATTTTAAATATTTTGAATTAAAATAATTTCTTTAACTATAATAAAAACCCAATAATTGCAATAAAATAAGTCCCATAATTTTTGTGACAACCTTAAAATATGTACAAAAATTAAATAAATTGAAATTAGAATTTAAAAGACATAAAAATGATTTTTAAAATTTTTATTTTGCTAAAAACAATGCGATATGGAATCATAACAAATTAACTCCAAAAATCACCAAATTCAAACTAAGTCTTATTTATACCATAAAAACATTACTCTAATTTTTTCCAAAGTATTTTCAAGGTTTAAGAACTTCAAAAGAATTTTCCAAATCTCAAATTATAGAAAATACTAAAAATTCATACGATCTCAGAAAAATATAAAAATTTGCCGACAATTCTAATATAGTCTAACGTATTATACTAAAAAGTTTCACATGCTAACAATAAGCGTGCATTAACATATGCATATACGAACTTACTGTCAAACTCGATCCGCATTTTCCTTTTTCTCTGTCACAGCCCACATAAAATCTCACAACCTACTCACATCACAGCTACTGCCTCGTGGCAGTAGCTTTTTGCTCTCTCATTTTACTCTTACACCGATAGCTCACCCAACTCAACACACACCAATGCACGCACACACACGCATACACCTAAGCACAAAACAATGGACACACTCACCATTTTCACAAACTAACACATGCACACCAAATCAGCACAGCAACAGTGTTGTTCCCACTCCCTTTTACGTGCACAGCTTCTTCACAAGCATATAACACATATGCACTCACCCAGCTCCCTTTGTCCTTCCATTTTACTCACTCACTTTATATATAAATATACACACACTGCACTAAACACTATACTCCAAATTCCCACCGAACCCACAAACCAACAATGCAAAATCTCACTCACCTTTTACACTCTTACACACACACACACACACACACACACTACTGCACACGACACACAAAAATGCATGCACACACAGGAGTATCAACACATAGGCTCACAACTCACACACACTGAGAGAGCCACCACGGCAAGCCTCACACACAGTCATATATTTGCAGTTCCTTCACTCAACCAACACCAACTACACCCACTGAAACACCTCCCTCACTCACATCTCTTCGGCACTAGTCCCTCAGCCATTTTCTCTCTCTAAAACCCACATATACGAACACACAACCCACATCACTACCTCTGTTCCATGGCAGTCTTTCATGGCTGTCTTGAACCCATTTTTCTTGTCCTTTACACCTACAAACACATAATCCATAACCCCATCTATGTCCAGCCATAAACCACAATATATATACACCATAATCGCATAATCTGTGTCAAGACTGTGAATCACGGCAGCCCTAATTACATGAGATTTTTCTTTCACGGTTCTCTCATGCCTCACTATGTCACTCCCGAAACCCACGGCAATATACTCTCACAATATCACACAAAACACAAACTGATCCAACCGATTCTTGCCCCTTTTATTCCCTTAAAACACTGAACTAGATACTGAAAAAAAGTTAAGAGACTTACCAAAAAGTCTCGCCGGAAAACCTTTCTTCATCTCTTTCCTTGTCCCGTTCTCCTGCTCTCTAATCCTTTCTGTGTTTCTCTCTCTCTCTCTCTCTCTCTCTCTCTCTCTCTCTCAGTTGTGGCTGTGACGGCTGAAATGGAGCCCTTAGTCGGCTGCCACAACAATGTCTTATATATAGATATACACATAATGAAAACCCTAATTAAAAAAATGAAAAGAAACCCTACATGTCCATTTGTCGCTAAAAATTGTCGACAAAATTTCAGTTACGCTAATCATCACTAAACACTTCAACCATTATCTCTTATAACTGTTAGCGTTAGATTATAATTAATGGTTTCTAAAGTTGACAGAAATAATGCTCACCAATTCATCGCTAAATCGATGCTAACTAAAATTTTGTCGTTAAAAAACATTATATATTCGCCGCTAAAATTTCTAATTAGATCTGAAAAAATATCGATGTTACATTTTCCCCCACTTGTAAAAACTTCGTCCTCGAAATTTAGAGTTCCTTACATAGATGATCTTAATCATGTTTGACCTCAAATAACCACCAACATAACACCTCAAGTATACCATACAATTAAATCCATCTAAATGGTTGATAACCAAACCTGGATATAATCTCAAGCAATTTTTACAGGTACATGCACTAAAGGCTTTTAAGCATCAAACTGTGCGAGACCCACTTCACACTCTTTAACCCACTGATAAGTCGAACCTCAAATATATAGCCAATTCTTATAGGTACTTACATATCAATGCCTCAATTCACACGATGTAACCACTATGCTTTCATAGAGCACTTTGATGTGTAGCCGCTACTAAGGTTCAGCTAACTCACTAAAGCTTTTCCCTATCTCTCTTGTTGACACTTACACTTTCTCTCACTTGCTTCTAAAGTCTACAGAATCATATACCTAAGATCTAATACCAACTGTAACATCCCAGAATTTTCCGGAACGTTAACGTTCAATCAATCAGTGACACTAAGACAATGATAACCTCATAACCAGATGATCAGTCATCATCAGAGCAACTAAACCTTAAATCAAACAATATTCTCCGTGGACTGTCATAAATGATACATAAACTAAGTCTTAAAATTCTTAGATAACAATCACTACCCGTACAGAGGTTCTAACAAATAATACCAAAAATTAAATTCATTTTCTTTCGCTTGCTCTAATCCATGTTCAGGTAACCAATGGCTGGTTATCACTTGCGGAAAGGAAATAAAGGAAGAGTGAGCTTTCAAGAGCCCAGTAAGGTCGATCAAAGACTTAAAAACAATAAAAACGATCCGGACAATTTTACATTTAAACCAAATAACAACTTTTAAATGGAGAAGAGCATGATTAAAAACGATTTTTTTTCTATATACAATTAAATGACAATTTTGAAAGGGTTTTCAAATCGACCCATAGCATTTTAATGTAAACATAGGGAGGAGTATCAACTCATTTCCCTTAAATAAACAACCATTTTTAAAACGCATAAAGTGAAATAAACATAAAAAAAGGAAACGTTGAACATAAGCAGTACAGAAGCAAAGCCACCCTGGCAGTGCTCGATATGTTTACATATGCATATGTACACTAACTAGTCCATTTAGGTACTAGTTATACCCATCCAACAGACCATCCTTATAATGCCAACAATACAGACTCCCAATGACTCTTAAGTTGAACTCATGCCAACATTGAGAAGTAATAAATAGAATTCAAAAATGCTTTACGATGAACAATCAAGAAACATATCAAATGAATAATGCATTCCAAGATGAGATGAAACAAAATTCCAAACGATCGCTATAAGGCTCAATTTAGGATTTTATGGGCAATTAAAAAAATATTTACATATCAATCAATAAAAATCAACATTTGATCTAATTTGTAAAATTGTTGTTATAAGCATTTGAAAACAGAATAATGAAACAAGGTTTGGATAGAATTCCTTACCCTGTAATAACAATTATAAAATCAGAGTTCACTGCAATTCGTAAAGATGTTAAAATAAAAACATTTGAAACTAGAACTATAAAGTAGGGTTCAGATGTAATTCCTTACCTTGGTCCAAGCTAAGCAATGCTATCAAACCTCGATCAATATTTCTTGAATAAACCTAGATTGACAAATTCATATGTTAGAACACAATTTATGCTACATTACTATAAACCTAATACCCACTACCCACCACATGCTCACTTCTAATCTTAAAATAGCGTGACTCTAAACATATTCCAAACACGATCAACCTAACTAACCGAAAATCCTGTACGCTACTTAATGCGTAAAGATATCCTAAAATTTATAATAAATTTCAGTAAAACATTTTATGGCTTAAAACATTAATAAAAGTCAAAAGATGAATTTTCTAATATTTACGAATTAAAATAATTTCTTTAACTATACTAAAAACCCAATAATTGCAATAATTACTTCCAGTTGCAAAATAAGTCCAATAATTTTTGTAACAACCTTAAAATATGTATAAAAATTAAAATCAAAATTTCAAAGACATAAAAACTACTTTTAAAATTTTCATTTTCCTAAAAACAATTTGATACGGAAATCATAACAAATCAACTCCAAAAATCACCAAATTCAAAATGAGTCTTATTTATACCATAAAGACATTACTCTAATTTTTTTCAAAACATTTTAGGGTTTAAAGACTTCAAAAGAATTTTCCAAATCTGAAATTATAGAAAATACTAAATATTCATACGATCTCAGAAAGTTATGAAAATTTGCCGAAAAATTCTAATATAGTCCAACGTATTATATTGAAAATTTTCACGTGTTAACGATAAGCGTGCGTTAACATATCCACATGCTAACTTAACGTCAAACCCGATCCGCATTTTCCTTTTTCTCTGTCACAGCCCACATAAAATCTCACAATCTACTCACATCACAGCAACTGCCTCGTGGCAGTAGCTTTTTCCTCTCTCATTTTACTCTTACTCCCATAGCTCACCCAACTCAACACACGCTCACACGCATACACCTGAGCACACAGCAATGGACACACTCACCATTTTCACAAACTAACACATGCACACCAAAATAGCACAGCAACACTGTTGTTACCTCTCCCTTTCACGTGCACAGCTTCTTCACAAGCATATACCACATATGCACTCACCCAGCTCCCTTTCTCCTTCCATTTCACTCACTCACTTTATATATATATACACACACTGCACTAAACACTATACTCCAAATTCCCACCGAACTCACACACCAACAATGCAAAATCTCACTCACCTTTTACACTCTTACAAACACACACACACACACACACACACACACACACTACTGCACATGACACACAAAAACGCATGCACACATAGGCGCACAACTCACACACACTGAGAGAGCCACCACGGCAAGCCTCACACATAGTCATATATTTGCAGTTCCTTCACTCAACCAACACCAACTACACCCACTGAAACACCTCCCTCACTCACATCTCATCGGCACTAATCCCTCATAGCCATTTTCTCTCTCTAAAACCCACATATACATATACACAACCCACATCACTACCTTTGTTCCATGGCAGTCTTGAACTCATTTTCCCATCCATTTTTCTTATCCTTTACACCTACAAACACATAATCCATAACAATATATATACACCATAACCGCATAATCTGTGTCAAGACTGTGAATCGCGGCAGCCCTAATTACATGAGATTTTTCTTTCACGGTTCTCTCATGCCTCACTATGTCACTCCCGAAACCCACGGCAATATACTCTCACAAAATCACACAAAACACAAACTGATCCAACCGATTCCCGCCCCTTTTATTCCCTTAAAACAATGAACAAGATACGGAAAAAAAAAAGGTTAAGAGACTTACCAAAAAGTCTCACCGGAAAACCCTTCTTCATCTCTTTCCTTGTCTGTTCTCCTGCTCTCTAATCCTCTCTGTGTATTCTCTCTGTGTACTCTCTCTCTCTATTGTGGCTGTGATGGCTGAAATGGAGACCTTAGTCGGCCGCCACAATAATGTCTTATATATAGATATACACATAATGAAAACCCTAATTAAAAAAAATTAAAAAAAACCCTACATGCCCATTTGTCGCTAAAAATTGTTGACAAAATTTTAGTTACGCTAATCGTCACTAAACACTTCAATCATTATCCCTTATAACTGTTAGCATTAGATTATAATTAATGGTTTCTAAAGTTGACAGAAATATTACTCACCAATTTGTCGCTAAAGTTCCAAAACGAAAAATATATCGATGCTAACTAAAATTTTGTCGTTAAAAATATTATATATTCGCCGCTGAAATTTTTAATTAGATCTGAAAAAATATCGGGGTGTTACACCTAATTCTTATAATTTTGTCAACACCATACAATTAATTCTAACAGGACAAAACCCTAATACAGGAGATACTCTATTACAAGGAAGCAGCTAGAAAATTAGAACAAGTGCATCTTTATAGCTGGCATAATATTAAGCCCTTTATGCAAGATTTTTATTATTATGCACCACAAAGTGGTAATAAATGGAATGAAACTATAATACTAAAATTTTTTAATAAGTTACCAAGAGCTCTAGGATAAGAAATTCTAAATAAATATACTAATTTAAAAAATAGTGTTGATTACAGACCCTCCTTAGGAGGAGTCTTTGAAGAAGTAATAAAAGAATTAGTAGCAAAATGTACTAACATACAAATAGCTAGACAACTTAAAAATGAGACAAGTTTCTGTAAACAAATATATAGACCGCAGCATGATATGGCCAAGAAGAATCTAGACCCAAATACACTAGAAAACCCTTTAAGAAACAACCTAAAAAAACTTATTACTTAAGAAAAATACATGCAAGAAAACTTTTTCTTAACCCTAGACATGTTAGAAAATATGATAATAGTAGAATTTATAAAAATAAGCTAACCTGTTTTTCCTGTGGAGAATCAGACCATTTGAGTTCAAGTTGTCCTAGGAAACATAATAGTAGAAACTTTAAAGCTTTAATAGTAAATAATACTAATGAAAGCCTTTTAGAGGTAGATGAAACACTTAGCGATACTGAAAGCATATATAGTATAAAATCTATAGAAGAATATTCAGATGAAAGACAAATAGAAAATGAAGATAGTGAAGATGAAGAAATTTTTTTAATAGAAACCACAAACCAACTAGATGATATTATAACCTTTTTAAGAGATTCTAATATTTATAATCGTATGTTTAAACCACCTTTAGCAAATCTTAATATAGAAGATGGTTGTACCCATGAATGGGAAATAGGAAAAGATTAGATACACAACCCTGTTATTTATGTAATTGGTTCCCTGCAATAAAGTAAGATGCAAATGCCAATTATGCTATAGAGAAGCCAGTAATAGATGTTTAAAGAAAAATTTTAATATAGAAATATGTAAACCCATAGATACAACAAAAACTAATCTAGACAAAGTATATTATGATAAAAATGTAAGGAGAAGGTTAGAATACCTTGAACAAAAAACTTCCCAACTAGAACATGAAATTCTAGAAATAAAAGATCAGAAAACTATAGAAACAGTAAAACATACCAACAAACAATTACTACAAAAAACCGAAGGTTTTAATATAGAAAAATTATGTACTACTGATAGATTTGTTAATTTAATTACTATAAGAGTACAAGTGGACCATTATAATCAGATTTCAGAAACTAATGCTATTATAGATACAGGTTGTACCCTTACGGTAATAGACCCAAGCATCATTAACCCTAATTACATAAACACTTTTGATACATCCATAACTGGAGTAGGTTTTTCTAATACACCCATAAAAAATTTAAATTATATTAATAATGCAACCCTTACCTTCTTAACTCAATGTAATACCGAGTCTAACCCTTATTCTTTAAAATCAGCCTTTTGTGCACCAGTAAATCATAATGAAGAAAAAATAATTCTAGGCATTAATTTTCTCTCAGACCAAAATAATCTTTTAATAATATCTAGAGACTACGTCCAACTAGCACAAAATTCTATCCAAACACCTATTAATATAGACACACCGTCAGAGTATGCTCAAAAGCGTGGTGGACATAATAAATTATTAACAGATAAAAGAAAAAATAAAATTTGTGATGAATGTAGTTTAGAAAAAATAAATTGTTGCGTAACAAATATAGATAAAAATCATATAGATGAATGCTTACATATAAAATAAGTAGAAAATTTAGACGTAGAAGACTCTAATAATATAAATCTTGATATTTATAATCAAGAAAAGGTTAGTTATAATTTAATAAACCATAAACCATTTTTATAACAAATTAGATATAATTAGAGCAATAGATAAATTACCTTTAATAGGAGAAGACCCCATTAAAAGATGGAATTTAGATAAAATGTATTGTAAACTAGATATCATAAATCCTAATTATATAGTCAAAATACCTAATATAGAAGTAACTAGTTTAGATGCGGAAGACTTTAAAATACACATAAAAGAATTAACAAACTTAAAAGTAATTAAACGAAGTAACAGCCCACATAGATTAGCTGCATTTATAGTTAGAAATCATGCTGAAATACTAAGAGGCAAAAGTAGAATGGTAATAAATTATAAAAGGTTGAATGATAATATTAGAGATGATAGTTATAACATTCCTAATAAAACATTCTTGTTAAGTAGATACATGGAAAGAAAATATTTAGTAAAGTTGATTGCAAGTCAGGTTTTTATCAGATTAAAATGTGGCCAGAAGACACTAGGTGGACGACATTTACTACTCCAAAAGGATTATATGAGTGGCTTGTTATGCCCTTTGGCCTTAAGACAGCCCCTAGTATATTCCAAAGAAAAATGGACAATATTTTTAGACCATACAATAATTTTATTCTAGTTTACATAGATGATAGTTTGATATGTAGTAAAAATGATACTGAACATATAACACATTTAGATCTAGCCTTTAAGCTTTTTGCAAAACATGGTTTAATTTTAAGTAAAAAGAAAATATAATTGTTTAAAACTAGTGTCAAGTTTTTAGGAATGGAAATATGAAATGGCAAAATTAATCTACAAGAACATATAGCTAAAAAGATCCTAGACTTTCCAGATAAATTAGAAGGACTTAAACAAATACAAGCCTTTTTAGAATTGGTAAATCAAGCCAGAATATATTTTAAAGACCTTAGCAAATTATTAGGACCTCTGTATAACAGGCTAAAGACATTTTAATGTAGACAACATTAAATTAGTTAAAGATATAAAAAAAATAGAGTAAAACAACTTCCTGATTTACACTTACCATTAGATACAGACTATTTAATCATCCAAATAGATGGTTGTAAAGAAGGATGAGGAGCAGTCTTGTACTGCAAACCAAGTAAGTACAGTCATAAGAAAGATGAACGAGTTTGTAGATATGCAAGTGGTAAGTACAAAGAAAGTAATCAATATTTAACTAGTTTAGATTAGGAATTACTAGCAATGGTTTATGCCTTAGAACATTTCAAAGCTCTTTTAATTTTAGTGTAACACCCCGAACCTTGGTAATGCTAGCCAATTAGTTTATTTTTAGCGACAACTTTGTAAACAAGATTTAGCGTCAATTTCTATGAGCAAAATTTTGTTAATAATTTTAGCGACGATATTTTTTTAAATACTTAGCATCGATATTTTTACTAAGCGACAAATTTAAACAACTTTTAGTATCGTTTTTATTAACGAAGATTTCTCCAACGAGATCGCATAGCAACCATTTATAATTTTTCCTAAGATATCACGTATTGTAAATATTTTTTTATGGAACATATTTCTTTTATAAGTATTAGGTTAGAAGTTTTAGCGACAAAGGAGGAGTAGGGTTATTTTTCTATTAGATTAGGGTTTTATTTAGTATATATATGCACACTGTGGGTACACAGCTAACAGCCGTCAACCACAACACCCACACAAAGAGAGAGAGAGAGAGGAAGGACGGGACAAGGGTTTTTCGGCGATCAAATTTTTCGGTAAGTTTTCCTTAGTTTTCTTTTCTCTTGTTCATTACTGATTATGAGATTAAAAGGGGTGAAGGAATTTTGCCGTAGAGAGATCGTGTTTGAGTGTGTATGTAGGTATATGGATGTGTGTTTGTAGATGTGTATATGGGTGTTTGTGTGTGTGCGCGGTGACGCCGTTAGGTGGCAGCTTAAGACTGTAGCATGGAGTCATCACCAAGAAGGATAGTTGCCATGAAGGGTACGAGTTGGGTTGAAAAGGTCGCAGCCATGGTGGCTGTGACTGTGACCGTGAGCAGGGGTGTATGGGAAAGGGGACAGCCATGGAAGGTGAGAAAGAGAGTGGTGCATGTGGGTGAAGGGAGTGGCAGAAATGGGTATTGTAGATGAGTATTTCAAATGGATATCGTAAATGTGTATTTTAAATGGGTATCGCAAATGAGTGTTGCAAATGGGTAAGTGTAAATTACAGTGTATGAGATGGGAAGTGAAATAAGCTACTGTAAGTGGGAAATTAAAATGGGTCGTGAGGGTGTTGGAGAGGAGACATGGCTGCCATGACTTGTAATGGGTTTGAAAGACTTTTGGTTGTGGCAATGTGTGTGTATAAAGGTTTGTGAGGTGGCGAAGGGCAGAATTCATCCGTGAGGTGTGCTTGAATGTGTGTGTATGAGTGTGAATGTAACTTTAGTGAGTGAGTTATGTGCATGTGTAGGTGTGCTTTGTGTAGTGTTTGTGGGTAAAGAACATAAACAATTGCTGCAAAGGCAGCCATGGGCAGAATTCATCCATGAGGTGTGCTTGAATGTGTGTGTATGAGTGTGAATGTAACTTTAGTGAGTGAGTTATGTGCATGTGTAGGTGTGCTTTGTGTAGTGTTTGTGGGTAAAGAACAGAAACAATTGCTGCAAAGGCAGCCATGGCTGCCAAGGAAAAGGGTATTGTGGGTGGTTTGGACAGGAGAAGAGAAGAGAAAACCTAGCAACCATTAGGTGAGTTGTGTACATGTTTTGGAAAGTGCATGAACGAGTGTGTAGGTGTGTGTTTATGGGTGCATGTGTGTGAGTGTTGTGTGCTTATGAGTGTGTCCATTGTTGTGTGCTCAGGTGTATGTGTGGGTGTGCGTGCTTTAGTGTGTGTTGTGTTGTGTTGGGTGGGTGAGTTAGGTGGTTGTGTGCTCAGATGTTGTCTTGTGTTTGTGTGTGTGAATGTGCTGCGTGTACTACATACGTAAAGAGTGTGTGTTGTGTGTAATATATAGATATATATACACATAATTATGTAAGTGTTGTGTGTGTGTGTTGGGTGAGTTGGGTGAGCTGTGGGAGTAAGAGTAAAATGAGAGAGGAAGAAGCTACTGTCACGAGGCAGTAGCTGTGATGTGAGAAGGTTGTGAGATTTTATGTGGGCTGTGACACAGAAGAAGGAAAATGCGGATCGGGTTTGACGTTAAGTTTGCATGTGAATATGTTAATGCACACTTATCATTAGCACATGAAAATTTGTAGTATAACACATTACACTATATTAGGATGCCTGGTAAAATTTTATAATTTTCTGAGATCGTTTGAATATTTAGTGTTTTCTGTAATTTCAAAATTTGTAAAATTTGTTTGGAACCTTTAAATCCAGATAATGTTTAGGGAAAAATTAGAGTAATGTCTTTATGGTATAAATTAGACTCAGTTTGAATTTCAAGATTTTTGGAGTTTATTTTCTATGATTTTCGTATGCATTAGTTTTAGCAAAATGAATATTTTGAAAATAGTTCTTACGCCTTTTAAATTCTGATTTCAGTTTCTATAATTTTTTAAAATTTTTATAAAAATTATGGGACTTATTTTGCAGCTGGAAGCAATTATGGCTATTATTGGATTTTTGTTGAATTTAAAGAAATTATTTTAATTCGTAAATATTCAAAAATTCAGAAAATGAATATTTTGACTTTTAATAATATATTAAGCTAAAAAAGTGTTTTCGTGTAAATTATTATAAATTTTTTAGATATCGTTACGCGTTAAGGAGTGTACATGGTTTTCGATTTGGTTAGCGTGTGCGGGAACCGTTTGATTTGCGAGATTCCGTGTAATACCCCTATTATTTTTAAAATAATAATAATAATAAATAAATAAAGGGGGGTCTGATTTCGTGGCTACCCATGACAGCCACAAACAAAAGGGGATGACACCTCTCATTTCTAAGAGGTGGAGTGCATGCATGGAGAGATAAGTGGAGAGTGAGGTGGCATGGGAAATGCTTACCCAGGACAGCTGTTGGATGGAGAATAAAGGAAAATGAAGAAGGGATCATGGGATCATGGGATGACTTCAACTGAGAAGTCATAGAGAAAAGAATTAGGAAGAGGACCCAAGAAACAGAGATGGATTTGGAGATAAATTGAGGAAGATAGGGACTGCCAAAGTTAGGATAAAACGCAACCTGCAGTGTGCGGAGCTGTGCGACATGGCTAATTGAGAGGGAATTTGAGGCAAATCTAGAAATAATGTCGTGAAAGGCCAAACAGAGACGTTGTAGAAGGGAAAGCAAGGAAGAGATTCCAACAAACATAAGGTATTTACGCCAAGAAACGAAGAACTTACAGGTCTCCAAAGTGAGGTAAAAATTATCTATACTTGTGTGTGTTCTTGGTGTTTTGGTAGGTGTTCTTGATGGAGATTAGGGCTGAATTGATTGTGTTATGTTATGATTTCATGTTCAATGAAATTATGGTGTTAGATAAGTGGAAATGAAGTGAGATCAAATTGGTTTAAATGGAATTTGAAGTGGAATTAAGTAGCTAATGAGATGAGTATGCATAAAATGCATGTATAAGTGAAGAAGGGATAATATTTCTAGGCAGGAAAATCTGAAGAATGAACTTGAAGTGTGGAAAGTGATGGAAAATTGTAAATTCGATCCAAAAGTGATGAGTAGTGACTGTAAAGGTCACTAAAAGTCTTAGCCTCTAATTGATTTCAAACTTTATTTTTGAAACATGATTTTAAGACATAATTTGGCCAAACACAAAAGAGAAACTCATATTATTTTCAAAAGATCTACATATTGTAAAATGTTTGGATTTTTCTGAGTTTCGGACAATGTTAAATATATTTATCCTTAAAATATGATTTTGAATTTTTAAAAATATCAAATAAATGTATTTTAATCTAAACATTTTACAAACACTTCATTCAGCTGAGGCACTTTAGTGCCTAAAATTTCATAATGTTTGGAGGCTAATTCGTATTTCAAAAATAATTAGTTCCCTAACGCTTGGTTTGGTTACCCGGGTGGAGTTTCCGAACAAAACAAATTTCACCCGATGACTTTTTAGTACAAAACTCAGTTTACACTATTTTAAAAAGGTATTTTGAGCCAATTGGAAGTGTTTATTGGTGTTGAAATTGTCAGGGGGTGTTTAGGTAATTTTACCTATGGCCAGGGGCGTTTCGGTAATTTTTCACACCCGGTGACAAATCTTGCAGAAACTCATGGTTAAGCAGTATAAAGAGTGGGAAAATTGAGTTTAAATGCGCACAAGATGGGCGGTAGTGCGGGTAATGCACCTCATGGATTATGACAAATCCGGTTAATGGGTTAGCCGTAATAAATGGGAGACAAATGAGCAGTAAGGGAGGGGGGAGGTAAGTTAGGCATGTTTTTGTATTTTAGGGAGGTCTAACGAGAATAATTTTATTTAATAGGTGGTTCCATTGCTGAGAAAATCAGGAAGTGAGGAGTTCATCGGCTATAAAGCCAACACGTAAGGATAGTGCGGTTCCGATATGATATCTGTTGTTTTGCTTGGCATACCATGTTGATCATGCACGTGTTAAATTCCTATATTTGTGTTGGAATATCGGTTGAGCTTATGAACCGGTACTTCTTGTTGACTTGTGCTGTTGAGGACTTAAGGCAGAATGAATTCCCTTAGTCCGCCCGACAATGAGTCCGGAAGCGTTGTTGAGGACTTACGATCAAAGATACTCTCTAAGTCCGCTCCTTGATGGAAAAAAAACCGTTCCCTAATCTGGACAAAACTGAGATGAACACCCCTTATGAAGGGGCATCATTAAGTGGAGGGCCAGTGAAGGGAAGTAACTGGCAGTCAGTGAAAAAGTGAGTAATTGACAAAAAGAGGATGAAGCGCGCTAGAGTCTGTCTTGTCGTGTCGAGTCAAGCATGCATCTCAATTAATTTTAGTTGATGTTGCTGAATTTATTATCTCGTTATTCTCATGATGTTTATGATTTAGTATCTCTTTTGCATTGCACTTGCATAGTCCATGAGTCTGTCCAAGTGGAAATGATGATGTTCTGTTGGGCTTGAGCCACTCAGTCTGAACAAAGGTGATGCAGGAAGAGGGTTGTAAATGTTCGATCTTGGCATTCTTAAATCCATTGCCTTCGTTGAAAATTCATGATCGATTCTCCCATAAATTTGAGAGGATTGTGCGTTATACTCCTCGTATTATCCTTACTGGGCGATATGCGCTCATTCCTTATCTGATGTGTTTTTCAGGTACTAGGTTTGAACAAGGTGAGACCTCGAGAAAAGGTAAAGAAACATTATGCTGAGGTCCTGTGAGGAAAATATGTATATCGCCACGCAGATGTAAATTTGGGCGTACATATTAAGTTGTGTTATATTATGCAGTTTTCGCTGCGACACGATGTGTCCTATTAAGGAAAATTTTTGTAAGGACGAGTTGTAATGTTTCTTCATGATCTTAAAGTTGTAGTTGCTCTGTGATATATTTAAGGCTGTAACATTGACAGGATTGACATCTCAGCTCCGGTGACGTCACTCGGGCTGGGGGTGTCACATTCCAGGATTAAAAGCGAGCGTCGTTGGGTAGTTGATACCAGGTTTATAGTATATTAGTATAGATTATGTTCTAACCCGTGGATTGCCAATCTAGGTTCATTCAAATATTTTTGGATCGAGGTCAGTTACCATCGCTTAGCTTGGACCAAGGTAAGGAATTCTATCCGAACCCCATTTCGTTATTCTGTTTTCAAATGTTTAAAATAACAGTTTTATAGAATACCTTAATTGTTGATTTCTATAATTGTATGAAAATGTGTTCAATTGCCGTGTAACCCTAATTTGAGCCTGATAGCGATCGTTTGAAATTCTGCTTCATTCTTATCTGTTTATTGACTCTACCATTGTAAAATATTTTCAACTGTATTTATTTATTCTCAATGTTGACATGAGTTAGTAAACTTGGGAGCCATAAGGACGGTCTGTATTGTTGGCATTATAAGGATGGTTTGTTGGATGGGTTTAACTAGTACCTAGATGGACTAGTCAGTGTACATATGCATATGTAAAGCGTATCGAGCACTGCCGGGGTGGTTTGCTTCTGTACTGCTCATGTTCAATGTTTTTTGTTTATGTTTTATTGCACTTGAACTATTTTGAATACTATCCATTCATGCTTTATTATACTTTAAGTGTTTTGAAATGATATTTATTTAATGGATTGAGTTGATATTTATCATTATGCTTATATTGAAATGCTGTGGTTTTCTTTGAAAACCGTTTTGAAATTATCATTGATTGTATATAGAAAATCATTTGAATCGCTTTGTTTCTGTCTTAAAAAGTTGTTATTTGGTTTAAATATGAAATCGTCCGAATCGTTTTTAAACTGTTTTTAAATCTTTGATAGACCTTACTGGGCTCTCGAAAGCTCACTCTCCTTTGACTTCCTTTTTGCATGTAATAGGCAGCTTTAGGTTGAGATTACCTGCACAGATTAGAGCCGAGCTAGCTAAGGAATTTAAATTTAAGTTTAATATTGATCGTTAGAACCCCTGCGTGGGTAAATATTATTGTTTAAAATTTGTAGGATATCAATTTGGTATTTTATTTATGAAATCATATAAGAGTATGATTTCATCGACGGTTAGTTGCTCTGACAGATTGATGATATTATTTGGTTGAGTTTGATATAGTATTATCTTAGTGTTAATGATCGAGCGAGTGTTAACGTTCCGAAAAATTTCAGGATGTTACATTCAAAGCATGAATTTTGTATTAGAACAGACTGTGAAGCCATAGTTAGATATAACAAAAACAAAAACTCTAGATATACAAATAGATGGTTAAAGTTTGTGACATCTTTAAGCAATTATAGAATAGATAAAATAGAATGGCAGCATGTCAAAGGAATAGATAATTCTATTGTTGATTTATTATGATTAGATTTTTGATACCAAAATAGGGGGGTTGGCCAGAAAACAAAAGTTCCCAGTTAGACCTTATCCGTTTTTGGATGAAAGCATAACAAAGATAAAAACACAGCGGAATAGAGAGAAGATTTCAGATAAAATATGGGAAAAACTAAGATCAAAGAGAGAGTCTGTTTTTTAGTTTTAAAATTTCAGGATGCCGATTTTGAACTATCAAAGTATATCTTTCTGGAAAAAAAAATTCAGGGCATGCGTTATTCTATAGGTTTTCAAATGCCATCACTCGGCAAACAAACTTAAGCGACTCGCTCCCACTTTTGTTAAATCCTTAGGATAGCCATGAGAGTTCATTGAAAAAGCATAATCATTTTAAAAAAATTGATAGAGTCTTTCTGAAGCCAAGTAAATGTCATATGATCTCTAAATCTAACTATATAAAGTTGTTTCTAGTTATTCTAGACCTGAGATAATTTCTTTCAGTTCATAAAATGTCTTTCACCGCTAGAGCGTGTTCACCCCAGAATAATAGACAAGCTTTAAGAAAATGAGAGCTTACTTGAGAATATAGCTGATATAATTAAGGCAGTAGTAGAGTTTCTTTACAGGATGCTTGAGAACATGAAGAAAAGAAGAGAAATTGAGAGATTTTAGAGAGAAAATCTCTTGATTGAGAGCATGAATTGAAAAGACCGTACTTACAAGTGAAATATGCCTTGTGTTAAATAGGCAGAAAAGGTTTTCTACAGGGGATTTACATAATTGCCTTATCTTAAAGGAATCTAATCTATAGGGTATTTACATGATTGCCTAAAGGAAGTAGATTATAATCGTTTTACATCGAGAAAGTCTTAAAGTAAATAGTATAAAGCTAAAACTGATAATGACATAAAGTAAAGTACGAAATCTACTTTTGCCGAGAAGTCTTCTTTCTTCTGAAAAAGCTTGTCCTTTGCTTTATCAAAGCTTGTCTACTTTTGCCGAGAAGTCTTCTTTCTTCTAGAAAGGCTTGTCCTTGGCTACAGTTGTCTTATGAGACGTAATCCGTCTTTTTGTCTATCTGTATTCTAGTCTTCTGTCTTCAAATCTTCTGAAGAACTGCTTGAAGATTCCTCAATGCTGACAAGGCTATTGCTAGGTCCTTGTGTGACTTGAAACAAACTATCTGTTGTAGACGATCCTTCTGGCTCTAGAGTTTTAAATGTTTTGCTGACTAAATTAGCAAAGGCTTCTGCTACTCTCAGGTTTTTCAGAAATTTTTAGCAAATTTCTAGCTTTAACAGGACCTGTTTTGTCTTTATCGGCTGCCTGTGATGCCGGACTAGCTATTCTTTTATCCCCGGAGATAGAGGGTTGTGACGACTGGTGTTTGGAAAGAAGATTTGTATACTTAAGAAAAATCCATGCAAGAAAACCTTTTCTTAACCCTAGACATGTTAGAAAATATGATAATAGTAGAATTTAGAAAAATAAGATAACCTATTTTTCCTGTGGAGAACCAAACCATTTGAGTTCAAGTTGTCCTAAGAAACATAATAGTAGAAACTTTAAAGCTTTAATAGTAAATAATACTAATGAAGACCTTTTAGAGGTAGATGAAACACTTAACGATATTGAAAGCATATATAGTATAAAATCTATAGAAGAATATTCAGATGAAAGATAAATAGAAAATGAAGATAGTGAAGATGAAGAAAATTTTTCGGTAGAAACCACAAACCAACTAGATAATTTTATAAATTCTTTAAGAGATTCTAATATTTATAATCTTATGTTTAAACCACCTTTAGCAAATCTTAATATAGAAGATGGTTGTACCCATGAATGGGAAATAAGAAAAGGATTAGATACACAACCCTGTTATTTATGTAATTGGTTCCCTGCAATAAAAGTAAGATGCAAATGCCAATTATGCTTAGAGAAGCCTGTAATAGATGTTTAAAGAAAAAAATTAATATAGAAATATGCAAACCCATAGATACAACATAAACTAATCTAGACAAAGTATATTATGATAAAAATGTAAGTAGAAGGTTAGAATACCTTGAACAAAAAACTTCTCAACTAGAACATGAAATTCTAAAAATAAAAGATCAGCAAACTATAGAAACAGTAAAACAATAAAACTATATATATATATATATATATATATATATATATATATATATATATATATATATATGCTACTAGCTAATCTTTTTCTATTGATAAAAAGGTAGTTTAGGAAATTACATAGTTATGCCACTTGGGGCCGAAGATCTTAAAAGAAAACACTTGTCTACAAAGCAAAACATGAGGACTAAGCCTTATGCTATGCTAGGATAATAATGAGCAAGACAGTTGAAGGGTGGAAGAGCATGCTACCAACAAAGATGTCTTGCTCATGGGAAGTAGCTTCCTCCCTTTGTGATTACTCTGTAAGGACCTTCCCAAGTAGATGCTAGCTTGCTAATGGCATCTTTGGTGGCCAAAGCTTCCATCTTGTGCAAAATGAGATTGCCAATGTGGACACCAGTTCGTACCTATTTGTCATGAAACATGGAGGCTTTTTGCTTTTAAGAGGCAAGGTGAATTAGCACTTGGTCTTTTGTTTCGTCCAGTAACTTCAATTGGCATAAAGAACTTTGTCGTTCTGAGAAGGGTCGTATGCAACATGTCAAAGAGACAGTAGGTTGACCTCTGTAGGAATGAGTGCTTCAATGCCGAAGGCCAAATTGAAAGAAGTTTTGCCCGTAGGGTCTTTGTCATTGTGCGTGAAGCCCAAGGGATTTTAGATAGTTCGTTTACCCAGAGTCCTTTTGCACCATAGAGCTTTTATGCCTTGGACTAGGGTTCTGTTGGCAACTCCAGTTTGGTCATTCGTTTGAGGGTGTGTGACTGAAGTGAAGCGTTGCCCAATAGAAATGAAGGTAGAACGCTTTGAAGGTGGGGTTGTCGAACTACCAATTATTTTTTGGGACGAGAGCAGGAGGTATGCCAAAATGGCAGTCGATGGTCTGCCAGAACAAATCTTCACACTTCCTTTCTATTATGGTGGCCACCGCTTCTGCTTCTGCCTATTTCAATGAAGTTGTCAATGGTGAGAATCATAAATTTTTGCTTCCCCACATGGCGTAGGGGATTGGACTGCTGAGAGAGACAAGGGGTGTGGTTACATGTTGAGGGATGGAAGCAAAGCATTGACAGGCATCACACTACTGAGTATAATATAAAGCATCCTACCTCATAGTCGGCCAATAATATTTCTGACGGAGGATATTGTGAGCGATAAAGTGGCCTCCAAAGTGTTGTCTGTATATGCCATCGTGCACCTCGTGCAATGCATATTCAACTTCAAAAAGAGTAAGACAACGAAGGTAGGGTAGAGGAAAAGAACGCTTGTAAAGGATACCTTCAAAGACCACATATCTTGCCAAGTGCAAAACAATGCACTTGGATTCTTTATTGGCTGCTGGAAATAGGCCATGCTCTAGGTAGGCCTTTGATCGGATCCATCCAAGGCTCCTGCTTAATATTCATCACTTTTACCTAGTTGATGCTGGGCTCCTATAGAAGCTCTAATTGAACAGTGCGACCAAAACTGGAAATGTCGAGAGAGGCTGAGATAAAGCATTGGAATGGGTATAATTATCCTTGCTAATGTTGGTGATAGTGAAGTTTTGAATGAGTGACTTATCTCTTTCGCTTTGTTAAGATATTGGAATCACGTGCTCCCTACTCTCTAAAGCGTTGTTTTATGATGCGCTGGGAATCGTTGTAAGCCTGAAAAGCCTTTGCTCGCATTGCCTTGGCTAGATGCAAGGCTTCATATTCAACTTCATCGATAGAGGCTCGGGAGCCCAATTAAAAAGCATATTCAATGGTGAGGTCATCAGGTCCTTTTAGGATAAGTCTAGCACCGTTACCTTTGGCATTGGAAGTTTTATCAACATACAGCTTCTAAGAAAAGACCAATGCTACTGCAGTGTCGTCGATAAGGGCTTGATCATCGATTAGAAGAGTACACTCAACAATAAAGTCTATAAGAGCATGGCCATTAAGAAATGGTGGGGCTTATATTAGATGTCAAATTCACCAAGTTCCATGGACCACGGGACCAATCGTCTGGATAAATATGGCTTCTGTAAGATCTAGAGAAAGGGTTTGTCTGTTAGCATGATGATAGTATGAGACTGAAATTAGGGTTCGAGCTTGCAGGCCAAGATTGGGAGTGTGAAGGCGAGCTTCTCAATGCTTGGGAATAGAGTTTGGTTCCTTTAAAAACCTTACTCACATAATAGATGGGGAGCTTCATGCCATCTTTTCCCGCGATGAGAATGGTGCTAATAGCCAAGTGAGTGACAGCAAGATAAAGGAACATTTTTTCTCTGGTGAGCGATTTGGATAGGAGGGAAAGGAGGCCATATAGGTCCTTAGAGCATCAAAGGGGCCTGGCACTTTGCCATCCACTTCAAGGCCTTGAAGAATGGTAGGCATATTTTGGCTAACTTGGAGAGAAAGCGACTTGACATTGCAATACACCATGCGAGCACTTGTACGTCCTTAATACTACGCGGAGCTGCCATGTCTTGAATTGCCTTGATCTTATCGAGTTTGGCTTTAATGCATTTATGAGAGACTATAAAGCCAAGGAACTTGTATGAAGAGATGCCAAAGGCACACTTAGACTGATTGCGGCGCATGAGATACTTGTGTAAGAAGGCAAAGCAGTCTCTAAGATCTGCTATGTGATTTTTTATTCGAAGACTTCTAAAGAGTAGGTCTCAACTTCATAGACTTCCATGTTTTGTTGCTATGAGTGGCTTGAATACCTTATTGATCAGTCTCTAATATGTGGCCCCAACATTCTTGAGGCCAAATGGCATGACCTCATAGCTAAAAAGGTTGTCTTCTATATGTGGTCTTCATGCATCTAGATCTGATTGTATCTGGAGAATGCATCCATGAAGCTTAAGATTTTATACCCGGATGTGGCATCAAAGAGAATATTGATGCACAGAAGGGGATAGGTGTCTTTAGGGCATGCTTTGTTGAGGTTTTTAAAGTCGATGCAGATGTGCCATTGCTGCTAGGTCTAGGTACCATCAGCACGCTGGCAACCCTTTCTGGGTAGTCAATCTCACGGATGAAATCAACATTCAAGAGCTTGTTGATCTCTTTTTTTATGATGGCTTCTTATTCATATGCAAAAGGGCAATTCTTCTGCCTCAATGGTTTATACTTTTGGATCAATAGAAAGTCGACAAATGATCATAAAGGGGTCTGGTATGTCCCAACGCTCCATGCAAGCACGTCTGCATAGGCGCAGAGGAAAGAAACAAGCTCGTGGTGAAGGGTTGTTCTAAGACGAGCGAATTCCCAATTGTCGCTCAGGGTTGCCTTCTTCTAACGGCATGTAAGTGAGTTCTTCGGCTGGTTGCACACCGCATCATGCCTTCATCTTTATGATCCTTAATAGAGCTTCTTCGTCTTTGTATGACAATAGGTAGCACTTGCGTGCTAAAGATTGATCTCCTCTGTCCATACCGATGCTTACGGATGTGGGGAACTTCATGACTAGATGAAGGGTGAAGGCCATGGCCTGTAATTTGTTAAGCCTTGTTCTTCCCAAAATAACATTGTAGGAGGACTTAAACTTGACGGTCAAGAATTTGATCGTTTGAGTGACTTGGCAGGGAGCAGTGCCAACAACGACAGTGAGAGGGATGATCTCTTAAACAAAAATAAGGGTCTTGTGAAACTATATAAGGGAGAGAAGACGGACTTCACTCTATCCACAAAGACTCCCAACTGGGAGAAGGTCTCATTGAAGTATGTGCACCGAACTGCCAGTGTCGACTAAGTTGCGCTTGACTGAATAGGCGTCAACACGCGTGTGACAATGAGAGCATTATCGTGAGGGAACTGTATCCTTTCCAGATCAATATCATCAAAGCTAAGGGAGGACTTGAGGCAATTAGTTGGTCCATGCAAGAGGATAGCTTGTCGTGCATACACGTTCCTTGAGCTATGCGATCACCTGCCGGAACTACGACTGTTAGAGATAGTGATCATGACTGGAGGATCTTACGGGGGAGCTTCTTCTTACCCCATTTGATTTTAACCTTTGTGATTGGCTTGGTGATCATTATTCTTGACAAACTGCTTCAAGTAACTTCTACAGATGTGGTTTTCAATCTTGCGAATAATGAGCTTGCATTTCTCCGTTGTGTGGCCTTGATCTTTGTGGAAGCGGCAATATAGTTGGGGATCTCTCTTTTCATACAGCATCCTTATAGGTCCTAGCGTTGAATAACATTTTGGCCCTTGATCTCTTTTAGGATGTGCTTACGAGAGGCATTGATAGGCATAAAGGGCCTTGACTGTTGATTTTTGGAGTTCTTTTCACACAACATCCTCCAGAGCACGGGTGCCAAGTCACTCCTACGATTTTGACTGGTAAAGACCTCTTCATGGGAAAGCACTTCATCCTTTGCAATGTGCAACTACTTTTTGACCCTATAGAGGAGGTCAGTCATGTCTTTTAAAGGTCGTTTGGTGAGTAAGAAGATGAGAGGGGTGCTTGGTCGGACACCTCCTAGCTATAGTCGTGAAGGTGAATCTAAGGTCCAAATAGTCTATGAGAAGCTTCTCCATGTTAAAACGAGCATAATAGGACTCGGGATTCGTTAGATCCTTATGCTATGCGAAAAATAGCTGACTAGTTCTTTTGTTGCACATAACTTGTGAGGAAGTTGTTACTGAAGGACTTGGCTAAACAAGTCTAACAAGATATGGATCGCTTCAGTATATGCTCATAGGTCCTCCCTTTAGGGTAACAAGGAAAGCGCGACACATGATCTAGTCTGGGAGAAGATGTAAGGTTTATACTAAATGAAAAGTGTGCTCGATAGGATCACATATGTTGTCGTATGACTCGCAATAGGGTATCTTGAAGTTTGTCAGTGTTGGGAATAGGTAAATCTCCTCTATGAACAGTAGTCTAGTTATAATTGGCGTACCGATGTTGAGTTTTTTAGGTTAAAGATCGTGAGAGAGGTCAGATAGCTTTTGGTGAGCCGAATGTGCTTCATAGTAGCATTCGTTCGGCTTAACATGTCTAGGATTACAACGTTCTTCGTCTGAGGATACGTAATTGGCTCCACGGGGATGGTTGTCCTTATTCACCTTTAGGTTATGGGCTTAGGAACCTTCATGACTGGAGGGTATGTAAGATGCCTAAGGACCGGTTGCCTTAGGGCGGTGGTGATTTGCCATGCCTGAGGCGCTCTTGGTGGATGATTGGTAAAATGGGAACTATGCTTAATAGAGGCTTGTAGTCATTTGATGGACTTCTGAATAGCTTGAATGGTGGCGAGTAGATCTGGCTATTTGACCGTAGTTTAGGAAGAACAGACGTGCCTGCAACAGTAGTTACCATTGGGGTGCAGCACTCGGATGGATTGGTAAAACAAACATGCTTTATGCTCGAAGCCGAATTTTGTGCAGGAGCCAGCATCTAGGCAAGAGTGGTGAGATACGACTCAGGGGGTTAGAGTGGAGGAAGACTCTGAAGCTGTTTGGTCGTCGAGGTTCATCAGACTAATTTGCTCACGCAAATCGGAGTGTTCAGGAATCGATGCCATGAGATCTTATGATGAGCTTCGTTGATTGGTCCCACGGATAGAGCCAAAATGGACAAGATTTGGAGAGACCAAATGAAGCTCATAAGCAGATTTGCACAGCACAAACAAGACAATAGTGGCACATCAAAGGGGGATCCAACGGGAAATCTCTGATGCCTAATTCGATATGTGAAAAAAGAGGGCTTAATATCTAAAAAGGGTGAACATACTGCAGCGAACTGCCTCGAAAAAATCTCTCACCAAGAAAGAATTTTATGGAGTCGCCATTTTATTTAATTAAACAAAATAAGAAAAACAAAAAAAACAGTAAAAGTGACTCTAAAGTGTCCAAAATGAACACTAGTCTATCGAAAACCAGGAGATGGATTCGGGAACTAGGTTATGAATCAAAACCATTGTACTTCGACTCTAGTCTTACGAGAAGTTATCTACATTTCGAGACTTACACCTAGACCTAGACTCAAAAATTCTCGAGAGAGCTAGAGTATCACTTCTCACAGAAACGGTATGCAAACTGTAAAGAGAATAAGCTTCTGGCCCTTTAAAAATGAAGGCCAAGAGCTGTATTTATAGAGCTCTGAGTTGCAGAATCTGATAAGATTAGTTATGCCGGTCTACAAGGGTAGAAATAAGTCAGAATATTGGATAAAATCGCATATTGATAAAAGTCAATTAATCAACAGGTTAGACAAAAATTGGCTAATTTACCCCTAAAATTTTAAATATCACTTTTACAAATTTCGAGACATTATCGTGTCCCAAAATAGGTAATTAACTTAATCAACTATCAGGGATAATACCAGATTCGCGCAACTTACCCTATTGACTATAACTTAACTTGGGTTAACCCTAACTAACTACGCTAGTTATCCAATGGACTGGGCCTATTAATTTGGGCTAAACAGACTGGACTGGACTACCTATTCGACTTATTTAAATAGATTGGGCATATTATATTATTAGGCCTACACCCATAATAATAGAGAACTTAATCATTCGTAAAGTCCAATAAAACAAATAAGAAAGATAAAATAAAACAGTGAGGTGTCTACAGAGCCTCTCAGCGAGGGAGCTAGCATACTGGCGAACATCATGTAAACAACATATTTTTGTAGTAGAAATACGAAAAATACCACCAGACCTAAAATAGACTAAGGACTGTGATACAAATATGCTACCGGACCTGTAAATGGCTTTATATGTATCCTTTAAAGAGGAATCAGACGAACGTAGTCCAGCAAAGAAGTGTCGTTCAATGTTGGAGCCAACAACGCGTAAAATTGGATGGTCGTTTTAACATACAAAAAAGACTTATGTGTGAAAATTGGAGCCGCCGACGCTTGGTAGCGATTGGATGCTTCATGTTTAGAAGTCAGACGCGTAAAAGCGAATGGACATTTAGGCACACACAGAAAAGACTCATATAGGAAAGTCGGAGCCAACAATGTTTGGAAGCGGTTGGTCACTTAGACACCAAAGGAAAGGTATTTGTAGAGAAGGCGCACAAGACTTTCTGTGGATACGCCAACTGAAATGGAATTGGACTAAGAATAAAACTGGAATAAGAAGGTAGCGATCCGCATATCGACCTAGATTGAGGGTTTTTACCCTCTAACAATAACCTTAGACTGGGACTGGGAAAAAGATTGCACGCAACTTTCACGTTTTAACTTGAACTTAAGGGCCAGACTTGGAAAATGGAATGTACCTGACCTACACGTACTAACCTAAATTGAGGGTTACATACCCTTAGACATAGACTTGGACTGCAAAATGACTGTACCCTATAGAGGTTACCTATATACCTACACCCAGAAGGGATCAAGCTGAAGGTCATTTGAAACTGGATTTAGAAAAAAGACTATACATGACTCTCACGTACTGACCTGAAATAAGGATAAAATACCCTCGGACTCATAATTGGACCTGGAAAAAGAAAAGATTGGAGCGTGAAAAATCATACTAAAAATCTTATTTTGTTTTCTTTTTATTATTATGTTTTTTTGAATTTTTTATATGAAATGTTTTCTTAAATTTTCTTCTTGAAGACTAGAGGTAGGAGATAGGATTCTCACGTCTAGACTTAGAGGAGACAAAGACACTGACCCTGAGTATTGGGATGAGGAATCACATGGATGCCCTGGACAAAAATGCATATAGACAAATGTTGACTATGCAATGACTTGGAGAATGACAGATTCTATCATGACTGTCGTGAGAGGAGAGTCACAGGGAGCCCCTAGAGAAAATGCAGATGGACAAGACTGGCCATGAAATAGACTAGAGGCAGACAGATAGACAAACCTATCATGACTGTTATGAGAAGGGACTCACAGGGAGCCCCTAAACCAAAATGCTAGTAGGGTTAACTCTAGCATAACCCTAGTGGAAAGCGGATCACAAGAAAAACCTCTAAGGGCATCTACAAGAAGAACCTATGACGAACATAATATCCTTTCACAGTGCAAGAGCATGTTTGAATTGAAAATCACTTTGATTGCCCAATACGATGAATCGACCATTCACTTCGAGATATATTCTCTTGTCATACATCATTTTATCATTTATAATTTAAGGCAATGGTGCCACTTAGTTGATATGTACATCTCTACCCAAAGAGGGAAGACCACTTTTCAATTCCTTCTCATCAAATGTCATTCAACTTTACAGAATAAGTTAATTATTAACTTAAACACTAAGGTTTGAATCCTCAAGACTACCATGAATTGGGCTCTAAAAGATGGATAGTGAGGATGGATGAAAGTGGCATGTAAGAACCGTGAGGGTGATGTGTATGCTATAGAGCTGTATAATTTATGAGGCTGATGGAGTCCAAGTTCAAAATTAGCTAATAGATCAATGTATATGACTACGTTGAGCAAAATACATGATAGAAAGTCACACGATAAAGTCGTAAGGCTTCTCCTATAATCATTGAAGTGGTGACAAATATATCAAACTGTCGTACATAGTGTGGTTGTCATACAGGGTATGGTAGGCTAGATCAGGCCACAAGGAAGTGAACACATCAAGTCCGAGAGACCAGGAACTGAAGGATCACATCATGTCAAGATGTAGCATGCTAAAAAAAGTGCATTGACCATTATCTTTTATTTTATTTTCTTTTTCTCAAAATTTTTCTTGTCATTTTTTTGACCTCCTCAAAATGTAAAAAAGCATTGTCTCTTTTAAACAAGCATAACCTCATGAAGGACTTTATGTATGGTACACAGCATAGGCATGTGTATAGGAAAAAAAAAGAACGGTAATTAATAAGGCTCAAGAACCCAAACATGAAACCGAAACCCCTAGTGTATACCTAAGGAGATCGAGCTTAGAAGGTGACTGGGCTGCCTATGTATCCCTACTAGGGAATCAGGTTGGACGTACTTCAAACTGGATCTGCTAAATATCCATTATTCAAACTCAATAAATGGCAATTCCTTGTGCTGACTTTTGACAATCATTCTTCAATTCCATCTATTTCCTTTTTTTTTCCTTTCTTCTTCTTCTTTTTTCTTTCTTCAGTAATTCTTCTTTTATCGAATAAATGGTCATCACGATGTCAATTATCATTTATCTTTAAGACTTTGGTTTCTATAAAGGGAAACCCTTTCCATGTTGAGTTGACTTTATAGCATTAATTAGGACATAGGCACACAAAGGAAGACTACCCACCCCAAGCTTAGAAATATAGGCTTCAAAAAGGAAAGGCTAAACTATTTAGCTACAAAAGGCTAGCAATTGTAAGCTTTTTACACAGCTTAATAAGACTTACTGGCAAATCGTAGGTTGGCATCTATCTATTCCCTTATGTACTCGACCGTGTGCGCTGGCTGTTGGGCCAAGAGTATAAGGAAATTAAATTGTGCCCTTACTAACAACAATTGCTTTGGGTGTAGTGGTAAGCACTTGATCCTAACAACTAGTATCAGAGCAGGTCACGGGTTTGAGCCGGTGTGTATCTGAGGGAAGGCTTCAATAAATTGAATACCAGTGAAAGTGGAGTAACTGGTGAACAGTGAAAGTAAAGTAACTGGCAGTCAATGAAAAATTAAGTAACTAACAAAAAAAATGAAGCGCAATAGAGTCTATCAGTTGAGTCAATTTGAGTCTTCATTTGTAATTGATTTTCAATTGTTGATGATTTTTACTATGTACATTTCCTATAATTAGCATTTTCTTTATTGTTTTCTTTTGCATTACACTTGCATAGTCAATGTTTGTCGTGTGCTTGTTCAAGTTGAAATGATGAGGTTCTGTTGGGCCTTGAAGTCGCTTAGTCTAGCGAAAGAAAAAGATTGTTTGACAATTATGTTGATGCCGAAATTTTATTGTAACTTTGATTCATTGTTATCATTCAGATGATTATTATTTCTTCGAGTCTCTTGAATTATTTGTACACGATACTCCTTGTGTTGTCTTTATTGGGCGACTTGCGATCATTCCTTACGTTGTGTTGTGTAGGTTATAAGACTGACCAAGAGGAACCCCTAGGAAGGGAAATACGGTAAGCTAAAAAATTTGAGCGAAGCGAGACAAGCTAGAACAGATAAGACAAAGTTTGAGCTATGAGGTTGGTCGAGAAGAGTTACACAACTATAGTCATGCATTAGGTTGTAAGCATTCATATTGTTTAGAGACCTGAAAGTCTTCCACTGCAATACGATGTATGTTAGTAAGAAAAAAATTTTAAGAACGCATTTTGGAGCGTTTATTAATGATATATGAATATGAGGATGTAGTTGCTCTGTATTCAGCACAGGGTTATGGTGTAATCGTGATAGACAACTCAGTTCCAGTGACATCATTAAGGCTGAGGGGTATCGACTTGACTCGACCGACAGACTCTAGCGCCCTTCATCCTTTTTGTTAGTTACTTAATTTTTCACTAACTACCAGTTACTTTACTTTCACTGGTCACCAGTTACTCCACTTTCACTAGTATTCAACTTATTACTCCCCATTGCATGGAATGTTCATCTCAATCTCAAGTAATTTAAAGAGATAGTGTCAATAAGAGAGGACCCACCACGAATGTTTGTCTCTAACCTCGTTACAACTAGATAACAGGGCTTCATCAATGGGGCGGACTAAGGAAAAATTATTCCACCTTATGTTCTCAACAACACATAACTCAATAAGAAATACCGGATTAGAAGATCAACCAGTGTTCAACCTAACAACAAGAGTTTCACATAACATCATCAACAGGGCGGACTTGTGAGAAGTATGCCACAAGCCCTCAACAACGTTTTTACATAAGAGAAATGTAGATTACCAATAAGTGCCGACATCTCAAAACAACAATGCAATGATCTCTACAACATCATCATTAACGACAGGGCGGACTTAAGAGAAGTATGCCACAAATCCTCGATGGTATTCTTAAACAGAAGAGATATCGGCTATCAATAATTGTCGATGTCTCACAACAACCACACAACAACCCCTATGCAATATCATCACCAACGTCAGGTATTCTAATCGAATCGAAACATAGCATACTAGAACACCAATTATTATTACCAAACTTCATCAACCAAGCGGACTAAGGAAAATTATTCACTTAAGTCCTCAACAACATAATTCAATAAACAAATACCGATCACAATAACTATCGGCGCCAAATCTTAACAACTAGAGTCTACAAAAACGTCATCAACATGGCATGATAATCGAAACAACGAATTAGCATATCTGAATTGCATTGTCCCTACCTCATTGGCTTATAGCCGAAATAACTCGAAACCTCTAATCGCAATGAGCGGCATCACCTAGTCAAATAATACTTTGCTCATCAAACGTCATTCAACATATACACACTTTTTATTTTTTCTGTCTCCATTTAACCATCATAGAATATTACGACAACTAGTTAATCTGATTCAATAATCGGATCCAACCTAACCTTATCGACTCATTATCGATAAAAACCCTCTTATTTTTAACGTATTAACACCATTCCTCACTTTCTGCCACTCCGGAAGCTTAATAATGCGTGTGCCCAAAATTTAGCGCCAACATGACAAAATTACCAAAATACCCCCTGATGACCGTTACACTACCAACACCCTAAAATCGCTTTAAACCTAATTTTTAGATGTACTAAATCATTTATAGACCACATAGTCCCTCAGAAATTTTTGAAGGAAAAAATTACCAAAACACCCCCGACTTATATAAAATTACCAAAACACTCCTTAACGGTCATCGCCCTAACAAACATCTCAGAACTACTTAAAAAAAATCTTTCAGATGCCTTAAATCCCTTCCTAGACCAAAAAGTCCTTTTGAAAATTTTATAGGAAAAATTACCAAAATACCCCCTTTGGGTAGCAAATTATCAAAATGCCCCTGGGAGTTTTCGGTAGTAGAAAAAATTCCAAGACCACTTTAGAATGTTATTTTAAGCTTGCCGAAGTCATTTTGAGTTAAAAGTTATTTTAAAAATATTTTGGTCAAAAATTCTGAACTGGTGTCCAGACCAAGCGCTTAAAAGTCTGTTCGGCAAAAAATAACTAACGACTTTGGAATGACCCAAAATTTTGAGACATGAAACTTCTCAGCATCCTAGGGTTCTCATAAAATTTTTGCCTCGAAACCGCACTATTTTAATATTTTAAATGTCACTGTGAAATTTCAAAATTTCTGCGTCGGTTAACCTCCTTCCCGATCTTGGAATAATCCAAAATGTTTCCACATTTTAGGTCTCCTAAAGATAACTGGCGTCACTTTTTTGCACTTTGGATAAATCTGACCCTAACTATTTTGAAAAATTCAGATTACAAACTGATTAATTAATTTTTACTTTTAGCGACACTTACAGCTACTATTCAAATCAAAACACCCATTATTTCACCTTCAACACACATAATGTTCATCTTCCACCTCTCTCCCTCTCACTGCTGATTGCAACAATCCATACGAATTCCATTTTTCATCCAAAACCACCTGAATTCCACTCATTTTCATCCAATTCTATCTTTTTACACCTTATGACATACAATTTAACCCATTAATCCACCCAAATCCCCATTTCTATTTCCATTCGAAACACACTCATGAATACACACCTAGAACACACACTAAACACCACCAAACCCACACTAAACACTGAAATTCTTCTCAAATATTTCCCTTCTTCCTTTCCAAGCTTTAATACGCTCAAATTATACATAATTTCATCATAATTTACACTGTATAACACACACACACACACACACACACACACACACACATACATACATACAGACAGACAGACAGACCCGAAATATAAATACATATGGCACAAAATTTTCAACCAAAAACCCTTAAGTTTCTTTCAAAATTAATGGTTTGAAGAAATAGGATTACCCTGTTGGATTTAGGGTTTTCTTTTCTCCTTCTTCTTCTTCTTCCTCTCTTTTCTTCCTTTTTCCTTCTCTTTTTTTTCCTCTCTGTTTTCATGTGTTCTTCGGTCATTGTTCACGCACTGCTACCATTCACAACTTTCTTATATTTTCATTTTCACCACACAAACTTCCTTTTATAACCCTTCTTCAATCTATATCCTACAATTTTTTTCATTATTTGATTTATTTGCTCAGCAATGCATTTTGGAGCATCTATTTATGATGTATGAATATGAGAATGTAGTTTCTCTATATTCAGTAGAGGGTTATTGCGTAATCGCGATAGACAACTCAGCTCCGATGACATCACCAAGACTGAGGGGTGTCGCACAAACCAAATTCTTACATTAGGTTTCTAACATTGAATTTTTAATTTTTAAGCTTGCAAAGATAGTGATCATCGCCTAAAGGACAGAAAACAATTGTCAACGAGATAGACTACTAGGCTTAAATTTAAAACCATCCTTTTTGTAAGCTCGTGAAATGATTGGTTGATATGCAATCAACAGGTATGAAATCAGGCAATTACCTCTTATTTTGAAAATTATTACAGTTTCGATTTACTAAGGATGGACTCCTAGATTTGCTAGAAACACAAACTCTATTTGATTAGATCTCTAAAGGAGATTTTTAAGAGTTGAAAATTTTCTCTCTTTTTTTTCAAATTTCTTTTTAAGAATTAATGTGAAAGAAAGGACGTCTCAATCAAGAAACTAGGAAGACACTCAGAGGATGCACATAAACAACATTTAGTTCTTTAACTCCTTTTTTTCCTTTGATCTTTTATTATCCTAGAAAGCGAGAAGAAAGAAGAAAAGAACATATGACCAAATGAAGAAATTAAGACCACACAATTGGGGGACGCATATAAGCACACTCATAATAAAACACTAAACTTATGCCCATATAAATTGGACACTGATTAACTAGCCGGTCAACATTATGGGTTAATCGTCTGGCTGTTCAGTGGGTAGTTCTGGATTTTGGGAGAATGTCTAGAAAAGTGGGGTTCTGACTAACCATCCGGTTACCTAGTGGGTTAATTGGCCGTTTAGTCAGCGGGTTCAAAGTTTTGGATTTGAAATTTTTTGGGAAGGTCAGGGTTCTAACTAGCCGTTCGTTACGGTGATAGATTAACTGGTCGGTTGTTCAGTGGGTTGGATCAGGGTATAAACGAGCCATATTCAATTTTTTTTCAAGTAATGCACCTACCGACTAATCGTTTGGTTGGGAGCTCGGTTAACAGGCTGATTAGTCAGAGATTCACCATTTTGCGAAATTACCAATTTAGCTTACAGAATGTTAGTTGGTTCCTTGCGAACATGCCTTAGGCAAATATAAGTATTCTCCCAACAAAGGACTGAACACTGAATGGTCTGGGGGTGTGATTTTCTCTCATGCTAGTGTAAAGTCACTTCTACTGGCTCGACTGTACCATTTACCTCCCGCCTGCAACAAGAAAGTTAATAATGGGAATCATCAATACGCATAAAAGTCATTGTATATATACCAAGAAGACTAGTAGGTCCCTTTAGTTTGAGGTCATGGAGTTGAGAGGACAATCGAAAGATCACCTTGAAACCAGGAGGACGAATGGCTTCAATTGTTGCTCTTGAGTGGGTGGTCGGGGTGAGACGTGCAGGTGAGTGAGGTACAAAAATAAAAGCCAAATACCAAAGTTAAATAACTTTAAACAATACACAGAAAAATACAACAAGGGCAACAAATCAATAAAAAAAATCAAGTCCAATCCTCTTAGTTTTTGGTCCCCAGCAGAGTCGCCATTATAGGGAGCTACTTCGAAAAAAAATTACCTTACTAATAAAAGATTTTATGGAGTCGCCATCTTATTGAATTAAACAAAAGAAGGAAAATAAGAAAACAATAAAATGACTCTAAAGTGTCCAAAAGGAAGACTAGTCTATCAAAAACTGGGAGATGGGTAGGGACTAAGTTATGTAGCGAAAAAGTGTTAGGCACCTGCTATACCTTTCAGTCTCTACTTCATTTCTATTGATTTTTGGCCTTAAAAACATACAACATCTACAAATAAACTATTTTGGTTTTTTTATTACAATGGTTTAAATTTGACAACGGGGGTCAAATGGCCTAAATATCCAATCGGACAAACTAGAATCAAAACCATTATAGTTCGACTATGTCCTATAAGAATTAGTTTGTGTTTCGAGATTTAGACCTAGACTTAGAATTTAAGAGAATTTTTTTTGTTTTTTTATAATAGAAATGTGACTATGGGATCGGAAAACAATCTAAAAGTTAATAAAGATACCTCTTGAAGTAGGTTGCTGCGAAGACCCGGGGGCACTCTCCGAATGATCCATGATTCAAAGAGATCAAAAGACTTTTAGAGTGAATATGAATGACTAAAATTTTCGAGAGAGCTAGAATATCACTTCCTGGAGAAATGATATGCAAGCTCTATAATAAGCTTCTAGCCCCTTGAAAATGAAGGCCAAGGGCCATATTTATAGTGCTTAGAACCTGATAAGATTGGTCATACCAATCTAAGAGGTTATAGATAAGTCAGAATATTGGATAAAATTACAAATTTACAAAAGTCAATTAACCAGCTAGTTAGACAAAAAATGGCCGGTTTACCCTGAACTTTTAAATATCATTTTTATGAATTTCGGGACATTATCATGTTCCAAATTGATTAATTATCTTAATTAACTGTTAGAGATAATACTAGATTCGGGAAACACTTCTCATATTCACACTAATCACTTTGTTTCTCAAATTGATCATCAAGTCTCCAAGTCATACTTACCCTCTTGAATCTAACCTAACTTGAGTTATTCCTAAATAACTAGGCTAGTTATCCAATGGTCCAGGCCTAATTAATTTTGGCCAAAATACTTGACCAGATTGCCTATTTGACTTATTTAAATAGATTAGACTCGTTATATTATTAGGCCTACACCCATAATAATAAAGAACCTAATCATTAGTAAAGCCCAATAAAGATTAACATTACTCTACACCTCATACTTAGGGATCTATTGCACCCAACACCATATGGTTCTAAAATTAGCACCCAACATCAAAAATTTAAAAATCTTGGCTTTCAGCACCAAATGACGGTCAAAATGCCTTTTCACCACATGTTTGTTAGTTTCTAAGGGCAATATGGTCTTTTCTCCATAAAAGCTTAACTAGCAGTGCACATAGCAACCAATCAACGATTGTTGTTGTAGTAGCAATTAACACCTTCTTTGATCACCAGATTTGTCGCCGAAGCTAGCCATGCCAACCAAGGTTAGCCACCTAAGAGCCCTACCGACGTTCATTGTCATCACCGTAGATCGAAAAGTTTGCAATTGAGTTTCACCACCGCGGCGCCACCAAAAAAAGAGTACCGGACGGGAGCGGTGCTGCCAGATCCACAGTCACCAGTTAACCCACCACCGCTTATGAACAACCCAACACCAATTTTTTCTATAATTCCAACAACCAAATTAAAGCGTACTTTTGATTGGAACAACAACGATGACTAGCGCAGTGCCAATCGACACCATCACCACCGCGACTAGCAACAACGCCAGTCGGATCCATCACCACCACTATTGCTCGATGGTTGTAACGTACAACTGTTGCAACACAACCACTCCATACACCGTTAGTGGCAGAACTTATTAAACACCATGGCCATCATTTTGTCCAGGTTAACGCCACACAGCCTCCGCTTCCCTATTCGAATATGTGGTATCACGACTAGAACTTTAGCCTTCAACTTGGGTTTCATCGTTGCAGAGGGGGCCACCACGATGATGCAGATTAACAAGCAGAAGATGGCGATAACCATGAAGTCAGAATCCATGGTGACAGCTTACGGAGAGAAGATGTGGCTGTTGGAGGGAAAAACCATTTTGCCCTTAAAAAACTAACAGACATGTGGTCAAAAGGCATTTTGACCGTCAATTAGTGCGGAAAGTCAATATTTTTAAATTTTGGTGCTGGGTGCCAATTTTAGAACCATGGGGTGCTGAGTATAATTGACATCTAAGTACGAGGTGTAGTGTAAAATTAATCCACCCAATAAAACAAATAAGAAAGATAAAATAAAGCTATAAAATGAGGTGTCTATACATACCTTTTCCCAAAGAAGGAGCTACCTTTCCTGTTAGGAAACAACCAGCTTCTCTTAGTAGGAGTCAATCAGCTGATAGTTATCCTAAAGGAAGAGACATGAATAAGGGAGGATCCTTATTAGATTAGAGGAGAGTATGGAGATCGGATCATAGGTCTGTTCTGAATAGAAGTAGAAATAACCACAATGTGGCCCCCACGTGACACGTGTGGAAGTATATTTTTAATATCTTAGTTGTTAAATATTTTTTAATGACTTTTCTAATAAGAACTTTTAGTGACAATTCTTAACCGCACTTTTTTAGCGTCACTAAATAGAAGCTACTAATAATATTTAATGATAATTAATTATAGCTATATAGGGGGTTGGAGGTATTTTCTCACAACCTCGATAGCAGCCAAAAATTTTCATTTTAGTTTTATCCCAAAACTTCAAAACAACATACCTAGCACCACAACCTCCATCAGCGAGGACCATCACCCCAACATCACAACCGTCACCTATCACCACTGCACAAACCAGCCACAACAACCATGACAACCTTACTGACCCACCTCGGTTGCTGATTCACCATTGTACCCCGTCACTAATTCACCGTTGTCCCTATCACCAATCAATAACCATGATTTCATAACCCAAATAAAGGAAGAACCTGAACTTGACGCCGCAGCTAACAACCACCATCCAAATTGCCACTGCCATTAACCACCATTATTCGAACCACTACAACCCCCAATCACCACCATCCATATTACCGCCGCTCAAACTACCACCGTTAAAATTTGTGGTGATAAATGAAAAACAGAGAAAGATGGAAGATTGGATCAAAGATGTTACAAAGGAGGATGAAGGGGTTTTCATGTTAGTGATCTGACGAGGCCTCCTCTCAAATTCAGGGTTAAACTGAGGTCCAAACCCATTGATGCTAATGGCAGCCCAAAATAGGTAACAACACATGAAAAACTAGAAGGACAAAACAGAAGCACAATGGAAGTGAATGATTGGGTGGGTGACAAAAAAGCAGTTGAGAGTGGGTTGGTTGAGGGCGCACGAAAGCAATTACAAAAGGGAGATTAATGGCACGTGTTCACTGCCAAAGGGCTAAAACCAACGTTGATTATCTCCAATTAATAGTATTGACTATCATAAAGGAGACCATTGTGACCATATCTGTGTCTAGAAATTTTAGCATTATTTAGGGATTCAAACAATTAGTCTTTTTTTTATTATTGCATTTATTTTCTTTTTTTCTTTTCTTATTTATTGGGATATGGCGGTAACCTCCTATTTCGAGGAGAAAAAGGCACGTCGTGTGTAGAATGAAATCTTGAAGAGTCTAACCTGACTTCTCTTATTCTCTTTCTCCCTTTTCTAAGTTCCCTGTTTTTAGCTTATATTGCCATTAAATCAATAAAAATCATTACCGCAAATTCATCATATATCATCTAGTCCTCCATCGACTCCTCCATTGGAATGCCGCTGTCACCATCCTCAAACGCCATTTTATTTTAAAAAGTTATTGCTTCTAATTTTTAGTGACAGTCTAAAGTGACTAGGGTTAGGACAGTAAAAAAGTAAGTTGGCTGATTGAATTTCATGCGAGTAGATGTGTGTTAAGATATTTTTTCAGGTTATGTATCGAAAGAGACTTTGAAGGTTTGGTGAATTTTTAAGGTTTTGATGAGATAGATAATTAGGGCCTTGTGTCCGAACTTTTATCATTTTTTATTTACTGTGTTTTACAATGATGATAAAAAAAATTCTCTTTTTGTATATTTTTATCATTTTATGTTTTTAGTTTGAGTAAAATTACTCAAATTGTGACAAAAAAACTAAAAACAGAGGTGTTTTCAGCTTTTTCTACCAAAATTTAATCTAATGTGACAAAAAGTAGCTATTTTTTTTTTGGTAAAAATGATTAAAGTACATGAGCCGCTTTTCTAAATGAATAAAAAAAATCATAAAAATAAAAATACAAAAACAAAAATGCTAAACATACAGCCCTAAATCTATTTCTGTTTTATCAACTCAAAGGGGTAATTTTGTCAATTCACAAATTCCTGTTAACATCGTGAACCAAAAAAAAAATGATGCTGAGTGTAATTCTTCGAACTACATGCACTTTTGTGGAATACGACCAAACATCATTGGTGCTAAATGTAATTACCTTGCTCCAAAAGCCGAACTGCAGATAAGATTACTGTAGAGTTGCGGATATAGGGAGAGCGAGAGAGAGAGAGAGAGAGAGAGCAGCAAATTGAGCAAGAATGGCATCAATAGCAGCGAGTCTTTCATGGAACTCGTCCTCATGGCTTTACAATCATACCCAAACAAAACCCATGAACGAAACCATCATAGGCACCGATAGAGGCTTGCCCATGGTGGTCACAGCTCAAAAAAAAGCCAAGAAAACCCGAAAGGTGACCCAAATCATGAATTGGGTTCTCACATGTGCTCACATTGTATAATCCATCATGTGCATATCTGAACTTTGATTCGTTTCTTATTTTTTTGGTCGGTGGTGTTTGTTCAGATTATATTGAAGGAAGATGTGGTTGACGTGGGAAAGAAAGGGCAGCTTTTGGATGTGAAAGCTGGTTTCTATAGGAACTTCCTGCATCCCACGGGCAAGGCCCAGATTGTCACTCCCCTTCTTCTCAAGTAATTTCCCAAAATTGTGTTGGTTTTGTTGTCATTTACGACTTGCAATGCATGTCTGAGATTAGGAAAACATCTATTGCTAATTTGCCTGGTTTTGTGTAGTTAATGTTCGCATTGGTCTGTAGACGAGGTAATTTTAGTTTTGTAATAGGCTTTTAGGTTATCTGTCATTGAGAATATATGCAATGTTTTGTTCTTTAAACTAGGCTTGGTGTTTGGTTACTTAAAGATCCTAATTTAAAGTCATAAGGATTAAGCACTTGTCACTTTTCTCTGTATTCTGAGCTGGTGAATTTCTTCTTTTGTGGGATGGTATTCAATACTCATAATTTTTTCCCCCTTCGAGTTTTTGTAAAGCTTTAGGATGCAATTTGAAAATTTTAAACAGTGGAGTGAACTCGAATAGTGTTTTCGTCTGAAATAAGTATTTTCTGACTCAGGGAATGTGAGAGACTAATTTAATTCCGAGAATCAAGGTTGTCAGACAGAAGGACAGGTTAAACTTTTACCCAGTCGAGTTACATTGAGACTTCTGAAAAAGCTTATTCTCCATCCACACTTCAAACTAGGACAAAATCAATGAGTAAAGTCGATATTACATGTCTAAGTTCTGTAGTAGGAATTTGCAAAAAGTTATGTTACATGGACTCGGTATGAGTGTTTGAGTCAGACACGTATCCAAGTGTCGGATTCGTCTATTTTTCAAAATCCAAGACACATAGACACGACAAAATATTCTTACCTATTCTTGTTTCTTAGTTATTCCTTAGTTTACATAGTATTTTATGATACACATATCATTTTAATTTAAAGCTGAGATCATCTCAAAACAATAACAAACTAAAAGAAACACCATAACATGTTTCTAGTGGCATATCCTACGGGATGTGTCGGACACATATCCCATACCCATATCCAAGTGTCGAGTGTCCGACATGGATACTTCACGCATTTTGAAGAGTCCATGTAAGATAGGCAAAAAGTTAAAGGTAGGAAAATTTACAGAATTGAGGGAGCAGTGTATATTTCCTGTACTTGAGGATAATTAGCATTTAGTTGATTGCAGTCCCGATGTTTCAGAAAATATGAAAAGTAAACACTTGGCACTTCTATGGATTTGGCTACTCTAAGCATTGCTGTTGGCTGGTGGATTCCTTCATTTTGGAGAGGTGAAGTTATAGGGAATATATTGGAGATAAATTAATTTTCAGTAGGCTTGCTTGGCCCTCATGTCTCATTTGGTGCGTCCATTCACTTTTTTGTTTCCTCTTTTTAGATTATGTAAATCAGCTTCCAAGTACTTGTACTTGTAGTTTTGTGGTGAAGAGAATCCTACCTTGTGGACCACTCTCTCGGGGAACCGTGTCTTTGCTAAATATGGATTCCCTGCACTTAAGTTTGCATGTGAATAAGAGGATATTGATTCCCCATGAAGTTGCTCGGGTCTATGGGGTGAACTGGATTCATATCCTGATCCAACCATTGCCTGGCAACTTTTATTTTATGTATCTTTTCTAGTAAATTTATGAATCTAAATAGCGGATATATATAAAAAAATCAAGAAAACAAGAATAAGTGTCAAATATACCTATAACGCGATATTTATATTATTCAGCTAGCCAGCTACATCCAGGGACTAAGAACTGAGAAAAATCCGCTATAGACAAAGATGACAGATAGAGTCTCACCAATACCCCATTTTCCTATACAGTAGAGCCATTTGACTCTAGTCCCAACTCGATCCATGAACCAAAGCATGGAAATCCGCTCATGATACTGCATAATTAATGCATATGTCCCGTTTCTCATGAAAAAGATCAGAACGTAAGCAACCACAATAGTCCAAATGTCCCGTGGTCCCACCTTATTTTTCAGAAAGAATTTTTTGTGTAGAGTCTCTAGACCATACAAAAATCTCGCTTCCGACCCTTTTTTCAAAGTTTAGAGATGCTCAGACAAAGCAAGCCCCTGGTCCATCCCATCACTAACTTGGAACTTACCTAAAAATTAGATTGCATGCAGTGAGCATAGTTGATAGAAACTCGATTTTGTTTGAATAGTATCTTGGGGAACTAAAACAAAACCCAAATCAGACTAGTAAGCAACAATATGTACGTTAAGAGGCTTGATAGCTTTTATTTCACAAGTGCCACCCTTACGGAGTTAATGCCTCCAACCTGGTACCTATCCAAGTAGACCCACTTGTTTTAGTTTTGAAGAAGAGCCAAGGAGACCTAAATAGTTGGTTGGTGGACTACCAAGTTTGCACTTGGATAAAAAGCAAGAGTGGCCACACTATACTAGATTACTAGGTACACTGAAGGAAGAAGAGCTTTATCGTACAAACGGCAGCTAAGGATCATAAGAAATATTACATAATGGTATCGTTTGCAAAAGGCTAAGGATCATAAGACCTAATTTGCATAAGTGTGAGCTGATTCCGGTTGGGGAAGTTGATAATCCAGGGAGTCTTGCTGTCATTCTTGATGTGGGGTCGCTTCTCTTCCTTCGACATATCTTGGCCTCCCTTTGGGTGTTTTAAGTCTAAAGCTATTTGCGATCCCATGGTGGACAGGTTGAGCGGAGATTAGTGGGATACTGAGATGGAAAAGTAACAGTTGGTCATACTCTGATCAAGAGTCCTCTCCGTAATTTACCCATATATTTCACGTGTAGCCTCCTATTACTGTGGAAGTTATTCTAAGGGTTGGAAAGTTAATGCGTGATATCTTGTGGAAAGGTAATGCTGACTCTTTCTTCTAAGTATCATTCGGTGGATAGAAGGAGGATTGCTGTACTTTGTCACTTTCAGTGAGTGGATTGGGGATCAGAGAATTTCGCCTTTTAAGTCATGCGCGTTTGGGCAAAGGGTTATGGAGTTGCTCAAGAGAATTGGATTCATGCTGGAGGAGAGTGATTGATGGGAGGTTTGAGTTATGTCAGGGGGGTTGGGTATCTAGGGTCTCTCGAACCCCATGGCGGGGTTTCTCCGAAAGCATATTGCTAAAGGGTGAAATCAGTTTGTTAAACATTTTTCGTTTGTGTTTGGAACTGGGGCATGAATTCAGTTCTTGAAAGACGTGTGGTGCAGAAATTCAATGCTGTTTCCTGAGTTGTTTTCGACAGCAAGCAACCGTGATTTCTTTGTTGCAGATTATGGAAGTTTGGTAGGGGTGCGTGGGTTGGAACCCCCACTTTAGGAGGCACTTTCATGACTGGGCGTTGGAACCAATTTTGCTAGTTTTGAGCTTCCTGCTTGGAATAGATCAGCCAAGCTAGGTGAAGACGATAGTAATGGGCAGTTTTCTGTTTGGTCATTTTATAAGATCTTGAAGGGCAACAAGCGATGTACTTTTCTATGGGAGAGCATTTGGAGGATTCGGGCAAAGAAGGTGGCCTGCTTTGCTTGGACCGCTGCTTGTGGGGCAATTTTGACTTGCAGTAACGGGTTAGTGTTGGTAAACTGGTGCTACACGTGTAACAAAAATGGGAGACAGTCAACCATGCTCCTCCTCTGTGATGTGGACTGAAACTTATGGCATCTGTTTTTTGCACTTTTTGGGATCAACAGGGTGATGCCTAAGACTGTGTCTGAGTTGTTGACTGCTTGGCAGGGTACAGCTGTCCCCTGTCAAGCGAGGTGAAAGGTGGAATTCAGCTCCTCTTTGCTTGTTTTGGTTTATTTTGCCAGAGCGCATTAGGCGGGGTTCAAGAATGAGGAGTTAACAGCATTCTGTCTCAAGCAATTCTTTTTGAGCCTACTCTTCTTTTGGATCAACAGTAAATTTCCCGAATTGCCCCGGTCTTTTGTGGAGTTTCTTGGTGGTCTTCCTGTGGAAGCTAACTTGTAGTTATGTTTTGAGTCCCCAGTTTCTTTTGTTTCTAGTGAGTTTTTGTGGCATTGCTTATCGGTTCCCGGTACATGAGTTTCGCCCCACTTTGGCGGATTTGGTGATTATGTATATATAGCACAATCACCTCATTCCATTTGGGCATCCCACTTTAAGACCCAAAGCTCTGGCTAACCCACATGCTTCTAGCAAGCCAACTCATGGTTTACATCATTGTGAGGAAAACTAATGAAGAATTGGATCAGTAGTCAAGAAGCCAGTTGAAGTACCACTTATCAGTGCAGTTCAGCGGTTGATTTAACCATGACCTTTGTTCTCTCCATCATATATAACTAAACTTCCAGTTTGGAAAAGAAAAAAAAAGTTTTTATTGGGCTCTTATTAACTTTGTTGTCGACTTTCCAATTCGTGGCTTGTAGGTCAACCCTAGGCTCTCACTTCTAGACCCACATTTGTTGGAGAATACGAATAGAGCCTTTGGATTATAGTTTCGTGTCCCATAGACATTGTGCCCACCACAGCCATAATGCAACACCACGTACATAACGTAGGCCCATGCCTATGGCCACCCCCATGCAATATCCAGTATTTTGTAGGGAGAGAGGAAGGGACTTCAATTTTCACAGGGAAAACTCATTAAAAGCTATTCTCTTTGATATTATATTAGATGTTGTGGTTTTGAAAGCACTTATACGAAAAACTATTCCCCTTTTTGGAGCTTATTTCAAAGGACTGTGATCATCTACATATACTGTTATAGGAAGTCATACCCATGTTGAGTCCTTTCTCTGGGGATGTTTCGGATTTCTTGCATCTATGTCCGTGGCCCGTGCTACCGTCCTTGTTGCATGATAGCGTGAACTCAAAATTTTCAATGATCAGTAAGAGTTTATTTGGGGGTGATTCTAAAAAATGCTGATGTTTGTTCAGATATGGAACATTTCAATTATGCTCGCACCCTTAGACTGCAGGAACATACACATTATGAGGTTAAAAGAACATGGGTTTTTGTGGTTCCAAATTTCATCTGGACAGATGCATCTGACAGAGTTTGAGAGTGCTTTTTTTCCCCTAATCTAAGCATCATCGCAATATCTTGATTCTCGCTCCTTTTTTTTATTGTTCCTTCATCCAGGGAAATGAAGATGGAAGAGGAAAGAATTGAGGCTGAGAAGCAAAGGGTAATTAACTACCGACCTCCCCCTTCATGTATAAACAGTAAAAAGCCACCAATTTCGGAAAGCATTCACACAGTTCTTCGAGTGTTTTACTCCTTAATTATTGTGGTTATGTTGAGGTCACTTTCTGGTGGTTTTAAACATTTGATGGTAGAGTGTGGCGGCTTAGATGATACTTATGTGTTAGATTACTTGGGTCCACCCACCTGGATCTTTTTGAATGTACTTTTTACCTAGGGAAAATATACTTGTGTTAGATAACTATTGATGCATGTTAAACTCTGTGAACCTGACTGTTCTATATGCACTGTAAGAGGTCTTAACTGTAAGCTCCTTTCAAGCTGTGACCAAAATCTATACCAGTCTACTCCTGTATCTGTGACACTTCAAATTGAAAGTGGAAACTTTTAGTGTTAATGGTGATGGATTTTCTTGAAAAATCTTTGTGTAGCTTCTTTGATATACATGAATTTAGTTTGTTTCCACAGCATCTGAAACAAGCCTTTTTTGTTTTTTAGTGATTACATTTTTTCTTCGATTAAACAAAACTCAAGTCGTCACTCTTTTTTCCTACAGAACAAATGCAGAGAGTATGCTCATTATGATGGAGTCCTTATGTTCCTGTAATTTGGCTTGCATGGAACGTATAAAACAGTCAACAGATCTGTTAGGAAGACTGACTCAGATGATACCATGCATTATGCAGGTAAAAGAAGAGGCACAACAGCTTGCTCTAATTTTTGAAACTGTTGGAGCTTTTAAGGTGAAGCGCAAGGGTGGAAAAGGAAAACAAATTTTTGGAACGTGAGTTAGATTTTGTTCAGTCATGCAATTAATTGTGTTATCTGCATATAAGTTTCTAATCCATACTTCGCGGCAGTGTCACTGCTCAAGATCTTGTTGACATTATCAAGGCACAGCTACAGAGGTAATATACCTAATTTTGTCTATACTTCACATTTGTAAGCTTTGTGACCAAATTTCTGAAAATTTCAAAAGCTAGTTATAATAGAAGTGCAGGTTGCCTTTGATTTGTTTTTGCACTTTTGGCTAATTAAAAGGTAATTATTCATTGCAAAGGCTTTTTAGAACAGTGGTGGGCCCTACATGCTTTTCCTTCCCTCCATTCTTGATTTTAATTATTTACTCTTGCTAAGTTTTGGAACTTACCCCAGGCCTTTACTCCAAACTAGTTGGGGTCAGCTGCACGAATAATTCTGCCATATCCAACTCATGGTCTCTAATATAAATCGAAGGACAAGGTCCTTCTCAACTAGTTCCATCTATGGTATTCTCAGTCCTCTTCTTAGCCCATTATTGGCACAAGTCACTTTTCTCCATTAATTTAATTTTTCTAGCTTTTGTAATTTGACCTTAATCGCACAACCATTTTCTCGTTTTCGCATCTGGTCCAAGTTCCAAAATTCTGTAACAGAAGTTCGAAATGCTTACGTGTATTTAGGGTTCATACATTCCAGCTTGGTGACGTACATAAACATTCTGGACAAGAAACTGAAACTAATTATTATCTTCTGCCTGATATGCTGAAAGGAAGATAAAATGCCAGAAGAGCGATGTTATACTTGTCAGAACTTGAGGAACCTGGAAAAATCAGGAATCATATTGTAGTCGATATGGTGGCACTGCATTGATTATATTAGACTAGCCGGTTCTGGTATAGGAAAGTACTTACAGGTAGACCATCTGAAAGCACCTAGGTAATTACCCAGATGGACCTAAACCTACAAAAAATGTTAACCTTTTCCTCACAGCGCTAGTTTGTATCTATTTGTTGGGTAGTGCTATCTGGACCCCAACACCAGTTGGGTCCTCTTTTCAGAAGAAATTTTCAAGATTGGGCGGTGGAATCAGCTACAACCTTTTTCAGTCATATTTACCGTGGCAGTGCTATCTGGGGAGGACAGAGTGTTTGGAAGGGAGAAATCAAGGGCTTGTTTGCTTTGAAATCTGTTCATGCGACCTTGTCCTCTAGACAAGCTGCCCGTTTCCGTGGAGGGAGATTTGTTGGCCTCAAATCCCGTGCGGGTGTCTTTCTTTGCTAGGGAAGCTGCAAGGCAGGCTATTTTGACCGGGTCGGTGAACCACCTTCTTTTGCACTGTCAAGTGGCTACAGAACTTTGGACTTGGTCTTATGCCTTGTGGGCACACATTGGGTGATGCCACGTTCTATATCGGATTCGCTTTGGAGCTGGTCTGCTTCAAGGAAAGGAGGAGACGGACTGCTAAGCTCTAAATAATTATTCCCCCTTGCTTGTTCTGGTGCATGTGGAAGGAAATAGAAGGGTGTTTGAGGGGGTGGAGATGCCAGTGCCTAAGCCCAAAGGTTTATTTTTGTCAACCCTCTTCTGTTCGGTGGATGGAACTTGTTCCCCCAATGAGGCCTTCTTAGACTTTTTGGGCAGCGTCTTGCCGTGCATAGGGGGTATTGCTCTTTTTCCTATGGGACTTCCCCCTGTGGTGAGTTTTTGTGAATAATACTTTACTTTTCAAAAAAGAAGAAAAAGAAATAGACTAGGAAGAATCTGGCAGACACCTTTGTTTCTCACTAATAATGTACTAGTAAATTGCTTAGACTTTTCAGTGACATATACATATATATATATATATATATATATATATATATATCTAGCAAACAATGATGGAAGCAAAATATTTTGCCTCCTTATTGAGCAAACTTGGCCTTGCCCTGCTCATTTGCTGATCTTGTTACTAATTTGTAGGGATGTGGACAAAAGAATTGTCTCTCTCCCAGAGATCCGAGAAACAGGAGAATATATTGCAGAGTTGAAGCTTCATCCTGACGTTACTGCCCGAGTAAGGTTAAATATATTTGCCAACTAGAGAGCATGCCCCTTTTGGATACTGCAAAAATTAGTTCAAACAACACTTCTTGTCAGGTACTCGATTCTCCGACTATTTAGTGCCTTTTTTCTACTTCTGAAGGGGAACAACAAAATTATATTAATTTGATTCACGAAGAAATTTATTAAGACCTCCGTAGGAGTGATGTCTGGAACACTCATAACGTGCCTTATGAAAGACAGTGTAGTTCTCGATTAAATCTGCATTGTAGATTGAAGGGAATGTACAAATAACCTCCAATTTCAGTCTGCCTCTTTACAATATTCAGTTTGCCATTCCGGTTTTGTAGTATGAAATTGGGCATAAGGTATTTTGGTGCTATATATACACACACACACACACACACACACATACATACATACATACTAGTAAGGATCATGTGCTTTGCACGTTAATTAGTGGTCTGAGATAAAAACTTTATAGACCTTACTGAAAAACACAATTTTTAGAAGTTAAAAACACCCTTAATTTTTAGAAACCTTTTAAATTTGAAAAGAATATTCTAAGAAATTAGATGTTTAACCATATAATCTCATCCATGCTTTTACTTGAGAGTTTTCAAGCTGGAAAAATCATTCAAGCTTACATAAATTAGAATCTTTATTGATTGGGTTTTAGCTTATCCTATCACCTAAGAAGCACCGACTTTGCTAGGAGGACAAGGTTTGGTGTCGGACACCTACTGGAACACGGACACGCCTTCGACACCGCCAGACACGTGTCCGACATGGCATTCCGGTGTCCAAAAATTAAATTAATTCAAAATTAATTTCAGACACGTATGGACATCGCCGGACACGCCGAAGAGGCCAAGAAGGAGAAGAAGAAGCAGATGTTGATCGAAGGAGATCTTGATCTTCGATCTGGAAAATTTGTGTGCTCTATGTCCGAGATCTGGATCGAATCTGATCTGAACCTTGTTCAAAGGTGCGATCCGAAGTTTAGCGAATTAGCGTCTTTGAAGGGGAATACTGCTCCTCCTCTTTGCCGATCGAAGAATTATCTTGTCGACAGCAGTAGCGATGTTATATATCAACAGAAGTTTGAATATTACAATTTAACCCATCATCTTTTATAATATTTTCATACTGACCCCATAACTTTACATACTTCTACTAAACTCCAAACTTTTACCATTTAATTCAAATAAACCCTTCGAGGAAGAAATTTTTTCATTTCAAAGGTCCAGTATCGACTTAAACTTAAATTAATTCAACCCTAGAGCTAAATTCGTGAAGCATATGACATTTGTATTTCATATCTTGGCATATATACGAAAAAAATAATTATATAAAACAGCGGTGCCTGTGGTGTCCAAAATTTAAAATTTTGGAAATGCGGTATCCGGTGTCCGTGTCCGTGCTACTTGGCCTATCACACATGAGAGTGGAATATACAAAGACAATAACCATATGAAGAACAGTGGAATATACAAAGACAATTAAATACATGAAGAATATGTTATCATGCAAATAAGGGTGCTCTAAGTAACTAATACAAATTTAGGATTAATTATTTGCATTAGTCCAAATTATAATAAGGAACTGAATGGTTTGATCTAGCAATTTTAAAAGTCATGTTTATATAGGCATTTAAAGAACCTAGAAAATTCAGGTTTTACTTTAACTTCCTTACACCAATATGTCTGTATTCAAAACATAGAAATAAACCTTAGTTTTACGATAGCTTTAATACACTAATATATTCGTATTAAATCCATATACATGCATGATAATTTATATGCTATAGAAACTCTAATGTATGCAAGTTGTTTTCATTAATCAAATTTGATAGAGAAGATGTCGTAGTTATAACATAGTTTATTTTTAATGTGAATGAAGGTAAGTTTTTATAGAGTTTTTTCAGTAACAGTGTTTAGAGAGTATGCAGCAATAGTACAAGGGTGATTTTGTAGGATTTTTATAGAATTTATTTATTTATTTTTTTTAGAAAAAGTCAAAATTACCCTTATCTCTAACAAAAGCATATATTCCAATAAGGCACTTTTATTTTCTAATAACACTCTAATCTAAAAGGGTATTTTATTAGAAAAAAAGTTATAAGTCAAAAACACCTCTAATCATTTATGAAGTCTTCAATTTAAAAAGAGTTTTTCGAAGAGAAAAAAGATTAGCTATTTAACTCCATCTGTGCTAGACATAGAAATATATTCGCTTATTAAATTTTAAGTACATTCCACATCTAAAATGGTAAACTCTGGCCAGATGCTCAGACTTCCGTATCCTTCGTCTTCGACCCCTCTTGATTGGGCAGACCCAGCAGCATCCCAGAGAAAAACAGAAAGGTTCTGGATCCAACTTTAGGGTTTGGCTTAAAATTTAATTTCTAAAAAAGCCTCAGATTACACTAATCCCCCAAAATAAGTTTGAATGTTATATTTTGACCCCATACATGTTGACACTACTTCAAGAAGTGTCCGATAATTACAAAGAAAAAAATTGGACACCTTTGTGCGGTGTCCAACACGCGTCTGGCGGTGTTGGTAAAGTGTCGGGTTGTCGGTAGGTGTCGGACACGATACCTCAACACATGTGAGGTGTCGGTGCTTAGCATCAGCTGATGAACTCGGAAGCCACTGTATTTTCTGTCGTGTCAAAGATTGTGAACCTGGAGCTCTAAATTTGTGATAATTTTTCAAATACTGGCTTCCAGTTAGTGAAAACTCTCAAGCTCTCAATATATCATTCCTAGCCCACGGAGCAAGATGTGAGCTTAAGACTTTCAGGCCTTCGTTTTAGTTGGGGTGCTGGTTTATTGTCTACTTGCCATCTTAAAATATATGAGAGCCTGATTCCCAGCCAATTTTGATTACGTTGGCATTGAGGTTAAGGTGTTGCCTTTGTCTGGACATTCTACTGCGTATATAGTATGTGTATGGCTACCAAAAATATTGATGACTTACACTTCTTTAAATTGCTCAAGCATGAGCAAAGTTTTTGTAGTCTCTTCCAATTCTCTCATTACCTTTTGACCGTTGTCTATATGGTGATGACAACCGTCGTAATAGACAATAATAATCCAAGGCGTTGTGCCATTTTTTCCTCCTTCAGGGTGTACATTGTCAAAGGAACAGTTAATTCAAAGACCAACCTTCCAGAAAGCATAAAATTGTAAGTCTGTAGTTTGTTTTTTTTTCTTTTCATATTCTTCTCTTTTCATGCACTGAGATGTAATTTCCAATTTGGCAGTTTCATTGCTAATCAATCTTCACTAAGAGCTCATGGTTAAGGACCCTTGACAGTACAGTATATGACTAGTTCTACTACTGCAATTTCTGTCAATGTTAAATGATTTGGTTAAGTTAATTAAGGATTTCTTTCTTCGATTCCATTGAACATCGAAGTTACTACCTAGTGAAGAAAGGCGAGTTGCTTTTTTGTTCCTTGGTTTTTTCAATTGATCAATGGTTAAAGGTTCCTTTTTGAGTGATCTTCCTACTCTTAAAGTGCATCACCTGTTCATCGTAAGATCACTGAAGCAAAGCTATTGGCCGGTGTTCCCTGAACCTATCTTCCTCCTTCTTGACCTCCCTTTCGGGTTGACTGGCCTTTTATGGCTGCTCATGGGTGAAAAAAAACCCAGTTGAATCTGATTGGTTAGCGGACCTTGCTCTTGCTCTCACTCTCACTCATATAACAAAGTCGATATAAGAAAAGAACGATTATATGAGAAAGCTATTTGTTCTGATCATACGAGTTTAAATGGATGTTAACGTCGATGCTAAAGCTATAATGACTTCTACCCAAGCATTCTTAGCTACTTGCTGCCCAATCTGGTGCAGGTCTTGAGTGCTTTTGCAACGGGCCTAACCCTAATAAGTTGCCAAAATTTTACCAAAATTTGGCTGTTGTCGGTTAATGTGGTTTTGGCAGCGGCTTAGAAGTAAAACAATTTATGGAGAGTTGTCTGTCTTTACTATTCTCATTGTGGTGATGATACCAAAACCTTGAAATAGAGGGAAAAGATAATCAGGGTAAGTACTATTTTGCATAGAAAACTATTAAAGCCTGACCATTATCCAAAATGTCATGCGCAGACCAAGCTGGTAAGCGTGTCAGCCAAGCAATTTTATGCAGAGAAGCTACTATGTTGGGTATGGATCGACTTTCTTATTTATGGGCAACATTTGAACCACCCTCTCCTCTCCTCTCAATGGAATGGAAGGTCTGCCGTTGAAACATCACTGTCATGTCAGCCCTATCTATCTGTGTGTGATCGTTGCATAAAATATATAATACTCTTTCGCCCTCAGTGCCCGGTCTCCCATTCCCATGGAGTCCTTCGGATCCATCCACCATCTTCACTTTCTACTTGAACCACTATATAAAAACGTTTTAGACCCGTTCTTTTACCATTTTTATTTTTCAATTAAGTATAAGTAGAAGGATTCCTTTTATCGTGTATTTTATCATTTGATGTTTTTTGTTCTAGAAAAATTTAATCCAAACAGTACGAAAATGTGAAAAGTATCTATGTTGTTACTTGTTTTTTTTCTTGTCCCTCCCCGGTAGCTTCTCAAAATATCTATGTTTTTACTTTTTTTTTTCTTCTTTTCAACGGCTTCTCATCCATTGTCAGAGAAAAGTAGCTTCAAAAAATTGTCAAAATGAGAAAAGTACACAATCATATTTTCTATCTAAATACGAAAAATTAACACAAATTGCAAACAGAAAATAAGTTGTAAATAAATATGCTTCTCACTTTTTTTTTTGGGTCTTTTAGTAGGGTAATAATGAAAATGATGGTCAGGGTAACTAAGCACCCGATAACTTTAAATAACTATGTAGCGGCTTGAAATCCATTTCATTAAAAACTTCTAATTGGCACGATTTTGGTTAGTATATGAACCATTAAATATTTTCTTATTCCCCATGCTCACTCAAGAGTGTAGTTAAGTAGTTGTAGCTCTTCCAGTATTCGAAGAACTCAACCTGTACCCAAAACTAGTGAGCACGAGTGTGGTTAAACTTGACTAAAAAAGCAAGCTGCTGAGTGAGTATTGGGAGTACAGTGGCCGGCAAAAGCGTCATCTCTTTGGGAGTGGCTTATATATAGACAGGATAAGTCACGGGCTGCCGATTCCACAAGGCTTTTGTCCCCGGAATTGCGTATCAGTATGTATCTGTACAGGCCACACTGCCCACCAAGCACACTCGAAGCATAGTGAGGCAGGGGCGATGATGTACATGTTGTATATTGTGCACTATGCTATGCTATCTTATGTGGTTTTAAATGTGGTCTGGTCGTTCATTTCCCTGTCCAAATACTGGGTGGAAAGCCTGCAATTTTCGTGACCAACCAGCTGTCAAGTTGTAAAGCACGCCACCTCAATGTTTATGAGCTGTTCACATGATTCTCCTAATTTTCCCAATTCCCCCTACTTCTTGTCACCTTTTCAGTTTGTTTAATTTTACTTTAGCAGGTTCATCCACACAGATACAAGGCGAATTTGGAAAGATGTTAACAACTTTCTAAGGTGGAAGCACAATTTTTGCCCATTCACGTCCTTCTCTTTTTGGCAAATTAGCAGTTCGTCACCCCTACTTCCTTATCTCTACTCTATGGGTACATGTTGCATGAGCGTGAGAGATTAATGACGTGGTATATACCTTAAGATTTGGACCTCGTATACCAAATATTGAATAGTTTTGAGTGATGCGATTTTCAACCAGTGACTAGTCGGCACTATAAGTGATAGGACGGCTATAGAGAAGTGTTGGCAAGTTGACCGAAAGGTGCTATATTTTCTTTTTGCCTTTTTCATATGGCTGAATCTATTATTGACAATCTTGACAATTGGAGGGTTTGAAGTGGCAAATGAGCCTAATCTCACTCTAATTAGGAGGCAGAAAAAGGTTAACAGCTGACTTTTGGCACCTAGTTTTTTTTTTAGCAAAAACTCCTACCTCTTCATTATTTGAGTGGCCAGTAAGAACCTTCACGTCAATGTTTACAATACGTTAGACTATTTGAGAATATTACGAGGTTATATGCTTATATTAACAAGGTACCCACAACTTCATGTCTTCAATGTCAATGGCTGTGTGTGTGTGTGTGTGTGGACATCTCACCCAATCTGCCCACATGCATGCTTGGGCTTACCATTATTCGCCGAAACGTGCACATAACAAACACTTCAAAGAAAAGTGATTAAGTTATGAGTTAAGTGATCCACTCTCTCTCTCTTTCTCTCTCTATCCATACACACACACAGCTAATTCACGCAACACTTAATGGGGATTTAAGTAACGTTGATTCCAAAGTTAGTGAGCTATCAAAACCAAGATCGTAGTCTGATGTGGGTCTAAAGCCATGAATGTGCAACCCCATGGTGTGTACCAATTTAATTTCCACTCCAAGTTAGTTAAGCAACTTGAGAAGTAAGGGATGATTCGGTTTAGTGATTAGGTGTAAGGCGGGTGAGATGAGAGCTACACTACAAGTGAGGTGAACCATCAAAATGTAAGCAATCATACTAGAAAGATGAAATAAATTTGGTAATGTTCATCTACAGGTGGAAACATATGGGGGAAAGGCAGTTACCAACTTAGCTCTCCTATCCATTTATTCCTTGTCATTTAATGAAACAGACGTATAAGGAGTTCTCTTTTAGCCCCCACTTGTAATAGACTGTACAGACAAAGAGGAACCTAATCCACCACTTTTGGTTGTGGTGCGGGTAATGCCAAACCCTAGCCATCCCATGCCACTCTCCCTCTCCCACACGCACGCAAAGACACACAGACACACACAGAGTGTGGATGTGTGTGTTGAGTGTCACACATGGCTCTCGCACTGAATAAAAAGAACAAAAACAAAATTTGCAAAAGGGTGCAAAGAAATAAAAAAGATGCCCCTCATCACTCACTTTTCGTGAATGAAAGGCAACCATGAACAATACTAACCACTTACTCAAAGAATTCAACTTCCACAAATAGGTGATCAACATAAGAAGATATCAGCTACAGCATCTGAATTAAAAGAATTGATCATAATTATGAATAAATAGTGACAAAGATCATGATACAAATGATTATAATTCACATTCATCCGATTTTTGACCACTTTCTTTTAATAATGGCAACCCACTAAGGCCGGTGTGGAGAAGACGAATTGGAACCTTGAATCCCGGTGATCTTCCTCCGGTGCCGGAAGGTTAAGATCCAACTGAAGAATATTTCGAGCCTTCTCAAAACTAGCGCGCGGCGGCGACTCATCGGGATTGCTTCTTTCCATGCTCATGGTTATCCGCGAACTCGCGTTATTGATCCTGTGCCGTCTCATGTGACCACCCAAAGCTTGGCCTGATGAGAAGTGGGCGCTGCATATCGAACACTCGTGAACCTTAGGCCTGTTTGGCGTTTGGAGAGAGAGTGGTGGACTCATTTTACAAAACTTCCCTTGTACTTCTTCTTCTGCAATTTTTGACTTTGGCATCATAGCTTTCTTGGGACATGGTGCTGCCATGGGACTGTGGTTCTGCTGGTCGTTACAGCTTCTCTCTTCTTGCATGCCTTTAGGCTTCTTGTGACTCGCTCTGTGTCCACCTAACGCTTGGAATGAAGGGAAGCTCCGGTTACACGTCCTGCACTCGTACCTTTCGACTTTAATCTTCTCTTGCCGACCACTTTGAGCCAATAGAATCAGGCAATTGGCCATGTCTTCGTCTTCTTCAGTGCCGGCAGATGTGTCATCTGAAGTTGTAGGAGATGGCAACGAAAAGTAAGCGCCACCACTGCCGCCACCACATGACGAGCTCGAGGTCAACGTCATGCCAAACGGGGAGGAGGGCCTTTGGCGCTTGGTACGCTTCCCTTTGACGATCTGGTGGGTGTGATCAGTGGATCCCGAAAACTCTTCCTGGTTTTCCATGACATCCATCAAAATCTACAGCTGAAAAAGCTCAAGGAAAAGAAGAAATATGGGAACGGAAAGGAACACCAAGTAGAGTAAGTGAAGGAAAAGCAAAGAAAGTGAGAGAGATGGGAATGGGAGAGTGGGCTTGTGTTATATATAGTGAATGGTAAGGAAGTGTGTGGAGTCAAAAGCCGCCCCTCGTGAACAGTTACCGTGAACTTAGTTTGCTCTGCCACCAATCTTCCTTGCGTTTCCAACTTACAAACATCGTTCAATCACCAAACACCTGTATAATTAAAAGGCTTCAGCTTTCACGCGCTTCAATTAATTGTGTATGCGTGTGTATATGTTTGTGAGAGTTGAGCTGAGTAAAACTTGGTTGCTGCCTAGCAAGCAGTAAGTAAGTAGGTTAAATTCAGAGCTGTATATAAATGAAGTTAGTTTGGTAGTAAAGCTTTGGTAAGTGGCAGGCCGAGTTTTGGCAAATGAAAGTCACAAATAAGCACAGGCAAGAAAGCAAGGGGAGACGGCACGTTAAAAGCATGATACCCCCACATTCACTCCATGTCTTCTTAGACTTAAAGAAAAGTAGTAGGATTTCAAGGGAGGGAGGGAGAGATAGATGCAAGCATGACAAGGTGAGGCAAACCACTAAGATTCGGTTGGCTTTCAAGCAAACCCATGTCATGACCCTTCTTTTCTTATTTGCTAGAATTAATTAGCTCTCTCTCTCGCTGTCTCTCTCATCCAAAGCTGGTGGGAATAAGGTATAGGTAGGGACACTAGTGGGAGTGTCAAGTGGGGAGTTGGGGGGGGGGGGGGGGTGGTGAGGATAGTGTGTGTGTGTCCACCATACAGGTGCCTTTCGTGGGCACTTTGTGACTTGTGACCATAAATGGATGCAAATATTGAGTGTGGTCACGCTCCTTCATGGCAACTTGGCTTTGCATTCCCCCCCCCCCCCCTTCTCACCGACTGTTATGCTAATTAATTTACTCTTCATCTAATAGCTTCTTTATTCCTCCTCTTCATCTACTAGTCATCTTTAACCACTTCTTTTAACTCACGCTGTTAGGTTTCCTAATACTTCTGTGTGCACACTGTAGTCTTAGCACGTCTTTACAAAAGGCAAAAATTTCTCGGGTGGTTAAACCAACACTAGTAAATTGTTAAGGGCAAAATCCGAAGAAAAAATTAATTCACCGAAAGTAGTGTTCTGAATATTGTCAAATTATTCGAAACTCGTGAAATTACCATCGTTAAGAAAAAGCATCGGGAAAAGCTCACCCAAGTGAAGAGTATGTATGGGTGTAGAATTTGTTCTGCCTTAAAAAATCCTTACTCTTGCGGCTGATCCCTTGTGTCTGTTGTAGTTGCGGGGTCTTGGAAAGTGGGGATTTCCATCTGGGCATAGCTGCCTAGAAAAAATCTCTGCACTTCGAACTGATATTCCTTGTTTTTAAAATGCAAATTTTATGAATTAGAGTTATAAACGATAAAAGGAGAATAATGCCAAACTAGTGAATTAGTTAAGTACTTAATTTGTTTCTTCCTTTTTATTTTGCCTAACATTAGCTTTGATGGTCAAAGAAATTAATAAGCTTAAGGGGGAGGAGAGAATCAACTTCTCGTCCATTCAAAGAAGGGAGGAAGATGCACAAACCACCGAGTATGGCACGAAAGAACAAATTCTGCTCAAGTATCACGTCGAGAAGAAGAAGTAGCAAGTTTGCAGCGAGTGTTTTGTAAAAGAACACACAATCTATATATAATTACTTGAAAATTTTAGCTGCGCTATTTCCCTCCTTCCTTTCCTCCTCTAACCCAATTTTCTCAGCCAAGAATCCGAAAAAATCTTCAAGCCTCGTTCTTTTCTTCCCTTCTACTCTTTGATTTCTCTTCCTCTTCTTTCAAGTGACATATGAAGCAATTTGAGCAACATATCATACTATAAAGCTATACACTTCACGCAAAGGCAGATATGGAACTTCTAATCCAGATGACGTACTCATTCAACAATTTATACCCGATGGGGCATGGAAGCTAGTATGTTGAGTTGCCAATCATCCGGACTAATTTGAATCCACAAATATTTTGTGTAGCTTCCTAGCGTACACCTAACAAAGTACACCTCGTTACTACATCTGTGCCTTTAAAATATACTTACACCTTTATCATCCGCCTACCAGTATTTAATAATGTTCTTGCTTTTAAAATCGCCCATTTACCATTTTGTGATGCACAATAATTTCTCCAACTCTACGTAACCAGTGTCTCCGTATTAGAAACTTGAGGTTTCGGACTTTCGGTACAACAAAAAAAATGAAGTTTCTAGGTAGATATCCGGTAGTATTTAACTTTAATGCTATTCGAAGCTAAGAGAGAATCAGAAGCCAATTCAACTCAACTCATATACAAAGTTGTACATCTTGCTATAAGTATCTTTAAGTTCTTTGAATCAGTGCATATATATCACCTTGTTAGTTGTCAGCAGTTGACCTATACATTTAAAATACGTAAGGATAACATTACGCGGTAACAACACCTAGATGGTTCAACTAATCTTACCATTGCCATGTTTCTTCCACTTAAATCTTTGCCTCGTGTAGTTAAGATGCAGTACTAACTAGATTCAATGGATCATAGATGCATGCAGTCTTATTTTTTCTTTCCCCTCATCGAAATTTTTTGAATCCAAGTCAATTATCATATATAGTACATATATGTTGGAACATACAGTGAACTACGGATATACCGCATGTAGTTTCCAATCAAACAAACGGTGGCGGTCGAGGTTGGGAACAATTTTTTTGCTCTGGGTCGGAGCAAATTTTGTTTTAACCTCTCTAATCTCTTCTAAGAAAGAAAAAATTGAAGCTCACCGATGGCACTTCTGACTTTTATGTAATTATTATCTATAATAATTGCCAAAGTGTTCGCTGAATGTCGCTAAAGATTCTAAGCGATTTTAAGCACCGGTAGATTGTGGTTGGAGAAAAGGAGAAATATCAAGAATAAAACGAGGTTTCCCTTTTCTTTTGTTGGGGGTGGGGGGTGGAGGACAAATGTCCTATCAGTATCCATAACTTGATAAAACCGGTAACCAGAATACCACAAAGGCCCGTGGAACGGCGGAAATAGCACAATAAACATGAATCGTTATATCAAAGTAACCCATATATAATGCGATGTGCTACACATTTGACCACATCTGGCAGGGGCGGAGCCAGTAGCCATATAGGCGGGGGTGGAGGCAGCCTATTGGAATTGGGGTAGCTTGACCCCCACAAGATTTGGGGGAATCTGGGGAATCTGTTCCGATGCATTAAGTTAATATATGTATATATATATATATATATATATGGGGACCGATCCACACCCACCGGTGGAGAAATAACAAATTTCTCCACCGAACCGCTGGTCTTACCAGCGGTTGGCCACGTGGGACAAAAAGGCGAAAAAGGTGTACGGTCACTGCATTAATGGCAAAAAAGGCACGAGAAATGGCACGAGAAATGGTGAGAAAATGGCGAGAGAGAGAAAAAGGACACCAACCGCATGCACAACCAGCGGTTGGCATTAATATGCCTGCCACGTGCAGTCCCCCACCCCTGCCACGTGGCCCAACCCCATGGCCCCTGCCACGTGGCGTCCCCCTCCCCCTGCCACGTGGCCCACCAGCATGGCCAACCGGCGGTATTAGCGATGGCCCTGCCACGTGGCATCCCCTCCCCCTGCCACGTGGCAGAGGGAGGGCACCAACCGCGGGTGGTACCAGCGGTTGGGCCACGTGGCAGGGGGAGGGGACGCCACGTGGCAGGGGCGGGGACCAACCGCTGGTACCAGCGGTTGGTCCCCGCCCCTGCCACGTGGCGTCCCCTCCCCCTGCCACGTGGCCCAACCGCTGGTACCACCCGCGGTTGGTGCCCTCCCTCTGCCACGTGGCAGGGGGAGGGGATGCCACGTGGCCCAACCGCCGGTACCACCCGCGGTTGGTCCCCTCCCTCTGCCACGTGGCGTCCCCTCCCTCTGCCACGTGGCCCAACCGCTCCTACGACCCGCGGTTGGTCCCCTCCCTCTGCCACGTGGCGTCCCCTCCCCCTGCCACGTGGCCCAACCGCTCCTACGACCCGCGGTTGGTCCCCTCCCTCTGCCACGTGGCGTCCCTTCCCCTCATCCGCAGGGCCCAACCGCTCCTACAACCCGCGGTTGGTCCCTGCCCCCTCCCCTGCCACGTGGCGCCCCCCCCCCGCGTGATGCCCCACCTGGTGTCCTTCCCCACGATGCCACGTGTCGTCCTTCCCTCCCCCGTGATGCCCCAACGTGGTGTCCTTCTGCCGAATTTTTTTTTTTGCAGCAGCCTTTGACCGCATAAACACCCACCCTTCCTCACTTTTTTCTGTCTTTTTTCTTCTCTCTTCCTCGCTTCTCTCTTTATAATCCCCTCCCCCGAACCCTTCTTCTGCACTCTGTCATCTTTTACCAACTTCCTTCGTACTTCATATCTCACCTACATAATCTCCACAACAATACAAATCAAAAAATTTTACGCTAGAAGATCGTGGATAACCGCTAGAAGATCGGTAGTTTTTTCTTTAAATACATCAAGTCACAACAAGTAAGTATTTTGAATTTCCTTATAATTCAATGTTAGGTTTATACAAATCAGCGTATTACATTTATAGATTCCAAAACAGAGATTTTTTAGGGTGCCAAATATAGACAGTTTTTCACGAATTTATAAAAAATAGCTAGAGCTAGATTTTGCCAAAATACAAAAAAGAGACCCTAGTTATTCTTAAAGGATCTGTCTCAGGTAAAAATTTCAGATTTTTCCAAAGACTGGAAAGGGGTTAACTGATACGGGGAACCTTGTAACTCTGCAGTGTATTTTAAAATATCAAGCTAGCGCGATTTCGCGCGAAACTTTTATGAGAATCCTAGGATGTTGGGAAGTTCCATTCCCCAGGAATTCGGGCCATTCCGAAGCCGTTACCTATTTTTTTGGCCGAACGGCCCTTTAAGCGCTTGATCCGGACACCGGTTCGCGATTTTTGGGCGAAACCTCCGTAAAATACTTTTTATGTCAAGAATGAATTCAGGAAGCCTCAAGTAGCATTTCGAAGCACTTTTGATATTTTTTTATGCCAGGGGCATTTCGGTAATTCGCCGCCCCGAGAGGGGTATTTCGGTAATTTTACAGTGCTAAGTTTTTTGACGGACTTTTTAGTCCAGAAATATAATTACAAAACCTGAAATGTTGTTTTGAAGCTGACGTGGCGCGCGTAGGGGTGTTTTGGTAATTTTCCCGCGCCAAGGGGTGTTTTGGTAATTTTCCCGTGCCAAGTTTTTCAAACGACTTTTTAGTCCAGAAATGTAAGTAAACCACCTGAAATGTTGTTTTGAAGCTGGTTCGGGGGCGTTGGGGTGATAGTGAACGCTCAGGGGCATTTCGGTAATTTGCCGATGTTCGGGGGCTATTTTGCTAGGAAGGATCCAGCTTAAAATTCATACCTTAAAATAACTTTTAGTTCAGGAAAGGGTGTGAGACACCCGAAAACTTATTTTGTTCCAGATGTTCTGAACCTTGTGACGCACCGGCGATGACTGCCAGGGGATATTTTGCATAAGTAGCGGGTGTTTTGGTAACTTGCCCCCTTTAAAATTTTTCCTGATATATTTGGTATATAATTGACGTAATACATTTAAAAACTTGACTTTAAAGCGGTTTTGAGGTGTTGGAGGTGTAGGGGCCATCGGGCTATATATTGCTATATAACCACGTTGGCGCTAAATTCAGTGGGAACTAGCGTAATTAAGCGTTCGGAGTGGTGGGAATTGAGGATTTGTTTTAATACATTGAAATAATGACTATTGCTAATGTGTTGGTAAGCTAGGTTAAAGATCCAGTTATAGTTTTGGAATGTAAATATTATGGATATTATGGACGCTAAGTTGGTTTATAATTATATTTTGTTCTTAAAGGTATGAATTTCAGCTCTGGACCTCATGATACATCAATCCTATACGATGACGATGACCACGTCGCGAGGCACGTATTTGACGGTGTCGATAGGGGTGTTTTGGAAACAATTCAAAGCACAAGGCACCTTGAAGAGTGGGTACTAAACGAGGAACAAATACAGCTATTACACCGTCAAAATTTAACCCTGTTCACCGATCCCGGGAAATGGTCTCGACACGACGATTGCCTTATATCCGCTCTAGTTGAACGATGGAGGAGCGAGACGAACTCATTTCACTTCCGGTTTGGTGAAATGACTGTTACGTTAGAGGACGTCGGATTTATACTTGGAATCCCATGTCACGGCAGACCCGTTACTTTGAACGTGCCGTCTGCATCCATAGCGAATATGGCTATGCAGTATTTTCCGGGAATTCCAAGGGCAGCGCTTACAACAAACGGCGTCAAGCTTAAATGGCTGAGAGAGCAGTACGGCGTGCTACCGGATGAATACACTCCTCAAGATTTCGTGACGTATACGAAGGCATTCCTTCTGTATATTATTGGAGCTATATTACTTCCGACGCATTCGAAAAACACGGTGCATCCGAAGTATATGGTGTTCTTGGAGGATCTTGAGGAGGTATACTCCTATTCGTGGGGTTCAGCTGTCCTTGCGCACCTATATCGAGCACTGCATAAGGCTACGAGAAACGGTGCCAAGTCCATTGCCGCCTGCCTGACTCTATTACAGGTATGAGCATTTATTTTCTTGGTAGGATCCTTAGTCAATATATTCGGGATTAATTACTAATTCCATATAATGTTTGCATTCACAGGTTTGGTCTTACGAGAGGCTACCCATGGGTCGTCCACAACCGTTGGTAGATTCCGATGAGACGTGGCCTAGGGTGTGGGCCTGGGGGCCTACGACCAACCGGAGGTGGAGACGGGTAGACCCTCACCACCATCTAAAGTTCTATCGGGGGGAACTAGAGATACTAGATGCATCCCAGGTGACGTGGCAGCCATATGGCAAGGTGATGCATCTGTTGGATGAGTGGTGTTGGCAACTTCCGGTGTCGTACGTGCTGGCAGGTTTGGTTCGGGTGCCGCTCATTCACTTCGAAGAATGTGAGTTTCAGATGCCCGATCGAGCTATGAAGCAAGCTGGCTGTCCACAAGGGATACCAAAACCCGCTGTAGACATGCGGCCATACAGGGGTGGTCGAGGGCCGAACTTCGAGGTGGCTGATGCCTTGATTTTGTTGGGTGACGAGGTGCACCAGTGGAATACCTGGCAGGAAACGTATGATAGCCTTGTATCGCTGAAGCACGACGGCATTAGTACTGAGGAATACTTACAGTGGTTTCTCAGGGTGACGCGCACGAGGGTGAATCGCCCTTCCCAGGTGAAGAAGACATCGTACGCGCCACGTGAGGTCTATGACCAGTTCTGGGCATTGGCCATTGTAAGTCATGCTAGTGTTGTTTGATAATTTATTTGCGCACCTTATCGACCATTTGTCAAATATGATTAGCCATATTTTTCTACCCATGTTTTTTAGGTTGACCAGGGCATTGAGGTGTTCAAGCAGCTGGAGTCGTTTGACTGGTTTGTCGCGCAGGCTCCTGACAATCTCAAGAGGTCCATTGAGAAGTACAAGACTGAAGTTCAAAACTTTAGTCTTGCGTACCGGGGTTACGAAGGGGAGCCGTCTAGTCGCCCTCGTCCTGAAGCGTACGACTATCAGCCCCAGAGTCAGGTGTGGGAGCCGTCTGGTCGCCCTCCTCCTGACGCGTACGACTATCAGCCCCAGAGTCAGGTGTGGGAGCCGTATAGTCGCTTGCCTCCTGACGCATACGACTCTCAGTGCCAGAGTCAGGTTCCCCAAGTAGGAATCCAGGCCTCGCGCCCAAGCTTTCGGTCGGACAAAGGACAAGCGACGAAGCCATTGAGGTCGGACAAGATGGCTTGGATCGACCGGCACTACTTTGGGCATGAGCCTGTCAATTCAGCAGACTTTCCCCTTGCGACATTCCTAGGTCATGAGGATATCAGAACGTTGGCGCCGGAGACAGATCTTTCAAATTTTGTCATGAACGCTTACATAGAACTGCTCCGGATTAGAGAGCAACGTTTTAACCGTTCTGAATATTTGAAGCTTAACATGTATCCCACTCATTTTGTGGAATTAACGGTGAGAGAATTCACAGAATGGAGGCGAGGGGGCGGTAGGAGTAAGTGGAAACCAGGTCGAAACGTGTTAGGCATGATGAACGCAGACTATCAATGTCCCGCTGCTGATGCGAACCTTATCATGATACCCTGTCATCATGCAAACCACTGGTTCCTATTAGTTCTCCATCCAGCGTTCAGAACGGTTCACATATACGATAGCCTAAGGGAGGACGAGCCTGGACAGCTGCTGGCACAGATGTACAACGAGTACATCACTTTAGTGGTTAGTATTTATTTTTTGACCTTGGCCCATAGTATATTGTTCTTGTCTCATAGGCTTGATTCTCGTTTTTATTGTTGGATGCAGACTACTGTCCTCTCGCTAGCATGCGGACGGCCACAGGGTGACCCTTGGACGGTCGTGATGATAAAGGACCGACCAAAGCAATATAACGGTCACGATTGCGGGATTTACGTCCTCAAGTACATGGACTACGTTGCTCGCTCGGAAGTGCTCAAACACTCCTCGTGGACTAGGAAGGATGCCTTGACGTTTAGGTATAGGATAGCCTGGGAGCTGAAAAAGAATGAAGCTAGACGCATTCATTACCATTATCCTGACGTGCGTGGCTAGCTGCTGTGATGTTACAAAAAATTGTACCAAAAAGAAATGTACATAATTTTTCGCATGCTATGAATTTGGCGCTAAAATGTGCGCGAATATACCTTTCATATGACGGCATTCGAAAAAATTACGCGTCTCGCTTTTCGCCGAAATTCATAGAAATGGGCTAACTAGCGTGCATGAGGTGCAATGAGCGAAAAAAAAAGTGACAAAAAAAATTTCAACTTTTTTCGGAAGCTATCAAATGCGGCCTATAGTGTGCCCGAATAGGCCCTTCCTAGGAAAACTCAAAAATTAATGTGTCTCATTTTTCGCCGAAAGTCTTACAAATGGGCTAACTAGCGTGCCTGAAGTGCAATGAGCGGAAAAAAAGTGACAAAAAAAATTACAACTTTTTCGGAAGCTATCAAATGGGGCCTAAAGTGTGCCCGAATAGGCCCTTCCTAGGAAAACTCAAAAATTAATGTGTCTCGTTTTTCGCCGAAAGTCTTACAAATGGGCTAACTAGCGTGCCTGAAGTGCAATGAGCGGAAAAAAGTGACAAAAAAATTACAACTTTTTTCGGAAGCTATCAAATGGGGCCTAAAGTGTGCCCGAATAGGCCCTTCTTAGGAAAACTCAAAAATTAATGTGTCTCGTTTTTCGCCGAAAGTCTTACAAATGGGCTAACTAGCGTGCCTGAAGTGCAATGAGAGGAAAAAAAGTGAGAAAAAAAATTACAACTTTTTTCGGAAGCTATCAAATGGGGCCTAAAGTGTGCCCGAATAGGCCCTTCCTAGGAAAACTCAAAAATTAATGTGTCTCGTTTTTCGTCGAAAGTCTTACAAATGGGCTAACTAGCGTGCCTGAAGTGCAATGAGCGGAAAAAAAGTGACAAAAAAAATTATAACTTTTTTCGGAAGCTATCAATTGGGGCCTAAAGTGTGCCCGAATAGGCCCTTCCTAGGAAAACTCAAAAATTAATGTGTCTCGTTTTTCGCCAAAAGTCTTACAAATGGGCTAACTAGCGTGCCTGAAGTGCAATGAGCGGAAAAAAGTGACAAAAAAATTACAACTTTTTTCGGAAGCTATCAAATGGGGCCTAAAGTGTGCCCGAATAGGCCCTTCCTAGGAAAACTCAAAAATTAATGTGTCTCGTTTTTCGTCGAAAGTCTTACAAATGGGCTAACTAGCGTGCCTGAAGTGCAATGAGCGGAAAAAAAGTGACAAAAAAAATTACAACTTTTTTCGGAAGCTATCAAATGGGGCCTAAAGTGTGCCCGAATAGGCCCTTCCTAGGAAAACTCAAAAATTAATGTGTCTCGTTTTTCGTCGAAAGTCTTACAAATGGGCTAACTAGCGTGCCTGAAGTGCAATGAGCGGAAAAAAAGTGACAAAAAAAATTATAACTTTTTTCGGAAGCTATCAATTGAGGCCTAAAGTGTGCCCGAATAGGCCCTTCCTAGGAAAACTCAAAAATTAATGTGTCTCGTTTTTCGCCGAAAGTCTTACAAATGGGCTAACTAGCGTGCCTGAAGTGCAATGAGCGGAAAAAAAGTGACAAAAAAAATTACAACTTTTCGGAAGCTATCAATTGGGGCCTAAAGTGTGCCCGAAAACGGAGTTACCAAAAATATCAATAATCCACAAATCAAATCACAAATTAAAGATTGCACAAACCAAATCACAAATTTAAACATTATAAAAGTTCAATTTATACAACTGAAACATTAACCCTAACACTCTTCCTCATCATCGTCCTCCTCGACCATACTGCCAGGTTCGATACCTAACACTTTATAATGGTTTCTCTTGTCATGATCAGTCATCTTATTACACAACGCACACTTTCGTAATTTTTTTTGACCCGTTGCTTCTTCAATCGGATTCTTCATGCGTATTGCTCGTTTTCGCCCTTTTGTTTGAGAAATAATTGGATCAAAAATGTCGTCCTCCTCACGTTGTAGGTCAGTGCCGTCAATGACTGGCTGTTTGGCTCGATTGAATCTACCGCCTGGAGTTGGTCGAGTAGTCGGAGTGTCCACAGTTTCTGGTAATGCCATCCTAAACTGTGCATGCATAGCCTTATCCCGTGCGGCTGCTTCAACTTGATACCTGTACCCATCAAATGTCGACGCTGCATCCATTGATAAACCGTGCATGATGTTACAAAGGTGATTATATCGCAGCGACTCAGATTGCTCGAAATCAACTGAAACATTGGGCACGTAAGGAATGTGACCGTGGACTCTGTTGGCTTCCTTCGTCCACCGTTCCAAGATATACGGTGGAGGGATTTCACTAGCATTCTTGGCGCTCAAAACCCTCAACGCGTGTCGACAAAGTATACCTTTATGCTCAAACAGTTGACAGTTGCAATTAACCAACCCAGTGTCCTTACAAATTGCTACGGTAAAATGTCGTCTGGTCCTCGGAGCCGACGAAGAGCACGGATTGGCGAAGTTCGTCACATTTGTCAAAGCATAAACCTTGATGTCTCTGGTGGAATACTCGTGCAACTTTGTCATGCCATATTGATTCGACTTTAGTAGTTCCTCTTGAAACTGTCGAAACATTTCCTTGGTATAGACTTGAGCCGCATGAGCCTCTAAAGGTGAATAAAGTAGTATAGCTCTTTCTTTGCAAACTGTAGCCGCGTCGGCTTCTCTCTCACGGTACAATTGCCTGTCAACGGCTTTCTGCATCTCTAGTACGAACTCCGCTATACTTGAAGACTGGCCTACGTACCCATCAAAGAATGAATTCATAGCTTCGCTTCTCGAGGTCGTAGTCATTCCGGCTGCAAAAAAATTCTTGGTGTAGGCACCGACCCACTGTGTCTTGATCTCATACAACGATTGTAACCATTCGTGATTGTGCAAATAGTAAGTATCCATTAACGTGGCCCACCTCTCCTCGAACACGTCTACCGTCAACGATTTCTTCACACATGTATTAAAGTCAGTCTTGAATGACGGATGGTTTGCATATACATGGTGAAGCCGTTCGGGATATTTGTTGCTTATGTGCCATGTGCACAGGCCATGGTGAGTATCTGGAAGGACCTTAGCGATTGCATTTTTCATTGCCAGATCTTGGTCGGTGATGATGGTCTTTGGAGGAATATGATACATTGCTTGAAGCCACGTTTCAAATAACCACGTAAATGACTCCTCCGTCTCATCCCTAAGCAGGGCAAAGCCAAACGAGATTGACTGATAGTGGTGGTTCACCCCGGTGAACGGAGCAAAAGGCATAGAGTACTTATTGGTGCGGTATGTGGTGTCAAACGTCACAACATCCCCAAAATTTTGGTAAGCAGCTCTAGAACGGGGGTCCGCCCAAAATATAGTACTAATGCGGTTCTCATCATCCAGTTGGAGACTGTAAAAAAATCCAGAATTCTCACTCTGAAGGGACCTGAAGAGATCAAGTGTAGTTTGAGAATCACTCTTACCGAAAGACTCTCTCCTCTGAGCACGAAGTTCATTTCGAAGGTCTACTTCGTTGAAACTCAACTTGTCAATCCCCCCAGCCTGGCTTGAGAAAACCCCCATCATCTTAGAAGGTGGAATTTTAGCCTCGGCCATTGTAAAAATTAGTTGTCTGTGTGCCGCGCTTATTTCTCGGTGTTGATGAATTTGACCAATCTTACTGGGGGTCATCAACTGATGATTATGGCTCAACTCCACTCCTGTGACAACCCAATGGTTTTCATTTTTTCGGTGTACTGCATACACATGGGCCTTGCAGCCGGTACCCGGAAATGTGTCCCGTTTTCTTTGTCTTGTTGTCCCTTCGTCACTGATCCGAACGACCGGAGTTACATGCGGTGCTCCTCTATGACACTCAAATAGTCTTGCACCAATTTGATCTGTATTCGCCCGTTTTCTAGTCGTCTTAGTTCTAATACCGAAACCTATCGTTTTCGAATATGCTCTATAGTATGCTTCAACTTCGTCCAGTGCTTGAAAAACTTGACCAACGTAAGGTGGATCAGAACCTTCACAAAAATTATTTCCTCCAGTTGCATCCATATTTATACTGGAATCTAAAAAATAAAAATTATATCATTCTCAACAAGTCATAGATTTAAATAAAAGAAGAATAAAATTTATTTAAACCACCGTCTTTCGAGAAATTTGGTATAATGTAAAATTAGCAAAATAGCCCCCGATGAGCGACAAATTACCGAAATGCCTCCGGGGGTTCATTATCACCCTAACGCCCCAAATCAGCTTCAAAACAACCTTTCAGGTGCTTTGCTTACATTTCTGGACTAAGAAATCCTTTGAAAAACTTAACGCTGCAAATTTACGAAAATACCCCTATCGGGGATGCGAATTACCAAAATGCCCCCTGACAACAAGCTTCCTGAATTCACTCTTTAAAATAACTTTTCAGGTGTCTCACACCCTTTCCTGAACTAAAAGTTATTTTAAGCACAGATTTGTGTAACGTAAAATTAGCAAAATAGCCCCCGGGGGTTCATTGTCACCCTAACGCCCATCAAACCAGCTTCAAAACAACCTTTCAGGTGTTTTACTTACATTTCTGGACTGAAAAACTTTTTTTCGGGAAAATTACAAAAACACCCCTCGCGGGGGGGCAAATTACCAAAATGCCCCCTGGTTTCAGAAAATATCAAAATTGCTTTAAAACGCTATTTTAAGCTTCCTGAGTTCATTCTTGATTTAAAAAGTATTTTACGGATTTTTCGCCTAAAAATCCCGAACCGGTGTCCGGATCGAGCGCTTAAAAGCCCGTTCGGCCAAAAAATTAGCTAACGACTTCGGAATGGTCCGAATTCCTGGGGAATGGAACTTCCCAACACCCTAGGGTTCTCATAAAAGTTTCGCACGAAATTGTGCTGTCTTGATATTTTAAATTACACTGTAAAGTTACAAGGTTGCGCGTATCAGTTAACCCCTTTCTAGTCTTTGAAAAACTCTGAAATTTTAACCTGATACAGATCTTTTGAAAATAACTAGGGTCTCTGTTTTGTATTTTGGCAAAATCTAGCTCTAGCTATTTTTTATAAATTCGTAAAAAAACTGTCTAATTAAGTTTTCACCTTTAGCGACAATTACGCCCCGCAATCAGCTGCAAAATAACATTTCAGGCGTTTTACTTACATTTCTGGACTTAAAAGTCCGTTGGAAAATTTTTTCGGGAAAATTACCAAAATACCCCTCTCGGGGTGGCAAATTACCAAAATACCCCCTGGCTTCAGAAAATATCAAAAGTGCTTTAAAATGCTATTTTAAGCTTCCTGAGTTCATTCTTGATCTAAAAAGTATTTTACGGATTTTTCGCCTAAAAATCCCGAACCGGTGTCCGGATCGAGCGCTTAAAAGCCCGTTCGGCCAAAAAATTAGCTAACGGCTTCGGAATGGCCCGAATTCCTGGGGAATGGAACTTCCCAACACCCTAGGGTTCTCATAAAAGTTTTGCGCGAAATCGCGCTGGCTTGATATTTTAAATTACACTGCAAAGTTACAAGGTTGCGTGTATCAGTTAACCCCTTTCCGGTCTTTGGAAAAATCTGAAATTTTTACCTGATATAGATCTTTTGAAAATAACTAGGGTCTCTGTTTCGTACTTTGGCAAAATCTAGCTCTAGCTATTTTTTATAAATTCGTGAAAAATTCTATTTCTGACGCCCTAAAAAATCGCTATTTTGGAAATTTTCGAATGTAATACCCCGATTTGTCAAAACGTAATTTTGACGCCCTTTGACGCCCTAAACACGAATTTTAGACTATTGTAAGAACAACTTAAGCGTAACACAATTTAAACAATCAATTGGTAAGAACAAATTGAAAAATACTTACTTGTTTTAACTTGATATATTTCAAGAAAAATCCACCGGTCTTCTAGCGGTTATCCACCGATCTTCTAGCGTAAATTTTTTTTGTTTGTATGTAGGTGAGATAGGGAGAATGAGGAGGGTGGAAGAAATGATTCGGGGAGGAGGGATTTTATAGAGAGAAAAGTGAGAGAGGAAGAGAAGAACCGTGAGTGAACAGCAGGGAGGGGGAGGGGGGAATGACACGTGGGGGTGGGGGGGTAGGGTGGTAATGACACGTGGGGGAAGAGGGGGTTCACGGGTGGGGGAAGGGGGGTTCACGGGTGGGGGAAAAGGACATAGGGTGGGGGCCACGGGGTGGGGGGCAAGGGGGTGGGGGGCAAGGGGGGTGACGGGTGGGGGGTGGGGTCACGGAAGGCAATAATGCCAACCGCATGTAGGAGTTGCGGTTGGGCATTATTGCCACCATTTTCTCACGAGTTTTTCATTTTCTCGTGATATTTTCATGAATTTATCATAGTATTTTCGTCCTTTTTTGTCCCTTTTCGTCCTAATTTTGGCCCACGTGGCCAACCGCTGGTAAGACCAGCGGTTCGGTGGAGAAATTTGTTATTTCTCCACCGGTGGGTGTGGATCGGCCCCCTATATATATATATATATATATATATATATATATATATATATATATATATATATGTGTGTGTGTGTGTGTGTGTGTGTGTGTGTGTGTGTGTGTGAAGATGTGGTTTCGCAAAGTTTTGCCCCCAAAAAAAGGAAAAAATCTTAACACCACAATAGGGGGGTCAAAGTTGAAATAAGGATAACTCTCTTGGAGGCTAATTACTAATTTCCGAACCATCGAATGACTCTACTAATCATAAATAAGAGCAGAAGACTCAAAATTTGAAGCTATAAGTGCTAATGAAACTGGGATTCAACTGCGCACCACGATGGCACCATGGTCCACCGCTCGTTCCAATCAACTGAGCTTATTTGTTCCCTCTCTGACCTGTTTGACTTTCAACAGCCATTTATGTTCTCAGCAACCATGAGGTAATGAAGCCCTATTTAAGTTCAATGAACGTTCTAATTCTGCGTTTCTTGTCCATGGTTCTCTTTAAGAGTAGTAAGTCAACAATTCCTCAATTGGAATCTAAGTTTTATGTTTTTTGGATCATGCAATTCGGGACTTTGTAATTGTGCTTTCTATCAATTCCACAATTCTAATTTTTTAAAATATTTTTTTAGAATTGGTGTCGGAGCTTCTTAAGAATATCAATGTCAAAATCATACAGCACAAAACATGAGGAATGTTCTTTTGTGCAAAGACAGTGTTGGGTATCGCCCAATTGGACCACTACAAGAAAAATTACTTTTTACGATGAATTTTTAACTACATAATGAAATATGTCACTAAAAGTGACTTTTAGCGACGGATTGTCCGTCGCTAAAAGTACGTCGCTGAAGACCTTTACCGATAGAATATTTCATCGGTAAAGGTCTTTAGCAACGGGCTTTTACCGATGGGTTATTACAGACAGAAAAATCCGTCGATAAATGTATTTTTCGTTTTTCTTGAATTTTTTATTTTGAAAAATAACTTTTTCATTTCACTATAAATTCATCAAACCCTAACTTTTCTTTCATTTCATTTTCCCCTGTCGCTCCTTCCTCTCTCCCCACCCTCTGCCCTTCGATCTCTCTCTCTCTCACACACACGTAGCCGATTGTTGGCTGCCACGCACTCCGCTGCCTCTCCTCTTCCTTGGCTGCCTCCCACGCCCGCTACTGCTGTTGCCCAATCGACGCACACTTTGCGCCTCTGCCGCTACGACGGATCTGCCAAGAGCGTTACTGTATAGGTATATCTCATTGTCAGTTCTTGCTTCGACAATTCAAAAGTAGGAGAAAAAGACATATATGGTAGAATTGTAACCATTCGTTATGTGCCAGGAACCAGGTTTGAACGTCCAATTGAATTCAACAAAAACTCTTATCATTTTTCTTTCATTGATTTGACAAATTGCAGGACGTATCGACGGAAAAGAAACTACGCTCAGGTTCATTATCTTTTTCTCCCTGCAGATCAATGCATTGTCTCCACAGGTACCATTCGGTTCTCTCACTAATCTCATCTCTCTGTCTCAATTTCTCTAGGGTTAGGGGTTCAGCCCATTCCTCAATGTTGCACAAGCTATGTTGAAACTTGAGCTTTTTTAATTTTATTGAATAGGTTGTACTTTTACTGGGCTTTGGTTGGTGAAGATGGCTGTGAGGTGTTTCTATTATGCTGGTTGTGGGCTTCATATTGGGTATGTTGTGAATTGATTCAACAATCTGTGACTTTGTGTAGATTTTGTTTGTAAAATATGTATTTTGTTGAACATATATATGAGATATTCATATTGTTGAGTGTTGATTGTGGTGGGACTAAGAAAACGAAAATATAAACTTAAAGGCACCCCAGGAACTGACAAGAGCTTATTATATTTACACTATTTAAAAAAAAAAACAAATGACATGGAGACGATTCTGTGTTAACTATTATATAGACCTAGAAACAAACTGCAAACTGCCTTAACTACCTCTACTTGAATTTTAATTCTGAATCATCGACTATTACCTTTCCAGTGTTGGATTTTTCCATTCACATGTATATTATATAATGCCCACAAAGGAAAAAATGGGTGATGCTCTTCTAACAACCTTATCCATGGAGAGTAATCATTTGTCTACACCGTTATGCATGGATTCGAGTTTGACATCGCACGATGGGATAGATACAGCTGAAATAGATGGTATAATGTGCTTTGGTTTCATATGTTTTAATAGGTTTATTTGGTTGCTAATATTCCTATTCTGTAGACTGTATCTTATTAATAAAAAGTGATACAGCCAGTCATTAGTCCTGTTAATTGAATTAATGGATTTGATACGGCTAAAATAGATTTTACCTATGAATTACTTTTGATTGATCTGTCTTTCTAAATTTAGAGTTTTCCTTGATTTACTTTTGATTGCATTCAACAACACTTTGCATTTCATAGTGCATTCTTGAGAAACTGCCTTGGAAGTAATCATCCCAGAATGAACATGGTTGATCACTTCCAATGATTTAATGGTTCGCATATACTCTCTTAAATTTGGCTTGGATGAGTGGTTTGTTTGTTTCAGTAGTCTTTAATATAATATTTTCTCTTGTTAGAGTGGTTCTAGTGACTTCATATGCACAACTTGAGTTGCACTTAGGCTACATATGTCCTCCGTGTGCATCACAGTTTTAGGTTTGGATACTCAACTCTCAGTAAGAAACAATTACCATCTCAAGTAGGTATATTTGAGCCATGATTTGTCATTGCAAATAAGGTGAGGACATGAGGACATCTTAGGGTAACGTTCGGGAGAAGTGTAACTGTTTGCAAAGAGAAAAACAGGTTTGGAGTGTGTTAGTGAAAAGTGTATGGGGCGGGCACAGTGTTTTTCGAAACAGAAAGGGGAAGATGGAAACAAAAACGAGTCATAATTTAATCTTTTTACATAAGTCACAGTAACTCATTAAGGAATATGAGCACTAGACAACTTTTTATTCATTTTGTTCATTATAAACGAATTTGTACAACTAATACTCTTTTTCAGGTTGTGATCCATAAAGGTAAACAAGTAACAATTGTGGGCAGAGAGATATTGTGTAGGCTTCGAAGCAAGGATCTTGACTTATATTTTTGTAGTTTTAATGAAATTTGTAACTTTATATTTGGGATTTGTACAATGTGGCTTATTGTTTTAGTGAACATGTAATTTGTTGTATTTAGTGTTAGTTAGTGGTGTATATGAATTAAATTTTATTTGTATCAGTTGGAATTTAGTAAATGATGAATCTTAGTTTAAGAATTAAATTGTTGTTGGATTGGTTGGTTAGGGTTAATCGTTTGAAACATGTTTGAATTTATAAAAAGTAGTTAAATTGAAAAATAGCTTGTTTTAACTTTTAACGACAAAATTTCGGCATTTAAAGTCCTTCTACAGATCAGTAAAGTTTTAGAGACAGATTTTTAGCGACTAAAGACTTTTGAGACTGACTTTTAGTGACGAAAATTTCGTCGCTAAAAGATTATTTTTAAAAATTAGAAAAATATAGAAAATACTTTTAGCGACAGAATTTTCCGTCGCTAAAAGTAATTAATTCCGTAGGTAAAAAGTGATTTTTTCCAATGGACCATCAAATTTCGTTGCAAAACTTTTGGTAACGGGGTTAGAGGCAACGGACTTTTAGCGACGGGCAATCCATCGCTAAAAGTGATTTTTCTTGTAGTGGACGAGCATGTGAGTTAGCACTTGCAGCACACAATATTTGGATAATAAAAGCAAAACGTATGTGCTACAAATCATGAAATAAATGTATGAAACTCCGATAAAAATGTGTGTGAAACTGGGATAAATGTTAAGCCATATTACTCTTGAATAGAAATGCAAAGATTTTCAAGGAAGATAATATGTGCTTAAAGGCCTTTAGGGTCTGAGAAGAGCTCTCAGAGCTTAAAAGTAGCTAAGTCTTTAGGGCTTGGCGAGGTTCTCAGAACCAAGTTGTTGTTAACTGATGTAAAGGTTGGTTGCCGAAGTCAAGAAAGGGACTAGGATTGAAGAGTATCAAATAAGGCAACCTCGAGGGAAAGAATAGCCTCGTGTTGTCTAACTATTGGTCTCGAATGATATTTCTGTTAGATGAGTCAGACTCAAGCGAGGTAGCATTGACCAGGCTAGACTGGGGAAAGTACAGCCTCGAAGCTACTTAGGCTCAGATAAAATAATAGACTCTGAAAAAGGCAATTGAAATTTCATGTTCAAAAGCTTTGCTTTTAAATACCCCTTGTATCCGAGCAATAATTCAGTCATGATTTTCTTAAATATCAATACTGTGTTGTCTCTAATATGTCATTGAATTTCATTTCTTGCTCAATTTTTATAAACCAAAGATGGGACGCCCTAATACCATCCACAAGTAGTTGTGACGCCTTTATTCAAGAAAGAAGTAACTTTATTACCCTTTGACATAAATTACTACTTTTATTTAGCGACTCCACTGTGATAATAGTTCACCGCGTGGTGTACTAGGTATTCAACTCAAGTTACGGAGATGATGGTTATGGCCACTAGATGCACTAGGCAGGTTGTTAAAGCCACGATGCTAACACCTTTATTCAATCATCATACAAATCATCACAAGCCTATTCTTAGGGAAGTATAGTCAATCCATTCCCTGAGCCAGCGTAGGCGACAGCTCGAGCAACTCTGTGCCAACCTATAGCTTGCACTTCAGATGAAACTTACAGAGGAGACAACTACATATAACTTCTAATAGTGTTGCTGCCCATGGGACTGGGCGTTGTGCCACCACCGGTTATGCCGAGTCTTGTTCAACTCTAGCAACCTTGAAATCAGAAACTTCCTCCAGCAATGAGTCTCCCTGGGAGCTTCGTGGGACAAGGTTCTGGTGGCACTACGCCAGTTTTTGGACCAAGAGTTATTCCTGAGAACAGTCCAGGGTGGCCAATTTTGAATATAGTGATAAGAAGTGTTGGCCTTGTTAAAACAAACTTACTATCAGAATGAAAGAGCAGAATATAATTATGAACTGATGTTTGCAATTAAAATAACTCATGCACCATATCCAATTGGATACGTTCCCCTCAAAATAAGCAAGTTTGACGGGCAAAAAAGAAATGCTCATGAGCATATTAACAGATTTATTGAAGCCCTTGGCATCTACAGATTGGATCCAAACCTGCGAGTAAGAGATTTTTGCAAGTACATGACTAGTAAAGCGTACAGATAGTATCATCGTTGCCCGACATTAGCGTTGTCTCTTGGAAAGATCTAGTGCAAAAATTTCGCAAGAAATTAATTCATCTCTACTGATGAAAATCTATCATTGATAACTCTTGTTCAAGAGGGACAATAAACACATAGAAGACCTTTCATCGTACCTCAAAAGGTTTTACAAAAGAGCCTTGGAGTGCCAAGGAGAAATTCTAGAGCCGCAGCTCATACGAATGTGCACTGAGGCCATAGTTGGATATTACAAGATACATATGGCAAATCATAACTTAGAAGATTATAAAGCTTTCATCAAGAGGGCTCGAAATTTGCATGACGCTGTGCAGTATCAACAAAGGCAAGAAGCTAGCAAGGGGCAAGGTTCGCAACCCCAGTACTCGTATTAATATAAGCAAAATGCTAATTCTTTGGTAGTGTGAGGGCAAGGAAAGAAGAAAGTGAGAAAAGAAAGTTTGAACAAGAGGAATCACCAGAATTCCCTTTTCCCAAAGAAGAGGTAATCTCGACGATGGAAACATGGGTCAGGCGGGGCAGCTCCAACTCTACCCGTAGAGCGAGAGCCTACACAAGAACAAAAGGGAGCACCATAATTAATGCATACTCCATCAGAGAGTCAATTATTTAACCTCCAATTGTTACATACTCAAACAAATTTTCAATCATAGGCTGTTCAAGAAAAAAAAGTCTAAAGTTAAAGGATCCAGCTCTCGAGAATGTTTTGAATAAACCTTTCCTTAATCACAAAGGAAAAGATATGCTAATGTTGCGTAAAGGGAGGATCAGATGGTGAAATCAACAAGCCTAAGGTCGAGATCTCTTGTAACGACCCGGTCCACGGCCCCACCACAGGGCATTGTCTCCCTCAAAAGGGCTAGCCAAGTAGGTACTTATGAGTTCCTTGGCAAGGTCTTATAAGGGTCATCTCATACTATTCCACATCCAATGTGGGATATTACAATCTCCCCTCCTTATACCTTAGCGTCCTCGCTAAGGCTCAATCACACATAGCCCAGAATCTTCATCTCTAGCCAATGAGGGATATACCGGGCTCACCCTTCGTTGCCCCAACCATCCTCTTGATGTGGGATATACCTGAGCTTGCCTTCGTTTCCCCAACCATCGACAACCCGACTGGATATCCCAGCCCAAGCTTTCGAGAGTCGGCTCTGATACCATCTGTAACGACCCGGTCCACGGCCCCACCACAGGACATTGCCTCCCTCAAAAGGGCTAGCCAAGTAGGTACTTATGAGTTCCTTGGCAAGGTCTTATAAGGGTCATCTCATACTATTCCACATCCAATGTAGGATATTACAATATTGTAATATCCCACATCGGATGTGGAATAGTATGAGATGACCCTTATAAGACATTGCCTATGAACTCATAAGTACCTACTTGGCTAGCCCTTTTGAGGGAGGCATTGCCCTGTGGTGGGGCCGTGGACCGGGTCGTTACAAATGGTATCAGAGCCGACTCTCGAAAGCTCGGGCTGGGGTATCCAGTCGGGTTACCGATGGTTGGGGGAAACGAAGGCAAGCCCGGGTATATCCTACATCAAGAGGATGGTTGGGACAACGAAGGGTGAGCTGGGTATATCCCACATTGGCTAGAGAGGAAGATTCTGGGCTATGTGTGATCGAGCCTTAGTGAGGACGCTAAGGTATAAGGAAGGGAGATTGTAATATCCCACATTGGATGTGGAATAGTATGAGATGACCCTTATAAGACCTTGCTAAGGAACTCATAAGTACTTACTTGGCTAGCCCTTCTGAGGGAGGCAATGCCCTGTGGTGGGGCCGTGGACCGGGTCATTACAGATGGTATCAGAGCCGACTCTCGAAAGCTGGGGCTGGGATATCCAGTCGGGTTGCCGATGGTTGCGGAAACGAAGGCAAGCCGGGGTATATCCCACATCAAGAGGATGGTTGGGGCAACAAAGGGTGAGCCCGGTATATCCCACATTGGTTAGAGAGAAAGATTCTAGGCTATGTGTGATCGAGCCTTAGCGAGGACGCTAAGGTATAAGGAGGGGAGATTGTAATATCCCACATCGGATGTGGAATAGTATAAGATGACCCTTATAAGACCTTGCTAAGGAACTCATAAGTACTTACTTGGCTAGCCCTTTTGAGGGAGGCAACGCCCTGTGGTGGGGCCGTGGATCGGGTCGTTACATCTCTACATGCGAAAAAGTTCCAAAAGAAAGGGAAATTTTTTAGGTGAACTTAGAAATGGCTAACTCGGTGAGTGTGACAGGCACGAAGATAAAAGATGACCTAAAGTTTAAGTAGTCTTTTGAGCGTTTGGCTTTCTGGATGGCAGCAAGAGTAGTAGCCACCAAAGAAATATTGTAGGTCGATGAGGAGTTACACAAACCTTGAAGGTCGGTGAGAAGTTCGTGAGGAACTTGACAACTAATATATGTTACTTTAAAGGATGGAGATCGGTATTTTCCATATCCTCATAATTGATATACGTGACATCCGGAGTTAACTGATGATCAACTTGATTACATGATTATAGGTGTAACAATTTGTCTTGGATAAAAACTCAAAAATGGTTAATGTGTGAGTGTCCCACGTCAATTATTCAGAAAAGGGAACGACTTGGCCCTAATTATATAAGTCGTCTTGTCCCACATTGGTTATTTAGAGAAGGTCATCACTTATCTCTAAGTATATATATACATGTATTGTATTTTAAGGACAAGAGAGAAGAGTTGAGAGGGTTTGTTGAGAGATACAAAGATTTGTAATCTCCATAGCCAGACATAGTGAAATCACTACTACTACTGTGGAGCAAGCTTTCACCGAATCACGTAAATCTTGTGTCTTGTGTGCCTTTCTTTTCTGTTATTATTTTTTTAATTCTCTTCTTCATTGCTTGGTGCGAAATTTATTTAGCAAGTAGTATCAAGAGCTAAGGTTTATGTTAGATTGAAATCACCTTGTGATGATGCCAAATACTTCGACGAAGTATGATTTGGATAAGTTTGATGGATCGAACGATTTCAATTTATGGAGGATGAAAATGTGTGTTGTTCTGATTCAGCAAGGGTTGTTGAAAGCTTTTAAGGGAAATCAATGGCTTCTGAGACGATGTTTGCTGATGAAAAAGAAGACATGTTGGAGAGAGCCCATAGTACCCTGTTGCTGTGTTTAGCGAACAACATGTTGCGAAAGGTTTCTCAGGAAATGACTGCGGCTGGATTATGGCTGAAATTGGAGAGCTCGTACATGACGAAGTCTCTGACCAATAGCTTATATTTGAAGCAACGGCTGTATATTCTATGGATGAAAGAAGGTACATCGATTAATGATCATCTTGAAGAATATAATAAGGTGATATTAGACATGAAAAATATTGATATCAAGATCAAAGATAAAGATCAAGCTTTACTGTTGTTATGTCCTTTACCTCTGTCGTGAACATCTTGTTACCACCTTATTGTATGGCTCGAGACCGGAGCACTAACCATGCTCGAGGTCTCAGTCAAAAGCCAGAAAATTGAAGTGCTACCATTGCCACAAAGAAGGGCCTTATAGAAAGGATTGTCCTGAGCGTAAAGGGAAGAAAAAGGATAATTCCAAGACGGCTGATGTTGCTGGGGTAATAGAAGATAATTCTAATGGTGTGGATGCTCTTTCGGTTACTACCAATTCCTCAAATGGAGGGTGGATTCTTCATATGGGTTGCTCCTATTATATGTGTCCCAATAGGGATAGATTTGCCATTTCTCACTCATTTGATGGTAGTAAAGTTCTTATGAAAAATGATGTAGCCTGTAAAGTGATTCGGATAGGGTCAATTCAAATTAAGATGCATGATGGTATTGTAAGAACTTTAACTGATGTCAGGCACATTCCAGAGCTGAGGAAAAATTTAACCTCTTTGGGTTCGCTTAACTCCAATGGTTGTAGTTATTGGGCCACAGGTGGATATGAGGATAATGAAGGATTCTTTTGTTGTGATGAAGAGGTTGAAACAAAATAGTCTATATTTGTTACAGGATAGCACATTTACAGGAGCAACAGCAACATCTTTATCTTCTGATATAGATTCTCATACTACCAAGCTATGGTATATGAATCTTGGGCATATGAGTGAGGGGTATAGATATGCTAAGCAAACAAGGTTTGCTAGGGCTGGGAAGTAAGAAAACCGAAAATTTGAATTTTTGTGAGCATTGTCTTCGAAAAACAGTGCAGGGTGAAATTCAGTCAAGCTGTTCATACCACAAGGTACGGTGGATTATATCCATTCAGATCTTTAGGGTCCTTTCGCGGTTCCTTCTAAGTGTGTTGGCAGATATATGTTGACCTTTATTGATGACTTCTTAAGAAAGGTCTAGGTGTACATTCTAAAAAAGAAAAGTGATGTCTTTGTTCAGTGGAAGCAGTTTAAGAAAATGATTGAAAAATAGATCAGCAAAGAAATTAAATGCTTGAGGACTGACAATGGCATGGAATTCTGATTGGATGAGTTCACTGAGTTCTACAAGAAAGAAAGCATAACAAGGAATCATATTGTTAAAAAAATGCCACAACAGAATGGGGTTGCAAAACTGATGAATAGGACTCTCCTTGAGAGGGCTCGATATATGCTTTCAAATGCCGGGTTATCAAAGGAATTTTAGGCGAAGCTGTTAACACAGTTGCATTTTTTGGTGGATAGGTCTTCAAGGGCTACAATTGATTGCAAGATTCCTGAAGAAGTTTGGTCTAGTAAGCATGCTAATTATGAAAAATTGAAAATATTTGGTTGTCCTGCTTATGCTCATGTTAATGATGGTAAACCTGAGTCAACTTGAGTCAAGAGCGACGAAGTGCATTTTCTTAGATTATGCGAGTTAGGTAAAAAGGTAGCGGTTGTGGTTTCTTGATTCTAAGTCATCCAGGTTCCTAATTAGCAAAGATGTGACCTTTGATGAGCCTTTGATGCTTTTGAAGAAGGAAGAGTCGACTGATGCAGGGAAAGACCATCGTGTCAGGGAAAAGGTGGAGCTGGAGGTTCAAGCTCCAGATTCTTTGCCTAAAATTTATAGATGAGGATAATGGTTCTCATCCTACCAAGGAAAAAAAATGAAGAACCTTTGGAACAACAATATAGCATTGCTAGAAACAGATCGCAAAGAAAATTACCTCCTCAGAAGTATGGATATGCGAATATGGTTCCTTATGCTCTGAGTGTGGCAAAGGTTATTGAGGTTGAAGAGCCTGTTACATATAAGGAGGCCATCAAGAGCACATAATCAGTGCAGTGGATAATTACTATAAGTGAGGAGATGGAATCTCATTATAAGAATCAAATGTGAAAATTGGAGAAACCAACTATGGGCCAGAAGATTGTTGGTTGCAAATAGGTCTACAAGAAGAAGGATGGAATTCCTGGAACGGAAGATGCAAGGTTAAAGCACGCTTGGTAGCTAAAGGTTTTACTCAGAGAGAAGGTATTGATTACAATGAAATATTTTTTCCTGTAATAAAAAATACTTCGATAAGAGTGTTGCTTGCTATGTTTTGCTCTATATTGCTTGGACTTAGAAGAACTGGATGTCAAGACAGCTTTTCTACATGGTGAGTTGGAAGAGTAGATATTCATGCATCAGCGAGAGGGGTTCGTGATCCAGGATAAGGAAGATCATGTTTGCTCGTTGAAGGAATTCTTGTATGGACTAAAGCAATCTCCAAGGCAATGTTATAAACTGTTTGACACTTTCATGGCAGAGAGATGTTACACCAAGAGTTCCTATGATAGTTGCGTGAGTCACCATAGGCTCACGGATGGTTCTTATTTATATACTTGTTGTTCTATGTTGATGACATGTTAATTGCTGCAAAAATGATGTCAGATATTAACTGTTCGAAAGAGCAATTAAAAAGGGATTTAAGATGAAAGACTTGGGTGTAGCAAAGAGGATATTAGGGAAAGAGATTTAGAGAGATCGACCTGCAGGAATTTTGTACTTGTCCCAGAAAAGGTACATTGAGCGAGTACTACAGTGCTTTCATATGAAAAACTCTAAACCTGTGACTACTCCTTTGGAAGCACACTTCAAGCTTTCAGCAGTTGATTCCCCAAAGACCCAGGATAAGGTGGAGCACATGGTGTGTGTTCCATATGCTAGTGCAGTGGACAATCTTATGTATGCTATGGTTTGTATGAGACATGATATTTCGCATGCAGTCAATATGGTAGTAGGTACATGGATAATCCTAGAAAAGTTCATTGGCAGGCAGTGAAGTGGATACTTCGATACCTAAGTGGTACTGCGAATACTGGTTTAGTCTACTATCGGGGTAGTGATGCGAATGCTAGAGTTGTTGGATATATGGATTCCGATTATGCTAGAGATTTGGATAGGAGAAGATCTTTGACAGGTTATGACTTCACATTTTTTAGTTATGTTATCAGTTGGAAGGCTACTCTTTAGACTATTGTTTCTTGTTTACTGTAGAAGCTGAGTACATAGCGACGACCGAAGTAGTCAAGCAAGCCATTTGGTTAAAAGGCTTGGTTGGTGATTCAGGGTTGAAGCAAGATTCTAGCACTGTTTACTGCGACAGCTAGAGTGCCATACATCTGACCAAAAATCAGATGTTCCATGAACGGACCAAGCACATTGATGTCAGGTTTCATTTTATTCAGGATGTGGTTTCTCAGAGTACTGTTATGGTAGAGAAGATTTCTGCAGTTGAAATTCCAGCAGACATGATGAAAAAGCATATTCCAGAGATCAAGTTTAAGCATTGCTTAGATTTGATTGGTATCAGCAGTATTTGAGGTGCAGCCCCAGGGGACAAATGTAGTGGCAGCAGATGGTATTTTTAGGTTGTTTTTGGCTTGTTTTTATTCAGGCCAAGGTGGAGATTTATAACAATTTGTCTTGGATAAAAACCCAAAAATTGGTTAATGTGCTGTTGTTCCACATCGATTATTCAGAGAAGGTTGTAACTTGGCCTTAAGTATATAAGTCGTCTTGTCCCACTTTGGTTATTTAGAGTAAATCACTCTTATCTCTAAGTATATACGTGTTGTCTTATATTGTGTTTTAAGGATAAGAGATAAGAGCCATTTTTAAGAGGGTTTGTTGAGAGAAACAAAGATCTGTAATCTCCATAGTCAGACATAGTGAAATCACTGTTACAACCATGGAGTAGGCTTTCGTTAAATCACGTAAATCTTGTGTCCTATGTGCCTTTGTTTTCTGTTATTTTTTTTTTCGATTCTCTTCTTTATTGCTTGGTAGGAAATCCAGTATATTATTTAACTATAAGTTCATTCCATACTGCACCAGACAGGAATAGGTTTATCTGCATTCCACAGAGTTCAGGAAGATATTGATTGACAATGGTGTTTCTGTCATACCATGGAGCTCCTTTACTAAGGCTCGCATATCCAACTCTCACATCGCCCCTCGACTAATTTTCATCTTGGAATTTAGCAACAAGAAACTGGAATATTTCAAATTTGTCCAAGTAGCTTTTGAATAGGACCGGTTCAGAGATATGCCAAATTCCATGTCATCACTGCTCATACTACTTATCATCTCTTACTAGAGAGCATCTGGTTGCACAAAAATGGAGTGGTGCCATCTTCTTACCACCACTGCACTAAAGTGAATATGAATGGGCTGCGATGATTATCAACTCGACAATCAAGCCATTCTCGAGCGAAGAAGCTCACCTTGCCTATCCAATTTACTATATTGAGTATGACGAGCACAAGACTGATTGTAAGAATGAGTCAACAAGAATACCGTCATCAGAGGACCAAAGAAAACCTATGGTGCTAGCCTGAAAGAGTTTGCAGCAAGATAAGTATGATGTAGGCACTAAGAGAGAAGGCTTGTGTAGTTTGGCACAATACCATCAAATGCCACCGAACAGGATAGGAAGCCGAGATCGTCCTCGTAGATGGATAAAGAGAATCTCATGCAGCACACTCGATGCACATTTGAGGGAGGCAAGAAGTTGGTGAACGAACCTAAAGATACTCCACCAAAATTGCAAAATGAACCAAAGTCATATTTACATAAACTAGAGCCTATCAATCAAACAATAGCTTGGAAGAACCAAAACTTATCTTGATTGGGGACTTAAATGAGGAAGTCAAGGCTCGATTGATCACTTTAATAAAAAAAAAAATACAGGGACTTGTTTGCATGGAAATACTCTGATACGCAAGGCTTGAAAGCTACCAGATACTTGAAAGCTAAGTTAGAAGTGGTAATTAAGGAGGAGATTGTCAAGCTTCTAGAGACACGTTTTATGAGGCCAATTCAACAAACGGTGTGACTTCCAAGTATTGTTCCGGTGAAAAAGCATAATAGCAAAATTCACATTTGCACAGACTTCGAGGATATAAACAAGGCTTGTGAGGTCCAATACCCAACATGACGATAGGCCACGAAATTCTTTCATGGATGGGTTCATTGTGGTTGCAATCAGATTAAAATGGACCCAACAATAGCTACTAAGGCTATTTTCTACGCCCCACTCGGTAATTTTTATTACATGGTCATGCCATTTGGGCTAAAAATGAGGTTGTTTCTTATCAACGGTCCATGACAATATTATTTTATGATCTCTTCCCTAACATCTTGTAGTTTTACATCCATGACTTTGTCATCAATCAAAGAGCGTACAAAATCATTTATAAGACTTACAAGTAGTGTATAAAAAATGCCGCAAGTATATAGTGAAGATGAATTCGAAGTTAAGTGTCTATTCATAGTGATATTGGAAAAAATTTGGGATTTCATTGTTCATCGACATGGAATTCAAGTAGATATTGACAAGCAACAGCTCAAGATGTTGTGCCAAACAAATCTTAAGCAATTAAAGAGTTTCACGGACAAAGTCTCTTATCGACGGTGCGACGTGACAATGTGCATCCTAAAAGGACTAGTTCTTTGAGTCGCCTCTTATTTGTAAGGGTTAAATAAAACCATTAATTGGAAAACAAGAAAACACTAAATTGACTCTGACTATCCAATACGGCGATTCAACCTACGAAACCATAAGTTCTGATTCTGGGAATAATTTGTCTAATGAGAATGTGTTAGGCATCGCATCCCTTCCTAAAATGATATTTACTTGTTTTTAGGTGATTTTTAATGATTGTAATCCATAAACAAATAGAGGAAGAACAAGTCCTAACTTAAGCCTAACCCGTTTTGAACTCAACAATGCAGTCCAGTGACCGACGTACTTGATCGGACAAATCTAGATCAAAACCACGAGTTTTGACCGTATGGCAAGTGACTTAAATCTTGAATCATTGTTTTAAAATTTTGATTAGATTCTAATCAACTCTTCTAATTGAACATTTTTCCGGACCAAAATATGATCACGCAGAGGGAATTTTGTATCTAATCTAATCTACAAAATAAAAGACGAAGGTAGAAAATTGTACCTTTTGACTTAAATTATCTAAGCCCCGACTCTAGATTATCCACGATGAGACAATGCACTCTAGCGTGTGGGAGAAAATGGACTCTTACTCAATCTATCTTTCTTCTTTGCTAAATCATCTCTTACTAAAAACTAACAGCCTATGGGGGATTTCTTTTTTCAACTTTTTGTCGTTTTTAGGCTTGGGCCTGTTTATAAAGGTCAAGGGAGCAAACGAATTGCAAAAGGGATACCAATTAGCAATCCTTATTGCCACGAAGAGATAAGATCAAAAAACCAAAAAGACTAATATACCCTTACCTGCCGGTTATGAATTTACTTTGAAGCCATTTTCTCTTCTTTTTTATTAAATGCACGTGATTAAGATAAAATCTAGACCAGACTCTTTAACTTATCCAGACTCTGAGATGAGTTCAGTCTGACAAAGATAGACCGACTGGACTGGCACAATTGGACTGGACCAACTAGACATGACTCTAATAATAAAATAAAGCCTAAAAATACTAAAATAATTGAAATAAATGCCACAAAAGAGGGTCTCTATAGAGGTCCTCGGTGAGGGAGCTCACTTACAAGTGAACATCATAAAAAATAACACATTTTTTATAGAAGAGACCCCAAAAAAGACCACAAGATAGATGATTGACGCTAGGACTCACAAAAGAGAAGGTGGACCTCTGTAAGGCTTCCTACTTATCCTTCGGAAAAGAATTCGATCCACTGTTCGGATGATAAGACATTTAAAACTGAATAATAGATACTCAACTGCTACCAAGCACATGGAGAAATCACTTGAAGCCGGAGTCAACATGATGTAAAAGCGACTAGTAGTCGAGCAACATCTAAAGAAATACTGGAATAAAAGATCATACATTTTATAAGTTGAAGCCAACAATACGTGGAAGCAATTGGTCTTCTAGAGAACGCAAGTTGGAAATAAACCTCATCTAGAGCCAAAGCCAACAATGCATGAAAGCAGTTGGTGGCCAGGCAAAGGATGTACCCCAAGAAGCTGGATCCAAAAACACGAGATATTGATCGGTTGTCTAGGGATACCGACAACGTGAGTGTGAGCTAGAGCCAATAATGTATAAAAGCAATTGGTTGCTTAGTCACATTTAAAACAACTAACCTAAGATTCAAAGTCAATAGCACCACTCGTGTTGCAAGGACAAGACTCGGTAGAGTATTGAGTAGCTCAACTCGAGATAGTTGACGAGAAGCGAGATAGATCAGACTGACACAACAGGAAATACAGAGGAGGTCTGGCCTGAGTTTACAATCAGATGGTTTGACGTCGAGAATTTAAAGCAAGAGTTTTGGTACTGAAGTGGGATCCATTATCGAGGGCAATCTATGGATAAATTCGCTCCAAAAGAGGAAGGACCATATATCGTATGGGGGTCATATGAATCAAGGTGTCCTCATGTCTCAGCCTGACTCACATGAGTGATGTCCTCCCATAATGTCAAATGGTTGAATGAATATTGCATATAGAGAGAAGATCAAAAAAGCGATATGTTTATGCATATAAAAGGCTTAGCTTAGTTTTATGATCTGATTGTTCCAAGAATGTTTTTCATACCCAATCAAGGCTTAACCTTAATAACCCCCCACCCCCACTAAAAAAACAAGAAAAGAGAAAAAAAAAACACATACATATATGTATCTACATGTATAATATATATACTTGTGGATAAATTCACATCACAATCAAGTAATCCATCAGAGTATTAGTATAACTAGCTAATGGACCCGTGCAAATGCGCAGGATAAGTTTAAAAAATTGTCTTCCTTCTAATTTTAAGAGGTAAAACAACCATGCATTAAGTTATACTATTGAAATTTATAATAATCATGTAATATACATCCATATGTCTCTCGTAGTCTATGTTGTTCATGCATGTTATATATGCACAAAGTTGTACTCAATAATCCTAACTTCTTTGACACAACAGGAAGATGCATGAGATATTAGAAAGATTTCAAATTACCAAAGCAAGGGTTGAAAATATTGGTTAAAGCACATTAATTATTGATATGTTACAACTAGAGTTGTCAAACGGGCCGGGCGGCCCGCGGGCTGGCCCGACCCGGCCCGGTTCTGGCCCGGGCTGGCCCGGCCCCGTGCATGAACAGTAGCGGCCCCAGCACAGCGGGCTTGGGGCCTGGGCCTGGACCAGGCCTTCATTTGCTCCGAAAAGCCCGGCCCGACCCGGCCCGGCCCGGAAACGGGTTTGGCCCGGCCCGAAGTCGGCCCGGGTCTGGCCCGGTTTGCGGCCCGGTCTGCGGCCCGGATCTGGCCCGGTCTGCGGCCCCACATGTTTGAATTTTTTTGTTTTTCCCCCCTTTCTTCCACCCCTTTTCCAAAATTCCACTTTTACCCCCCCAACAGCAATATAACGGCTAGTTTGGGGGGTATTTTAGTCTAACCTATATTTTTCAACTCCTTTACACTCTTACCCTCCCCAACAACTATAAACGGATAGTTTGTAGGGGTATTTTGGTCTTTTGTGAAGTTTCTAAAATCTATAAATTCACACCATTTCTCTCTAATTTTTCACACCAATCTTCTTACTCTCTCTTACCTAAACATTCTATATTTCTACAAGCTTTGCTACTATTTTCCTCTCCAATTACTACTCTTGCTAATTACTACTAGTATTTACTAATTAGTACTCTTGTTTATTAATTACTAGTCTTGCTAAATTCTTTTTAATTACTAACTCTCTAATATTTGTTACTCGTTCATTCTTTTAATTGTTATTTCTTATTACTACTCTTATACTTGTGTATTTAGTTACTCTTACAAAGTTTAGCTCGAAATATGGCTGGATTATTGAAGAAAATGAGGCGTGCATCGTCATCACGAAAAACATCATCATCATCGCAAGCACCACCACCAGCACAAGCACAAGCGCCAGCGCCACGGCCATCACAAACACCAATCCAAGCACCAACACAACCATTCGTTCCTGGACGAATGAGTACAGGCTGTATGATAGATACCCAAGCCAATTGGGAGTTCAATCAAAACATTCCAGATTTTGAATACACGCCTGATGAAGACCCCCCGCATTATAGTCAAGGACGCAGCTCGGTTGGCGAAGCTACTACTCCGTGGCATAATCTCAACCCTATGCCTGGTCATGATGAAGAAGGGCCGAGCAATGCCTCCGGTAATGAGCCAGAAGTCCAAAAGGAGAAAAAAAAGAAAGCCGAGTGTTGGAATCATTTCGATGTAGTTATGGTGGACGGCATCCGAAAAGCTCGATGTAAGTACTGCGCTAAATTATTTTCGTCTGGTAGTGGTAATGGACATCTTAACAGGCATTACCCTCTGTGTGCACCTCGACAAGGCCACGTCGAACCTACCCAAACGCAGTTATCTTTTGACGGTAAGTTATTTGTTTATAATCAGCGAGAGCAAAGAGACGGTCTCGCTGAATTTGTTATTCATGATGAACAAGCCTTTTCTTTTGCCGATAATCCTAAGCACTCTAGATATATGAACACATACGTTCAACCTTTGTACAAAAAGGTTCATAGAAACACAACTAGATCCGATGCACTCCGACAGTACAATGCTGCTAAAGCACGCCTTATCGATTATTTCGATAAATTTGAAGGTAAAGTTAGTCTTACTTCTGATATTTGGCAATCTCCTTATACTTTTGTTAGTTATTCTTGTGTGACCGCTCATTGGATTGATGTAGATTGGGTTATGCACAAGAGAATCATCGCTTTCGAGCACTTCCCTTATCCGCACGATGGAATGAACATTGCTATTCTTATATTAAAAGCATGCACCACATTTAAAATTAAGGATAAGATTATGAGTGTTAGTTTTGATAATGCTTCTAATAATAAAGTTGCTGTTGCAGCTTTAAAGGAGACGCTTCAACCTGTACTTAATGGTGAATTATTTCATGTTCGCTGTGTTTGTCACATTATTAATTTAATTGTTCAAGATGGTTTAGCTGCTGCAGGAGATATTCTTCTCAAAATGAGGGGTATGACAGCGTATGTTAATAGCTCGAGTCCGAGAACACAACAATTTAAAACGTTGTGTGTTCAATATAATATGCCTCGCAGGAGAGCAGTTACAGATGTGGTCCACAGGTGGAACTCTACATACCACATGCTTTTACACATTCTGGCATACCGAGAAGTCTATACGCATTTTCTACTAACCCAGTTCCCAGCCGGCTTGCCAACTCAAGAGGAATGGCAGATGGCCACATACCTAGCTGAATTTTTGGAGGTATTCTACACGTCTACCAATTTATTGTCTGGTACGTACTATCCCACCTCTCCTCTCGCTGTAATAGAAATTCTGAAGATGGCTACAATGTTAACAAAATGGAGATATATAGGACCCTTTAAGGAAATAGTAAAAGTGATGGATCAAAAATTTAATAAATATTGGAGTAAACTGCCTGCTATTTTTACTGTGGCTACTTGTTTAGATCCTAGGTTAAAGTTGCATGGCGTGAACGCCTCGATACAAGAGATATCGAAATTAATGTGCTACACAGCAGAGGAGACAACCGCATTCACAGCAAAAGTGAGCAAGAGGTTTGAGGACTTGTTCAACGTCTATCGTAATTCTGCTGACGTGCGCGGGCGAGCTACATCATCATCCACTGTTGAGAGGTATTATGCGCCATACCTTCAGGGCTTTGAACATCTAGTAGCAAGACAACTACCAGGTGAAGGTACTTCTAATTCGGCAGGTTCGTATACTTTTTCCTCTTTTAATGAGATTGGTGTATATGCAAATACTGATCATTATTCTGATTTATCAAGGCAAGAACAGGTTAATTTTAATTTGTTAAATTTTTGGAAACAAAATCAAAACATGTATAAAACTTTATCCCAAATTGCACGGGATGTACTGCCAGTGCAAGCCTCCACGGTTGCTTCAGAGTCGGCATTTTCAGCCAGCGGGAGGGTTTTGGATGACAGGAGGAGTCGTCTTAACCCCGAGTCGCTCGAGCTATGTGTATGTTGGAAGGATTATCTTGATGCGAAATACCGCGAGCAAGATAAACCGATTGATGATAGGAAGAGCAGTGACTCGGATATTGAAGTACTTCTGGATGATTAGGTAATTTGTTTTTATTTTCCTCTTTTGATCCTTTTGGTTGACGTTGCAGATTTCTTGATCTTTGATTGCTGATATTTTGGATAGACATGCATTATTATTTTGATTGTTAGAATTTTAAGAATAAATTTTTTCACAAAATATACTTTTTTTCCATATATATAAAATAAATTTTTACAAGCAAGATATATATTTTTTCGTATATATAAAAAAATAGGTAACTTCGCCTGTTTGTTTACAAGCAGCCGGTCCCAAGCCCGGATAAAAGGAGGAGGGCCTATGAATACATTTATTATTTTTCTATATAAATTTTTATGTGTTAAGATTTTATTAATAAAGCTCACCAAGAAGAGTATGAAAATGTTTAACATATAATAAAAAATATAATGGCTAACAAATAAATATGTATATACATACATACATATATATGTATATTACTTATAATGAAATAAAAGGATAAAGATTAGGTTCGTTAAATTGTGAATATTGCCTAGAGATGAAATTTAAAATTGAATAACAAGAAGAAAAAAAAAAAAAGGGCCCGGGCCCGGCCCAAGCCCGGCCCTAGCTATTGGGCCTAGGGCCAGGGCCTGGACTGGGCCTAGGTTTGCCTTCGGCAGGCCCGGCCCGGCCCGGCCCGGTTGGCAGCCCCACTGGCCCGGCCCCGGCCCCGGCCCGGCCCCACAGCAGGCCCGATGGGCTTGGGCTGGGCCGGCCCAAGCCCGGCCCTTTGACAACACTAGTTACAACTCTTGTTAATTGCCGGCAAATATATAAATTAAAGTATAAGATCACATCTTGAAAACAACTTTTTGGAAAGTCTTGATGCATACTTTTACTTACAAATTGGATGTGAATTTTACAATAAAAATAATTATGGTATAACCTTATAATACTTTTCCATAAGCAATACTTTTGACATTTAGTAACAAATTATGAGTGACAATCTCGCACTAAGATATAATTATAGATTCAAACCTTTTAACTCAATAGTCAAGCATCAATGTTCTAATCACCATGTTAAAGCAAGCTTATCTCCAAAGATACTGTGAAGGAAGAAAATCACCATTCAAATGCTAATTTTATAATTCTATTTGTTTTTGTAAAAGAATCTGGTAAAGAGTTACGATCTTTCCTCTTAAGGGATGATGTATATGAAGCTCAACCTTCCTATAAGCATAAATGTTCATTGTCACCTTTCCAGTTCCCACCACTGTCATACTGTGACATCTACCACCGAAATCTCCCTAGTACCGCATTACCTAAGCTATCATAATTGGCCATCGTTATCAATTAATGGAAAAAAAATTCTTTTAACTTATTTACCCTTAAATTTATTTTCTTCCAACTCAATCTTAGCTTGGTACAGGTATTTTCTTTCAAATACATATTTGTTCTTAGTTAAAACTCAGTGTAACATGTTACACTTTAACATTATAACTTATAAAAAATTAGATTCTTTTCAAACTTACATTTAGTGATATCAAAGAACATATCTCTTGAAATTTCTAATGTAATTACTGATCATGAGTTTTAAAAATCTTATTTGTCAAAAATATAAGAGCTCAACAAATCTTACGTGTCACGAATCTTACGTGTTGTAATCAATAATACCTATAAGTTCTTCAATAATAAATTCATAATAAAGAGTTAATAAGTAGGGAGATTTCATATTTTATATTTTTGAGATTTTATATTGTTATTTTAAAGCACTTTTGAGGTGTTAATAATCAAAACTAAGACCTAATACATAAGTATAATGATTAGGCAGAGTTTTATAAGATATATGATTGGTTTCTGAATTTTATAAAGTTTACAAATATAGGGCAAATTATACTTACGAATCTTCTAATAATAAATCATAGGAAAGAGTTAAATAAGGTAAAAAAAAAAAAAGAACACTAAAACAAATAGGATTCTTGAATCTTATATATCCAAATAAAAAAATGGACTCTAAATCAAGAGATCAATTAAGTTGGGAAACTATCACACGCAAAAATGAAGCTTACGTGTCAGAAAGAGAAAATTTCTAAAAAATCCTGTGTGACGTAAAGATAATGTTCTAAAAATCCTGTTATTTTAAAGTACTTTTGAGGTGTTAATAATTAAAATAAGGGTCTAATATATAAGTATAGTGATTAGGTAGAGTTTTATAAGGTATATGATTGGTTTCTTAGTTTTATAAAGTTTACAAATATCTGGTAAATTATACCTACAAATTTTCTAATAAAAAATGATATGAAGTAGTTAAATAATAAGGCAGGAAAAAAAAAAGAACACCAAAACAAATAGGATTCTTAAATCTTATAAGGTGTTAATAATCAATATTAGGGCCTAATATATAAGTATAGTGATGAGGTAGAGTTTTATAAGATGTATGATTGACTTCTTAATTTTATAAAATTTACAAATATAATGTAAATTATACTTAGGAATGTTCTAATAATAAATCATAAGAAAGAGTTATTGGATATATACAATTCAAGAATCCTACTTGTTTGGTGTCTTTTTTCTTTTCTACCCTATTTATTTTGGTGTCCTTTTTCTTTTCCAAAAAAATCTTACGTGCATAAGATAGAGTTCTAAAAATTATGTTATTTTAAAGTGCTTTTTAAGGTGTTAATAATCAAAATTAGAGCCTAATATATAAGTACAGTGATTAGGTAGAGTTTTATAAGGTGTATGATTGGTTTCTTTGTTTTATAAAGTTTACAAATATAGGGTAAATTATACTTACAAATTTTCTAATAATGAATGATAGGAAATAGTTAAATAATAATGTAGAAAAAAAAAGAACACCAAAAAAAGGTAGAAAAAGAAAAAACACCAAAACAAATAGAATTCTTGAATCTTATAAGATGTTAATAATCAAAATTAGGGACTAATATATAAGTATAGTGATTAGGTAGAGTTTTATATTCATAAGGTGCGTGATTAACTTCTTAATTTTTTAAAGTTTACATATATATGGTATACTTACGAATTTTCTAATAATAAATCAAGAAAGAGTTATTGGATATACCATTCAAGAATCCTATTTGTTTTAGTGTCCCTTTTTCTTTTCTACCCTATTTGTTTTAGTTTTCTTTTTCTTTTCTAAAAAATCCTACATGGCATAAAGATAGAATTATAAAAATCTTATTATTTTAATGTACTTCTGAGGTGTTAATAATCAAAATTATGGCCTAATATATAAGTATAGTAACAGGACACCAAAACAAATATGATTCTTGAATTGTATATATATATATATATATATATATATATATATATATATCCAATTTAAAAAAGTTAGATTCTAAATGAAGAGACCAATTAAGTCGGAAAATTATCACATGCAAAAATGAAGCTTACGTGTCCGAATGAGAAGATTTTTAAAAAATCCTGCGTGACGTAAAGATAATGTTCTAAAAATCCTGTTATTTTAAAGTACTTTTGAGGTGTTAACAATTAAAATTAGGGCTTAATATATAAGTATAGTGATTAGGTAGAGTTTTATAAGGTATATGATTGGTTTCTTAGTTTTATAAGGTTTACAAATATCTGGTAAATTATACCTACAAAGTTTCTAATAATATATGATATGAAGTAGTTAAATAATAAGGCAGGAAAAAAAAAGAACACCAAAACAAATAGGATTCTTAAATCTTATAAGGTGTTACTAATCAAAATTAGGGCCTAATATATAAGTATAATGATGAGGTAGAGTTTTATAAGATGTATGATTGACTTCTTAATTTTATAAGATTTACAAATATAATGTAAATTATACTTAGGAATGTTCTAATAATAAATCATAAGAAAGAGTTATTGGATATATACAATTCAAGAATCATACTTGTTTGGTGTCTTTTTTCTTTTCTACCCTATTTATTTTGGTGTTCTTTTTCTTTTCTAAAAAAATCCTACGTGCCATAAAGATAGAGTTTTAAAAATTCTGTTACTTTAAAGTGCTTTTTGAGGTGTTAATAATCAAAATTAGAGCCTAATATATAAATACAATGATTAGGTAGAGTTTTATAAGGTGTATAATTCGTTTCTTAGTTTTATAAAGTTTACAACTATAGGGTAAATTATACTTACAAATTTTCTAATAATGAATGATAGGAATTAGTTAAATAATAATGTAGAAAAAAAAAGAACACCAAAAAAAGGTAGAAAAAGAAAAAACACCAAAACAAATAAAATTCTTGAATCTTATAAGATGTTAATAATCAAAATTAGGGCATAATATATAATTATAGTGATTAGGTAGAGTTTTATATTTATAAGGTGCGTGATTAACTTCTTAATTTTATAAAGTTTACAAATATAGGGTATACTTACGAATTTTCTAATAATAAATCAAGAAAGAGTTATTGGATATACAATTCAAGAATCCTATTTGTTTTAGTGTCCCTTTTCTTTTCTACCCTATTTGTTTAGTTTCCTTTTTCTTTTCTAAAAAATCCTACGTGGCATAAAGATAGAGTTATAAAAATCTTATTATTTTAATGTACTTTTGAGGTGTTAATAATCAAAATTGGCCTAATATATAAGTATAGTGATTAGGTAGAGTTTTATAAGATGTATGATTGGTTTCTTAATTTTATAAAGTTTACAAATATATGGTAAATTATATCTACAAATTTTTTAATAATAAATGATAGAAAATAGTTAAATAATAAGATAAAAAAAAGAACACCGAAACAAAGGTAGAAAAAGAAAAGAACACCAAAATAAATAGAATTCTTGAATCTTTTAAGGTTTTAATAATCAAAATTTGGGCCTAATATATAAATATATTAATTAGGTAGAGTTTTATAAGGTGTATGATTGACTTCTTAATTTTATAAAGTTTTCAAATATAGGGTAAATTATACGTACAAATTTTTAATAATAAATCATAAGAAAGAGTTAAATAGGGTAGAAAAGAAACAGAACACCAAAACAAATATGATTTTTGAATTGTATATATATATATATATATATATATATCCAATTTAAAAAAGTTGGATTCTAAATGAAGAGACCAATTAAGTTGGGAAACTACCACATGCAAAGTTGAAGTTTACGTGGTAAAAGGAGAAGGTTCCTAAAAAATTCTACTTGTCGCAAAGATAAAGTTCTAAAAATACTACATGTCGCAACTTTAAGCGAAGGTTTCAGTTTATATATATATATATATATATATATATATATATATATATATATATATATATATATATATATATATGGGAGCTGATCCGTTGAGAGCGCTAGCAAAATGGGATATTTTGCAAGCGCGATCTGACCGTCCATCCTGAAAGATGGACGGCCCAGATCGCGCCCTTTTCGAATACTGTCAGTCGTCCGCGACACTATGTCGCGAACGGACTTTTTTACCTTTTTGGCCCTCCGCCCCGTCCGCTACACTGTTTCCCGGACAGCATTCAAGTTTTACGTTTTTTTAAAGTACGTCCGCTACATTATGTAGCGGACAATTTTTTGACAAATATACCCTTCAGCTCTCGTCCGCTACACATTATGTAGCGGACGAGTAGGCTGTGCGTTTTTTCCCTTTCTCTCTCATTTCTCACATTATTTGTCTGACATGTTCTATTTCTCTCTCTCTCTTCCCTCATCAATGCTCATGTCTCTTTCTCTTTCTCATGAATATTCTCTCTTCTTTCTCTTTCTCTCACCACTTTTTTTTCTCTCTTGTCCTCCCCCCTCTCTCTCTCTCTTTCATGTTTATCCTGCTTCACTTCACACACAGAGTAGAGAGAAAGGGTGTGTCCGGCCACCTGCAGCTCCGTCGGACAGAACTCGTTCAAGTCCATGAGCAACAAGCCGTACTATATTTGTTGCCGATCTTGTATTTCTTCCTGTATTTTTGTTTTTGTTTTGGGCAATGCGTTGTTGATTTTTCGTGAGTTGGATTGGGGCTCTTTACTGGGCTCTTTTTTGGTCAAGTGATGATAAGCACTGAAGAATCTTTTTTGCATCTTTCTACTTGTTTCTTGGCCAAACAACAACCCTTTGAAGTGCTGAACCGGCAAAAGCCTCCGTAGGAATTAAAGAAGGAAGCTGCATCACCAAAAATTCCTTACAAGAAAACCAGAAACTCATATGAACCCACAACCACAACAAAAATTAAACTCAAATGAACCCACAACCACCACCATTTGGCCACCGCCACTGAACCTCTGCCTCCCCGAACCACCACCATTCAAACCTCCACCATCCCAAATCTCTATGCAAGATAAATAACTAATCTAAACAGAGAGAGGTAGAGAGCAGATGAAGAATTAAGTCTCAAAATTTCAATTGGGTCTCAAAATTCTCAAAATTTCAATTGGGTCTCAATTTCAATTGGGTCTCAGTTTTACCACCCAAAATGGGGTTGCCACAGCAGGTGGATTGCTTCCTTCCTCTGTCGTCGCCGGAAGCGGAGCTGTTCTAGGTGGACAAGATGGTGTCCATCCCGCGGTCGCCGCTGTTCTAGGTGGACGAGATGGTGTTAGGCTTGGTCCTGGTGCTATTAGTTGAGCTCTACTGCTCTCTCCTACCCCACCGAGCATGACTAGCAATACCACCGCTGCCGCTGCCGCCGCCAACGCTGATTCGCCTAATCAACCGCGAGGTCCAACAGCCGCTGTTGCTCCTCCTAAGAGTAGCTTCTTCGCACAAGGGGTTCTTCGAGCGCCAAGAGGCTTTCTCTTCCCTTCGGTTTCTGGCATGGACGAGAGAGAGAGTCAGAGAGTTAATTAGAGAAAGGAGAGAAAGAGAAAAAAATGATGAAAGAAAGGAGAAAGAAAGGAAAAATGTCAGAACATTAAATGAGGAAAAGGAGAGAGAAAGAGGAAAAAGTCAGAAGATTAGTCCGCTACATAATGTAACGGACGGAAGCTAGAGGGTATTTTTGTTAAAAAAAAATAGTCCGCTACATAATTTGCGGACGGAAGCTAGAGGGTATTTTTGTCAAAAAAATAGTCCGCTACATAATGTAGCGGACGTACTTTAAAAAAACGTAAAACTTGAATGCTGTCCGGGAAACAGTGTAGCGGACGGGGCGGAGGGGCAAAAAGGTAAAAAAGTCCGTCCGCGACATAGTGTCGCGGACGACTGACAGTATTCGAAAAGGGCGCCATCTGGGCCGTCTATCTTTCAGGATGGACGGTCAGATCGCGCTTGCAAAATACCCCATTTTGCTAGCGCTCTCAACGGATCAGCTCCCTATATATATATATATATACTCCTAGACTCGGTCTCGATTCATAATCTCCAGAGCATAAAGCCCTTAAAAGGCCAAAATAAGTTATAATGACAAAAAGAACAACGAGATCAAAGCCAAGAAAGAACAGGCTCGGCCTTCATGATTAACATTCTAGCATGAAATTATTGCTTCTTAAAAAAGAAATTACAAAAGTGCATTTCTATGTTTCGTGTGACTCTCTTTGCCGTCTCCTCTTGATGAGTATCCATGATAGCCAAGCTCAACTTACCTTGCTTCATGTGGTTGTCATCAGCTATGGCTTAAAGTTGTTGACCGAGTGTCCAAAGCTTTCTCATTTGTTCCCCCACAGTGGTCCTCTCATGCAAGCTCTTGCACAGCGGGATCCGTAACAATCTCTAGATCTTAGGAAGTCTATCTCGCACTCAACCAAGCTTGAAGCCTAGTTTTTGTAAATCCTTAATGACCACGAGATTCTCAGGTTTATCTTCCTCAGTAAGGGATACCACAAGTAGCCACGGAAAATGGTAAGCTCCTTTCTCAAAAAACGTCTATAAGTTCGGCTCTCATAAATGGAGTCACACAAAAACTCCTCAAAAGTCTCGAGATTCTTCTCGTCTATCTATACATATATAAAAGCACGTATGTGTTTACATGACTAATCTTTTCTTTCTTTAAATTACCCTTTTCTAATTCATATTTCCATAAAAAGATTAAGGGTGAGTAAGAGTATTTTTGACTTATAACATTTATATCTCATTAAATACCCTTTCTATATTAGAATTTTATCTAAAAATGAGGGTGTTTTGGACTTCTCATAAGATATCAAGTATCTTTTCTTAAAATATCATTATTCAAATATACATTCGTGTTAGAGTTAAGGATTATTTTGACTTTTGATTTAAAACTTATCTTTTCATTAAATACCTATTTTTAATAAGTGTTATAAAAAATAAGGGTGTTTTTTTACTTTTCATATAATATCAAGTCTCTTTCATTAAATTATCTTTATTGGAACATATGCTTTTATGAGAGTAAATGAATGTTTTGACTTGAACTACAATAGAATTACTATATCTTCTCCGTCATATTCGATTAAAGAAAAAATAATTTGTAGAGAACATAGTTTCTAAAGCCTTTTTCGAAAAATATAATATACCTAAGGTAAATTCAATTTTTGTCAGAAATTTAATAATTTTGTATTTTGTATTTCATATGTCTATGTTGATGTGTATGTTACAGATTTGAATTATTTTGCATGTATATAGATTTCAATACAAACATATTAGTACATTGAACTGTCGTAAACTTGAAATTTGATTCTAAATATTTAATATTGACATATTGATATAAGGTTTTTTTTCCCCTTAAGATGACCTTTTTAAACTGAAATTGGGATTCATCTAATCTTATCACTTCAGAAAAGTGAAATATGTGAAGACAATAGACATATGAAACATGTTATCATATAAATATATGATACATCGGGATACAATGCATCATAAAAAGATAATAACCATATGAAGAATATGTTGTCGTGAAGGCAAACTCATTGGTGCAATGGTTTTTGGTGTAATGACTTTCTTAAGATTTTCTAAATGCATATGTAATCTTGACTGGGGTTATAACTAATTCTTTTATTTTTTTTCCCTTAAGATGATCTTTTTAAACTGAAATCTTCACTTGAAACTTGTTTTCCATCAAATACTCATTTTGAATTAGAGTGTTGTTAAAAAAATAAGAGTGTATTTAACTTCTCTTAGGACATCAAGCATCTTTTCTTAGAATATCCTTATGGGAATATATGCTTTAGTTAGAGTTAAGTGTTCTTTTATCTTTTAGAAAAAAAAAAACTTATGAAAACCTATAAAATCACCATTGAACTCCTGTGTGTTTTGATTACCGAAAAAATTTCTATCAAAACCTATTGTTTCCATTCATGTTAAAGGGAAACTACCTCAAGCTAATATATCTTCTCCATCAATTTCGATTAATAAAAATAACTTGTAAAGAATAATGTTTTCTATGGCCTTAAAACATAATCTACTTAAACTAGATTGAATATTTTGTCAGAAACTTAATCCTTTTTAAATTTTGTATTTCAGATTTGTATGTTGATGTGTATGCTCTAAATTTTAATTATTGTGCAGGTATATATATTTCAATGTAAACATTTTCATACATCGAAACAATCATAAAACTGAAGTTTAATTCAAGATTTCAATTACAGACATATTGGTGTAAGAAAATTATAGTAAAACTGGAGTTTCTTTAGAAAATTTTAAATACATAAGAATTGATTTTATCGTACAATTTTGTTCCTAATTATAATCTGAGTTCGTGGCAAGTACATAATCCTATATTTGTATTAGAGTTATTGAAATACCCATATTTTATGACAACATATTCTTCATATAGTTATTGTCTTTCTATGATGCATTGTATCTCGAGGTATTATATATTTATATGATAACATGTTTCATATGGCTATTGTCTTCACATATTTCACTCTTATAAGGTGATAAGATTAGATGAATCTCAATTAATAAAGACTCCAATTTTTTTTCTGCTCAAATGATTAATGATTTTTCTTAACTTGAAAACTCCAAGTTTTTATATGCAAGGGGTTAAACAATTAAATATTTTTTTATGAAAATATCCTTTTTAAGTTAAAAGGTTCTTTAAGTATTTTGAATTTTTAGAAGGTGAGGCTAAATTACTACTGTTTTGGTTAACTTTAACATTTTGACACTAAAGAGGTTCATTAATGCATCTTTTAGTGACAAAAGACTATTAATATAACCAAAATGGGTAACTATCTCGCCCTAGTGTACAAAATAATCTAAAGCGATTAAAATGACTACAGATTTTTTCATTAAAAATACCCATTTAAAAATAAAAGGTTTACTAAACTTAAGTGTATTTTTACTTTTAAGAAGGTGAGCCTAAACTACAATATTTTTTGTTAATCATAAATAATTTGGTGCAAAAGAGGTTAAAAGTTCACTACTGCATCTTTAAGTGACAAAAATGTGGAAGTGGATCTAACACAATCGTATAAATATGATAGTAAGTCTCTGTTCACCTTTAAAGAAAACTTTATCAAAACATAATCTTAAAACTTATCAACATCAAAATCGATAAATGAGCACCATAATTGTCTCTGCTTCTTAGAGAACCGTTCCTAAGTCCAGGTATTATCATGTTTTTTTTCTTATAAATTAAGATGTACCAGTTATTGCATCTATTAACTTTTGCATATAACTACAAATTTAAATTTATTGACATATGAACTTTGACTAGGTGGATTCTTATAACTTTTTCCTATAACTTTTGCATCTAAGTCCAGGTATTATCATGTGTTTTTTACTAGGTGGATTCTTATAATTTTGGGACTCATGTCCTTCAGGTTAGAGTGAATTACAGTCAATGATATTAAATTTTAAAAGGTAAAGCCATATTAATCCGTTAAAAAAATATATTTTTGCTTATGTCGATATGTACTTTTTAAACGTTGATACTCCCTTCATTTTGTATCTACAAGGTATATGCAATATAAAATTTTACAAATTTTAATTTTTTAAATTAGGATTTTAACCCAAATTCTCCCCTCATCCCGTCACCACACCTTCCTCGACAAGCACTCAGCGTGAAACTCAGCAAACTGGCTCAACCTCACTTGCCACATCATCCCAGCTCCGACAAATGTCAATGGTGGAAGGCTACTCTGGTGGTAGTTAATGGCGGCAACTGCCATGGTATTCCGTAATAGTTTGATGCAAACAAGAAATTTTATACATCTTCTTCCAAATTTTAAACCCCAAATTCCATTTTTCATCTCTGTTCATTTGGTTTGTTGAATTGTGATGGTTTATTGCAAGTGAGTAGAATGAGAAAGCTGTGACAGTTGATTGGAGTGAGAAGGCTAAAGAAAAGTGAAAAGACTGAAGAACATAATGATGGTGGGATGTAATTGTGATTGTGGTTGTGGCTGGTTGGGGAGGAGGGGGAAAGGGCGCGCGTGTGTGTGGGTATGTGTGCATATCGTCTATGTGTGTGGATGGGTGCACGATGTGTGTGGATGCATGTATATGTTGTCTTTGTGTGTGTTGGAGCACAAAAGTCAAATGGATGATGGTGGTGGTAGTGGTGGTGGGGCTATATAGGTGAGATGAAGGGATGAGGTATGACATTTGAAGAATTCAATTCCTAAGTGACGGGAATTTTGACCTTACATCCTTTTAGTATTTTCGTTTGGTCAATGGACATAAGTGTTATTTGTTCCAACTAATGGGCATACTTGTAATTTTATCATAACCTCAAGGTCATAAATGTAATTAACCCTATAATTTTTAACTCTCAAAACCTTATGCCATAGGTAATATATTTTTTTTCTTTTTATTTTGATGATACAGGCCTTTATTTAATGCATGATTTGAGTTACAAATTATTCTTGATGAACTTTTGTTGAATTTGTATCTATATTAAAACTATAATGCATATATATAAATATAGAGTGAAAAACATAGGTTTGTGAACATTATTAAAGTTACTTAGTTCATTACCACTATCTGATATCAACTTCGCACATATATTTTGTAGTATGAATTTCAAAAGGACACACACAGACATGTATGTATATATATTTTTTACATGAGTAGGTAAGGTTTGTGTTAAAAATAAAAATCTTAAGGCAAATATCTGTAAAATTACATCTACAACTAAATTAATAGCCTTGCTTTACTACTACAATGAACAAGGTCCTTCTTGAATGGTGAAGTAGAAGGACAGATTCTGACTCAGAGGACTTGGACCTAAGAGGAGGAGCGTTCTTCGCGTGCGCAAAGAACAAAAGAAGAATTCAAAACATATACGAAAAAGAAAAAAAAAAAGAAAGAAAGAGAATAGCATAGTGCAACAGATATTTTCTCCTAGCTAGAGGCTCATTTTTTATAGGATCCTCAAGTTCTCGCTCAACTTAGGGAATACTTGTTGACACCCACACCCCCACACCCAAACCCCAATCTGTCTAATGCCACTTCTTTTGTACCACACAAAATTTTCCAATTCTAGTTGCAGTTGGAGGGGGGGGTCATACTTGAAGGTGCATAAGTTAGAAATGAATCAGAAGATGTGATGGGTATAGAAGGAAGAGACTAGGGAAGGAGGAGAGGTTACAGACGCTGGCGAGGAGGTTTATTTCTCTCTGCTTATTTCTTCCTTTTGTGTTGGTATCCTTGGGCTGTGACTCATTAGTTGCGACCAATTGTTCAACCAGGATACTTAATAAGAAGTCTCTAAAATTGCTATCTCGCTTGTTGGGTTGAGAAAATATCGTTTCTCGCCAGGCAGAGAATGATGTTTTGCCTGTTAGGAAGGAAAAATGTCTCACCATATGTAAAGAAATGAAGAATTGTATTCATTGGTGTGTCTTTACAGAATGGCAAAGCATGCCTTTATATACTACACAACAATCAGTTTAGATCCTAAAATCAAGCTAATCTAGATCCAAGAATCAAGTTAATTTAGATCCAAGAATCATGCTAATTTAGATCTGAAAATCAAGCTAATCAAGCTAAAATCAAGCTAATATGAGATTATTCTCCTTTACTCCCCCTCAAGTTGGAGCATGGATATTTGAAATGCCCAACTTGCCCAGTAAAATGTGGAAGCGTTCCTGGCCAAGTGCCTTGGTGAAAATGTCTGCAAGCTGATATTGAGACGAAATTGGTCGAGGTAATAAAGCTTTGGACTGAGTGTGGTGCCGAACAAAATGACAGTCTATTTCAATGTGCTTTGTGCGCTCGTGGAACACTGGGTTGGCCACAATGTGTAATGCGGCCTGATTGTCACAAAATAAGGAAACTGGATTTTGATGAGAAACCCCTAAATCAGAGAGGAGTCGAAGTAGCCAAATAATCTCACTTACGGTGGTGGCCATTGCCCTGTATTCTGCCTCAGTGGCGGAACGCGAGACTATGGATTGTTTCTTTGAACGCCAGGAAATGGGTGAAGATCCCAAAAACACGATATACCCAGTGGTAGATTTGCGAGTTATTGGGCAGCCAGCCCAATCGGCATCGCAATAAGCACGTAGTGATAGAGAACTGTTGGAGGAGAGCAAAATACCTTGACCGGGCGAATTTTTGAGGTAGCGAAGAACGCGTATGGCAGCATCATAATGTGGTCGTCTTGGCTTGTGCATGAATTGACTTAGGATGTGAACTACATAACTTATGTCTGGACGAGTGATCGTGAGGTAGAGTAATCTACCAATGAGACGTCTATACTGTCCTGGATCATCACATAGTTCTCCTGAATTAAGATCAAGTTGATGTTGTTCAGCCATGGGTGAGGAAGATGGCTTGCAACCTGTTAGACCACATTCCGTTAAAATGTCAAGAACATATTTGCGTTGGCTTAACACGATGCCATCAGAAGAACGTGCCACCTCAATGCCGAGAAAGTACTTGAGTTTACCGAGATCCTTAATATGGAACTTAGTATCCAAGTAGTGTTTTAGCCAAGAAATTTTAGCTGAATCAGTCCCCGTGACAATCACATCGTCAACATAAATAAGGACAGCAAGAAAAGATCCTTTACGAGCGAAGGTGAATAAAGAATGATCAGATTGAGACTGAATAAAACCAACTACAAGTAAGGACTAAGTAAACTTGTGATACCAATTGCGTGAAGCCTGACGAAGCCCATAAAGAGACTTTTGAAGACGACACACACGATTCTCCCCCTGTTTAGAAAAACCTTGAGGAATCTTCATGTATACTTCCTCTTCTAGATCTCCATGCAAAAAGGCGTTGTTGACATCCAACTGATGGAGTTCCCATTTCTTTATTGAAGCAATGGCAAGAAGACACCGTACCGTAACTAGTTTGGCAACTGGTGCAAATGTTTCATGAAAATCTAGACCTTCAATCTGGGTGTATCCCTTAGCCACAAGTCGCGCTTTGTATCTCTCCACAGTGCCATCTGGGTGGAATTTGACTTTATATACCCACTTAGAATCAATGGCACGTTTTCCAGATGGTAATGGCATAAGTGTCCAAGTGTTATTAGCTTCCAAAGCAGAGATCTCCTTGGCCATGGCATCCTTCCAATGAGCATGTTTCACTGCCTGAGAAAAATATTTGGGCTCGTCGACCGAAGATATGGCCGCTAAAAATGCAGTGTGAGTTCTAGAAAATTTGGAATAAGAAATATTATGGGACAAAGGATATACTGTCGAGTTAGCAGATGGAGAGGAAGAGTGCGAAGTAGATGAAGGCGGGGCAAGGGATGGTGGCAATGTATAATTGTACCCAGAAAGATTCTTGGACACCTGTCTTGTGCGCTTAGAAGGCACAACCGGAGGTTCATTTATAGGTAAGGCAGATTGCTCAGTTCTGATGGGTGACTGTACGGTAGATGGTGACAACTCAGCAGATCCTGGTGCTTGATCCAAGGGTATCTGGTCTTGGGATGATGATGATCCAAGAGATAGGGGTTCAAGGTCGACGTTGTGGGGTGAGTTTGATCTAGTTGGCACATCACTGGTCTGAGTTGATTTACTAGTTTCACCTGTGGGTGCATGGCTAGCTACTTGACACTCCCAATCAACTGAAAGATGATCTGTTAACCCAAAAGGAGTGTGGCAGGTTTGTAGGTCAGCAATATTATCCTTTTTGTCAGCAAAAGGAAATATGCTTTCAAAAAACTGAACATCTCTTGAAGAGTAAATCACTTTGCTCTCCAAATCATAAATCCTATATCCTTTCTGCCCATTGGGATAACCAACAAAAATGCCAGACTTACTTCGAGGGGCGAACTTATCATGTGGCTTGCCATTCATGTGTCCATAACAGAGACATCCAAAAGTTCGCAAATGATCATAGTTAGGTACCTTACCAAATAATACTTCATAAGGTGTTCGGTTTTGGAGCACAGAAAGTGGCATGCGGTTGATTAAGTAAGCAGCGGTAAGTACGCACTCCCCCTAAAATCTGACTGGAAGTTTGGCCTGGAATCGTAAAGCTCTAGCTACCTCTAAGAGATGTCTGTGCTTTCGCTCCACCACTCCATTTTGTTGCGGTGTATCCGTGCAGCTTGTTTGTCTGTCCATTCCATTCTCAAAATAATGATGTAATAATTCACGATGTCCAAATTCAAGACCGTTATCAGTTCTAAAAACCTTGATTCTGGTGTTAAATTGTGTCTTCACCCAGTTGAAAAACATCAAGAGGTAGTGTCTAGTTTCGGACTTGAACTTCATGAGAAAGACCCATGTGGCTCGACTATGATCATCAACAATCGTGAGAAAATAATGTGACCCAGAATGAGATTTAGTACGGTATGGACCCCATATATCACAATGGACTAAATCAAAGTTGTGCATCGATTTATTTTTGCTATGTGGAAAAGGCAATCTAGTTTGTCTGGCCTTGCAACAAGCATCACAAAATAAAAGTTTTGGCGAATTGAAAGTAACAGGTAAGTTGGAAACCAGCGAGATACGGTTCATTGGTAGATGCCCTAAACGACGGTGCCATAAATCCGCAGTGTTATGTCCTTTTGACAGAAGCGCCTTCCCCGCCCTCGTTGGTTCCAAATGATATAAGCCATTTCGCACTCTACCTACTCCAATCGGCTTCCTCGAAAGTAAGTCCTGTATCACACAAAATTCAGATCCAAAAATTAGAACACAGTTGAGATCTCGAGTCAATTTACTGACTGATAATAGGTTAAAACAAAAATTAGGCACTCCCAAAACTTGTTCGAGATGCAAATTGGGGCCAAGATTTACTCGTCCCAAAGCATGAACTGGGACGGTATCACCGTTGGGAATTTGAACCGGGGGTACACCTGGATTTGTATAAGCATCGGACATAGTATCAAGTTTACATGATATATGATCCGTGGCCCCTGTATCAATAATCCACGAGTCTGGCTTACCAGATATATTTTGTGAGGTCATATTTGCAGAAGGCCCATTAGTGGGTCCTGATTGGCGGCCCAAAAGATCAGCAAGTCTTTGCATTTCACTGGGTGTGAAGCTTGGAAATGACACAGACTCGTCGAATGTGGCAACGAATTGTTGTGAAACCCTTGTCGCTGGTGCTGTGTCTCCGGCAGTGCGCGACCATGGTTGATATGCAGGGCTGTGATTTGGAAATGGTGCGGATGCGTCGGCAGTAGCTGCAAACGGCTGGGCAATTGCCGCCGATGATGTTGTGCCTCCGGATGCGCGGAGCCATGGCTGATTTCCTCCTCTTGGTTTGGGTCTTCTCCATCCAGGTGGATATCCGATGATCTCATAACAGTTCTCTCTAGAGTGATTGGATCGATTACACTGGGTACAGTGTAATCCACCATGCCGTCTTTCTCCAGAATTTTCACCACGCCGGTCAATTTTCTGGTCACCTCCTTGCCGCATATGTGGTGCTTTAGCCAATAGAGTTGTGGCCTCGATAGTAGGGACACGCGCAGCAGCAACCACTTGTTGTTTTTCTTCTTGGGCAGCCACGGCATATGCTCTCCCAAGTCCTGGCAATGGATCGATGCTCAGGATTTGGGATCGCACCGTCTTGTAAGTATCATCCAATCCCATCAAAAAATCGAAGACTTTCTCTTCTTCTCGCATTTCCTGCATTTTCTTTCCGGCACCACAAGTACATACAGGTATAGGTCTAAGATTATGTAGTTCATTCCACACACCTTTTAACTTACCATAGTATGTAGAAATAGCAGATTTCTCTTGTTGTAGTAGAGCAATAGATCGCTTCAGGTCATACACTCTAAGTGCAATGCCCTGAGTAAATCGTTCATCAAAATCGCACCAAATTTCACTTGCAGTGTCTGCATGTGCGGCACTAGTTTGTAATTCTCTAGAAAGAGAATTGACGATCCATGATTTGACCACTGCATTACACTGGATCCATGATTGAAAATCCCTGGAATGAACATCGGGTTTTGCTATCAACCCGTCGACGAACCCTGCCTTATTTTTGGATTGGAGCGCCGTCAACATGTTACGTCTCCAAGTGAAATAGTTCTCTTAATTTTCACTTAGAGGTTGTGTAACGAAGATCAAGCCTGGATGATCAGACGGATGCAAGTAGAACGGAGATTTGGTGTCAATTGCGATGTTTTGAACATTCGCAACGGGCACCAAACCCCCATGAACATAACTTGCAGATTCGTCTTCCATGACTGAGAAATTGAAAAGAAATGCCTATGCTAGAAAGATGGCTCTGATACCATAAAGAAATGAAGAATTGTATTTATTGGAGTGTCTTTACAGAATGGCAAAGCATGCCTTTATATACTACACAACAATCAGTTTAGATCCTAAAATCAAGCTAATCTAGATCCAAGAATCAAGTTAATTTAGATCCAAGAATCATGCTAATTTAGATCCGAAAATCAAGCTAATCAAGCTAAAATCAAGCTAATATGAGATTATTCTCCTTTAATATGGTGCGACTTGTGTCCATTCAAGTACCATCATGGTACCTCAAAGGAATCTCCCTCAAGTTGACGCCACTTAAAATATTACCCTTAGTTTTATTGACAAAAACTACCCAAGCAAACTCCAATATCTCCAAGATCGAGTGACAAAGGAGGGATATACGAGTCATAACCAATTGAAGTGAACTTTGTGAGGTTTATAGGCCTCCGTCCACCACTCGATCTCGAATAGCACGGGGAGACACCATGTTATGCAGAAAAAAAATTGTTGAAATTGGGTCACCGGTGTCAAGCAAGAATACTCCTTCTCGGTAGTTGAACTTTTAGGGAGTCATAGGAGTATCCAGTAGATATTTAATGTCATTCAAGGTTTGTCGGCAAGGACGGTACTTAAAATTGGCTTCATTATGCAAAAGAGAGGCTGTAATTGACTAGGTTTCACCTTGTACAACTAAAAAGAGCGAAGCAATGAAACAAAGGTGGTACTTGAAGCAGGGGAGGAAATGCTCATAGGCACACATTTGAAGCAAGGAAGAGTTTACATAAACTCATAGAGCCGCTCATCCTTTAGAGGCCTGACTTGCCAAGAGCATTTGATCGAGGTGATCATAGAGGTGGCCCAAGGCCAATGTAGCCGTGGCCATTTTCTCTGTTAATATTATTTATAAGATTGTATGTAGTCAATGGGTTAAATTATTATTTTTCCTAATATAGAAAATATTCTTTAAGGTTTCCTAATCCTATTAGGATATTACATCGAGGCCTATATAAAGGCTCTTTGTACATATTATGTGATACACAAGAATAATATCTTCTCTTCTAACATGGTATCAGAGCCGATGGTTCTCATATGCCTGTTAATCATGAGGCACGCCGCGAGGCAGCGGTAAGCCTTGTTGGGGGCAATCCTCGGGAAAGTCAGGCAGCTGGTGCCAAGAAAGAAGTTCTAGGATCCATGTATGAAGTATGTTTCCCTTTAGCATCCTGGGGCTTGAACAACCTTGCACCCACCATGTTCATCTGAGCCAAGAGCCAAAAATGAATATTTTATCCAAAGGTTATAAACTACTTGCTACCACATGGTCGTTGTGGCTTGTTCATTTGGTATTGGGCAGCCGTAGTCAGCACTAGCTAGGAATGGTCTCAATCTTCTCAGCCTTGGGGTCCGACTCAAAGTGAGAGTGGTTACCAATAAGTTCGAGGCCTAATCAACTCACAAACATCCTCAGGTCTGGCAATGATCTCGCCAAAATATGTCACGTATTATTCAAGCATGACTATGGGGTCTAGAAATCTTTGTTGTTCGAAGTGATGGATAGTTTCTGAGTGCCATCAGCAAATTTAAGAAGCCCTAACTTCTTAATGATGGTAAGGTATGCAGGGCACCCTGGGATAACTTATGTCCAAACGTCCCAGTTACTGACTCGAGAGTTGATGTATTTGAATGAGAGAGGTGAAAAGGGAATATTACCATGCTCAATCTAATATAGAAGGACGTGGTCAGGCTGTAAATTTTTGGTGGAAGTTGGTGAGGTTGCTGTATAGAGCAAAAAAGGGGCTCGATTTGAGGCCCTGAAGAAATTTTTTCTTCACATTCCATCCAAAATTAAATTATTCGTCTACAAAAAAGGGGGGCTTTGCTATATTTGGCTTCGAGAATGGCCGATAGCTTCCATGTTGAACTAGATGCCATGGTTCAGGTAAAGAAAATTGAATAAAGGAAAAGAGACAGAACGGACATGTTAATGAGTGAACACTAATCGGTTGACACTAAAGATATAAAAAAGATAAGGTGCGAATGATTATTCTGATGGGATGTTGTTTAAACACAACCTTATGGAATTAGAGGGATACAACATGTTTGAATTTGAGAATGGTTGCAACAGAGAATTAAAATTGAAAAAGAGAAAACAGATGACTGAAGAAATAGGGTCCAATTTGAGATAATATACTAACGTTAATACTGAGACCTTCTACGAAAAGGCATGCGCATGGGGGACAACTATGGGGTACCCATCCAATTGGATTAGTGTGTGAGCCAATATGCATAGCACAGCATGTATGAATATAGATGCAAAACCCATATGCTAAAAGCCTGAAAAATGTGTATGAAACCCGTATAATTTGAATGATGAGCCTTATTACTCTTGTAACCACTGTCAAAAGAGCTTAGAGGCCTTTAGGGTCTAATAAGAGTTTTTAGAGCTAAAAAGTAGCTAAGTCTTGAGAGTTTGGCCAGGTTCCCAGAGCCCAAGTTATTGTTAATTAGTCGAAGTAGAGGAAGGTTGCCACAGTCAGGAAAGGGACTAGGATTGAAACGTCCTAATACCATCCATAACAAAGTGACCCCATTGCCCTTAGACATCACTTGCTACCTACATACATAGAATGACATTTCCTTTTTATATTCTTTGTTTTACTATACATGCCAGCTACTTAGAGAAATAAGATTTTTTTTATTAATGGTAATCCTTGACATACTTTAGTCTGATCTTCTAATGTAGATACCATGAAATTAAATGTATATTTCCAAATTATAGTTGTGTTCAATTTCTTTTTCAAGTCATGTAGAAGTACTACAATTAGAAATGAAATATTCACTACCCTGTTGTAGCCAATCGCCTCGGGAACTGGACTCCAGAAAATAGGTCTAAAGATTTTAGAAGCCGTCATCTTATTTAATTAAACAAAGAAAAACCTAAAAAAAATGGCTCTAAAACGTCCAAATGACTACTAATCTATTGAAAACAAATAAATGAGTTCAGGGACTAAGTTATAGGACGGGAAGGTTTAAAGAAATGTCTTAACCTTTCGGTCTTTACTTCATTTCTATTAATTTTTGCCTTTTAAAACATTAATATGCAAATAAAATAATCACTAACCTAACTTCATAGTTTGGTTTGGATTTGATATCAGAGGTCAAATGGCCTTCGGTATCTGGTTGGAAAAACTAAAATCAAAATCATTGTAGTTCGACTGGGACCTTACGGGAGGTCACCTATACTTCGGTCTTAGACTCAAACTAAGAAATGAAAAGACTTTTTTGATATTTTTTACAAAATGAAAATGTGATCACGGGGAAGGGAAATTACTCTAGACTACTATATCATAAGCTAGTCTAGAAAGATGCAAAATATACCTTGCAAGGGCTCTTGCCTAAGAGGCTTAGGAACACCTTGAGAAGGATCTACGATGCAAGTGACTTGAAAGTATATAGATATAAAACATGACGTGTCGGGAGAAATGGTATAAAAGCTTTAGGGAGAAAAAAGCTAATCCCTGAACATGTAGCTCAAAGGCCCACTTTATAGAGGTCTGGATGACCATCTCAATCTGCGATATGGAGATAAGCATAATATTTCATGAAAACTGCAAACTGAGAAAAGTCAACTAACCGACAGATTTGTCAAAAATCGGCTGGTTCATCCAATAATTTAAAATTTTGCTTTTCCAAATTTCGGGACATTATATGCCCAATATAGTAATTATCTCTGATTTTATAATATGTAATGTACCAGATTCCAGAATTATCTCTATATTTCATATAAATCAATAATTAATCACATGCATTAAGGATAAATCACAAATAAATCATAACATCTTCCAATTGAATCACACTTTTGACATATGGACTCGACTCACCTAAATGGATTTGACTCAACTAGACAATTGGACTAGACTGGACTAATTAATGGAACATATTAAATTAATTAAGTTTGAAATATTATTAGGCCTATGCCCATAATAATTATTTTAAATTAATAATAAAGTCCAATAATTACTTAATAAACTAAAATGACTACAAAAATGGAGTGTTTATAGCCGTCTTTTGCTATTAATTTTGCATCAAATATTTCTTTTACAATGCATATTGCAATTTGAGGTAATTTTTTGCCATGGCCAAATAAGGATAATATTAAAAAGAAATTTGACCCCTTGCTTCCAAGTTCAGGCTCGCCTCTGAATATAAGGACAATTCTCAAAACATTTACCTTTGTTAAAGTGGCATATAATACGTAGTTAACTACAATACCCCTCACGAGGTTTGTTATACTTATACTTAGCCTTGTGAGGCTTGAGCAACCACACTACACTCCATTTCCCACTTTAAAGTACAGCATGATGATATTACTCACCGTAAGAAAAAAAAAAGCTTTTAGCGACGGAAAATCCGTCCCTAAAAGTCCAAAATCCGTCGCTAAAATTTTTAGCAACGGATTTACCGTCGCTAAAAGTCCCTCGTATAAAATTCCGTTACTAAAACTTTGACGACGGAATTTTCAAATCCGTCGTCTAATATTACACTTTTTGCGATGGAGTTATTTACTAATTAGCGTTCCGTCGCTAATTATATTTTACGTATTTTAATTTATTTTCTATTTTGTGAAATTAGCGACGGAATCAATGTTTTAGCGACAGAATATTCCGTCGCTAAATAAGATTTTTGGCGATATTCCGTCGCTAAAAAGCTGATAGTAGGAATACTTTTAGCGATGGAATTAATCCGTCGCCAAAAGTCAATTTCTTTTTACATTTTTTTTATTTTTCTATTACTTAGACCTGTAATAAAAAATTTTCATTCTCAACAACAACACACAATAATCAATATACAAAGAAATATATATAATCAATCATAAAAAATATTTATTATAAAATAAACTCATGATGTACAAGTCGGGAACCGGATACAGCCGGTTAGGAGAGGGAAGAAGAGTATAAGCCGGGCGGGGGGGAGACAAGCTGGGGCCGGGCACGAGAAATGGCTCATCAGGGGTTGTCGAGTCCCGAATCGGATCTTGCTGATCTAGGGCCGGTTCAGCATGTCCAGCAGGGTACCCTACTGATCACGCTCCCTGATCATACTCAACACCACCGTAGCAATGCGCTAGATTTCCCCCTCGTCCAACGAATGCCAAGGATCCGGTGTCTATGGAGGGGTAGCAGGGGGTGAGGACGCTCCTATCACGGCACAAGCAGTCGTGCTAGGTAGGCCGCGTATGCGGCCTTTCGGCCGATTGACGACCTCCGGTGTATCCAGCCATCGCTTCAACGCCCCAATACTCGCACCCGTACTAGTGGACGCTAATGGCTGTCCAAATTGCTGCTCGAACCCCCTAAGTTGTTCATACGAGGCCTATAAAAACAGTAATTTGAAGATATGTTAGGGAATTAATTAACGCAACAGACATTGAGTATAGAAAGACAAAAAATTAACAACTTAAACAAATTGACTCACATCGATCTGCCGGGCAATATCCGAAACATAGTCGTCGGCTCGGTGCTCCACGTCCTTGTCCTTCTTCTACACGTGCGTCTGATTATACGTCACAGCTATGACCTCATCCAGATCCGGGTTTTGGACCGCATTCATGTTGGACGATGTCGTGTGGCACCGACCCCCCCGTGTGCGTCATATCTTTGTTATGTCTGTTCTCGACCCCGCTCTTACTTTTGGCATCCCAGCCTGAATTCGCAGCCCACCGATCTATTATCTCCCCCCATACAGTCGGAGATATCCAATGTGGGGATATGTCTTCATCTCCGTCATCGGGGCATCCTCGAGCAGCATCTTCTTCGCCTGGTCCCGTGCGTCGTGGAGCCATCGGCGGTAATTCTTGCCGATGAAAGCAAGGAAGGCCTGCCGCCCCAGAGCCTACTGATCAGGCGAAGTCAAACGTGAACCCCTCCTGTAAGGCATTCAAGGTGTTCGAAGACATTGATTTATTTTTTACTTGTAGGACACCGTGTCGTACACCCATTGAAGAGGTGTCCACAAGTATAAAGTTAAAATATGTTGTTTCGGTGTCAGCGTCGATCGGACGCGGTGTCCGTGTCTGTGCTACCTAACGGGGATCTCAATTCAATTGGGTCACATCCTCCGTCAACAATCTCAATTCTCAAATGCTCAATGCAATAAAAATTAATAAAAATCACACATTCAATCTAATTGGGTCCCATCCCCCGTCAATAATCTCAAATCTTAATTCTCGATTCTCAAATACTCAATGCAATAAAAATCACACATTCAATCCAATTGGGTCCCATCCTCCGTCAACAATCTCAATATCTCAAATGCTCAATGTACAATTAACAATCTAAAATCATCAACTAACAATCTAAAATCATCAATTAATAATCTCAATTACTTTAAATGCACAGCTAATAACTTAAAATCATCAATTAACAACCTAAAATTATCGATCAATAATCAAAATTCTCAAATGCACAATTAACAACCTAAAATTATCAAACAATTGATCAACGTTGAAATGAGAAAAAATTGTTCAAAATGCACATATCCGATGCGCTTGAATTATTTCATTTGGGGTTTGATTCGATTAGGACAATTAATTTAGGGTTCAATTAGGGGGTTTAATTACTTCAATGTAGGGTTCAATTAGGGGGTTCTATTAGTTCAATTTAGAGTTCGGTTGAATTGAGACATTCAATTTAGGGTTCAATTAGTTCAATTTAGCGTTCGATTAGATTAGGGCATTCAATTTAGGTTCAACTAGGGGTTCAATTAGTTTAATTTAGAGTTTGATTCGATTAGGGCATTCAATTTATGGTTTAATTATGATTCAATTACTTCAATTTAGGGTTCTATTAGTTCTATTTAGTGGTCGGTTGAATTGGGGCATTCAATTAGGGGGTTAAATAAGTTCAATTTAGGGTTCGGTTAGATTAGGGCATTTAATTTAGGGTTCAATTGGGGGTTCAATTAGTTTAATTTAGGGTTCGATTCGATTAAGGCATTCAATTTAGGGTTCAATTAGGGGGTTCTATTAGTTCAATTTAGGATTCGGTTGAATTGGGGCGTTCAATTAAGAGGTTCAATTAGTTCAATTTAGGGTTCGATTGGATTGGGGCATTCAATTTAGGGTTTAATTAGGGTTCAATTACTTCAATTTAGGAATGCAATTATGGTTCAATTACTTCAATTTTATGGTCGGTAGAATTAGGACATTCAATTTAAGGTTCAATTAGGGGGTTGAATAAGTTCAATTTAGGGTTCGGTTGGATTAGGACATTCAATTTAAGGTTCAATTAGTTTAAATTAGGGTTAGATTCGATTAAGGCATTCAATTTTTGGTTCAATTACTTCAATTTAGGGTTCAATTAGGGGGTTCTATTACTTCAAACTTCAATTTAGGGTTCAATTAGGAGGTTCCATTACTTCAATTTAGGGTTCGGTTGAATTGGGGCATTCAATTTAGGGGGTTCAATTAGTTCAATTTAGGGTTCGATTGGATTAGGGCATTCAATTTATGGTTTAATTAGTTTAATTTAGGGTTCGATTCGATTAGGCATTCAATTTAGGGTTTAATTAAAGTTCAATTACTTCAATTTACAGATTGTCTCATCATAGGGATGGTTATTACGAACAGTCGGATGATTTCTTCATAGATTGCCTCATTATTGTAGGTTATGATTTACAGTGATAAGTTCAGTAACTTTTTTGGAAATAATTAGATTGAATGGATACCCAGCAAAATCTCAGCAAAAAAAAATTAGACTAAACGAATAAATTTGAAAGAATTATACAGATTCAATGCAAAATCAAGCATGAGTAAAAAATTATCAAACAAATTTGTAGGTTAGAGAAAATAATTAGGGTGTTGGGAACTTACCTTCTAATGAAGAAGGCACAATAGCCGGCGGCAGTGGAGGACGACGACTTTGGTGGCGCGACGATAGTGGTTGGCTTTTCACGCGGCGGCAATGGAGGGCTTTTCACGGGGTGCAGTGCAGTGGAGGGCTTTTAACTTGCGGCAGTGGAGGGGTCACCTGGAGGGGGATCGCTGGAGGTGGGTCACCGTGAAAGTTGATTGCCAGAGCTTAGAATAGCGGTGGTTGATTTTGAGAGAGAGAAATGGGGAAAGAGAAAGAAGCAGATCTGGGTGTTGTAGCCGAGGACTTTTAGCGACGGGAACACCCGTCGCTAAAAGGCCGTTGGTAAATTTTACGGACAAAAGTTTTAGCAACGGCACAATTCTGTCGCTAAAACAATTTTATAAAACCATCGACAAAAAATTATTAAGTAAAAAAGTTTTAGCGACGGTAATTACGCTGCTAAAAGACCGCCACAAACACACAGTCAGCAAAAACTTTTGCCAACGGTTTACTTCGTCGATAATAAGTTTTTAACGACGAACTTTTACCGACACTATTATTTAAAGTCATTTTACGGACGGATTGCATTCCGTCGGTAAAACTCCGCTGCAAAAACACATTTCTTGTAGTGAATAACCTTCGCTCTTTCTAATGCTCTCTTTACAAACTTATTCAACTCAATGTCCTTTTCTTCCTCTATCTAAAATAATCTACCGAGCCATCAATGATCTAACCATCAAAGTTGGAACCACCACAGTACTCTATTATCTTGAACCCTCACCATTAAATACGGAACAACAAGTCATCACAATGTAGATGGTTGTTTTTCCTCTAACAAAGAGTTTTTGAAAATATGCCAGCTTCACCAAGTTACAAAAAGTGAACAATTCAAACACATCCATGATGTTAAAGTCTCACATTGATCATACATAAGAATTGGCATAGGTTCTTATACCTGATGGGTTCTTCCTTTGTATAAGCATGCTTTTGGACTAGACACAAAGCTCTAACATGGTATCAAATTAGCCATGCCCCATAGTTTTCAGGACGAGCATAGCTATAGTCCACTTCACTTCAGTTTGAGGCTTCGGATCACGTAATATCCACGCTATACATGAGGACAGGGGTTAATACTCACATCGACTATATATAAGGATTGGCTATTAACTCACATAAGCGGTGTTTAGGTCACCTTTACTATAGGCCGCTTTATTCGGATTGAGTTTTGGTATTAGCTGATATTCCACGTTATGTTTGAGGGTAGGTGTTAAAGTCCCACACTAAACATACATGGGGATTAGATAGGTTCTCATACCTAGTGGGCTTTTTCTACTTTTGAGCAAACTTTTGGGTTAGATATTAGGCTTTAATATAGGAACAGAGTTACGGTTGTTAGTACACCATGGTTTTCAGGTCGCACCTTGCTATATTCTGATACATTCGAATGGAGGCTTAGGATCACCTGATATTGCATGTTATACGCGAGGGTGGGTGTTACTATCCCACATCAACTAAGGAATATTGACTACACATAGGGGTTGGATTCGACTCTTATACTTGGTGGGCTCTTCTTTCATTTCAGCGTGCTTTTGGATTAGATGCTAGGATTTAACTGATTCCGGTGCCCCAAGGCCTTTAGTCACCCTTATTATAGTTTGCTTCACTCTTACAAAAGCTTGGGAACACCTAAGACTCCACCATATGCCTCAGGGGGGGTTAAAGTCTCACATTGACCATACATGAGAATTGTGATCGGTTCGTATGCTAGGTAGCACAGACACCTCTCCTAGGTGGAGGTATGGTGTCTTAAACGGACAGACACCCCGACATCCTCCGAACACCGCCCAACACGTGTCGGACACGACTGATCGGTGTCAGAATTTTTTATTTTTTTTAATTTTTGACACCATGTCGAGCACTTCATTGACAAGTGTTGGACACGGCATGGAGCAGTGTCGGACAGTTTTGGGGCCAATTTTAGATGTTTTGAATTAATTATCGTCTTCTTCTCTCTCACCTCACGGTTGCTATCTGCCGACCACATCAAGGCTGTCACCGGTGTTGCTGGTGTTGCTTGAGCTATCGCCAGTGTTGCCGCTTAGCCGACGAAGATCCGAAGCCGAAGCCAACAGATCTGATGACTACAGTCGTCGAAAGAAGAGAAGCTAGCTGCTGCTGCTGTCGTCGTCGTCGTCTCTGTCACCGGAGGTCTCGCCCTTGTCGCCAGAGGTCCTCCGTCACCGTCGCTGGCGCACAGGTCTCATTTTGTCTAAGTCGTCTCCTTTCCCTCACTCCCTCTCGTTTCTTTCCTTTTTTTCTTTGGCTTCACGTTTCTTTCCTTTTTTCTTTGCCTTTCGTTTCTTTCCTGTTCTTTTTTCTTTCCTCTCGTTTCTTTCTTTTCTTTTTTTTTTCTTTTCTCCCTTTGTCGTTGCATTTCCAATACATTAGACTAAATAAATATTGACCAAATAAATTATGACTTCTAACTGAATTCCTTGTTTTGTTTTGATAGTTTTTTATTATTATTTGTTATTTTAGATTGTGAAATATTTGATATTTATTATATATATAATAAATATCAAATATCTTAAAAAATAGCAGTGTCCAAAATCTAATTTTTTGAAAATTACGGTATTTGGTGTCGGACACCGACACCGTGTCCGTGCTACAATATCAAATATCTTAAAAAATAGCAGTGTCCAAAATCTAATTTTTTGAAAATTACGGTATTTGGTGTCGGACACCGACACCGTGTCCGTGCTACCTAGGTCGTATGCCTAGTACGCTTATCCTGCTTATGAGAAAAGCTTTTGGGTTGGTCATCAGAAACACGGTAGCAGAGCTAAAAACAAAAAATGAACGTGTCAATCATTTTTCAAGTTCATAGTGTTGAATCATAGTTAAAAAGCAATATACAGTTTTATCCTTGTTATGATGTACTAAATTTGTAGTGAACCTATTGAATGTAACAAACTTTCTAATAACAACTTTGGCATATTTTCTACTCTTTGTCACAAAAGTAACATAGATTTTGGCAATGGATGCGGTCATCATTACAGTGGACAGATTAGAGAATAGTGGCCGAAAACAAAGACAAGGCTAAATACCCTTCACTTCCCACTTCAAATGTGGCAGAGGGTAAAAGAAGCTTCTAGACACTCATTATGTAACTCGCAAAGGACCATATCAAATTAGAAAAAAAGTTCTAAACCTATAATATCGGTCGTGCTCTTCTCAGTTTAATACTCTCTCCAAAAAAAAAAAAATTTTGATCCTATTTCATTTTTAGGCTGTCAAAAAAAATATATATTCTCACATTCCAAATTAAGAAAGATTATATAGGTATTTTTCATGCTTTACCCTTATTACACTTTTTTATTCAATTTCTCTATCCACATTTAATGCTTTACCCTTATTACACTTTTTTATTCAATTTCTCTATCCACATTTAATACTTCACCAACTCATTTTCTCTTTCCTGACCTACCCTCCCCCCCCCCCCCCAAAAAAAAAACACACAATATACACTACGCTAATAGTGATATTCTGTAAGTAAAGACTTTTAAAAGTCATTTGATAAAAACCCCATCGCTAAAAGATTATCGATGAAATTTAATAGTCCGTTGGCAAAAATTCAAATTTTACCAACGGCAAAAACTTTTTGCGACGGAATTTATATTGCTAAAATTGGTTACAAACTCTTTAAGAACATTAGTTTCGTCATTGAAAATTTGTCCCTAAAGCATTTAATCTTAGAAGGATTTTTGGCAACGGAATTCTATCCCTAAATATTTAAAAAGGGTATATTTATTTTCATTATTTTTTATAAATTAAACTTGTTTCAAACAACAATTTAATTCTTTAAACTAGAATTCGCCGTTTATCAAATTTCAAGTAATACAAAAAAATTTTAATCATATACGTACAGCACCAACTAACATTCAATATAACAAATTATATGTTCATTAAACACAATAGATCACATTGTACAAATCCGAAAAACCAAATTACATGTTTCACTGAAACTAAAAAACTACAAATCAAGATCCTTTCTCCGATCTCTGCCCACAGTTGTTACTTGTTTTTTTCTTTATCGATCACAACCTGAAAAGGAGTATCAGTTGTACAAATTCGTTTACAATGAACAAAATAAATAGAAGAAGGCTACTTGTTAAATTTCAACCAAAAAAAGAGAGGCAAAACTAGCTGCTAGAAATTATGCAAAAATCATAGAGCCCTGTGAGATGTTCAAATTAGGCTATTGAAGTTCACCTTTCTATCAATAGAAAACCATAAGAGCGATGATGTTTTGCACAGTCTTGTTCATTGCTCCAAACTCCTTCACAACACAAGTGCTCTCCGTTATGACATACTTTTTTCACAAGGTTTTGCTATATTAAAACTGTATCATATGCCCAAACTTTGCCGTATAATATAATGTGTATATTGCATTATCGAGAGTGCCAACACCAATTACAGATGGACCAAATGTCTTCTTATCTACCTCACACTTAAATTTAGCCTCCCTAAAAACTTTTAACATATTACACACCTCTAACATAGAAGAATATCAGTCATGCTTTTGGTGTTGAACTATGCTTTGGAATTCACTGCTCCATTACACACGCAAACATAGTACTACGTTGTTATGTTTTCTCACTCATACTATTCACCTTTTTGTTGTAGGTAATACGAATTGAGGTCTAAACATTCCAACATGCTATAGCCATGACCATGGTCAGCAGCTGCCATGGAGGAGTTTTACACTATTTTTCCGTTTGACAGATGCACACGGACTTTGCTATTAACATTCTTTTAATGCCCAATGTACATACACACAAAAGAATGGAGCTAACTTGTGGTCCTCACACATCTCTTTCTAACTTTTTCACCTATTATCGCCCCTTCTCATCAAAATTATCATTCCTCCCACCACCCAAATATCCCCCTAGCCTTCTTCACATCCCTTCCTTCACTGTCCACGAACAGGTCATTTAGGTTATGAGCAATTATTAAATAACGAACCCCGAAATTTAATTTAAACAAATTCAGTTTGGCATAAACTTAAGGGTTAATGACAAAACTGTCCCCTAATGTTTACATGTATTTGCACTTTACTCCCCGTGTTTATAACTTTTGCAATAGTGTTCCTTGAGGTTGACAAAACCATTGCAAATAACTCCAAAATTGGATGACCGTCTAAATTCAGACGTTAAGTCCGCATGTGTTGTGCACTTGCCATTTTGGCATGGGTAGATCTGTCACTTCGCCTAAGATTAAATACAAAATTGTCCCTTGAGTTTACACATTTTTGCAAGTCGCTCCCCGTGTTTTCAACTTTTGCAATAATGTTTCCCGACCTTGACAAAAACATCGCAAACGAGTTCAAAATTAAATATTCATTTAAAATTGAACGTTAAATCCGCATGTAATGCGCGCATGCTTTTTGGCATGTGAATATCTGTCAATTTTCACCTCATCTCCCTTTCTATTTAAAACATTTGTAGCTATTGTTACCATAATTTTAGTTTATCACATGTGAGTAGAAAATAAATTCTACACCTTATAAAACTCTACTTAATCAATGTATCATCATATTAGGATTCAATTTTAACTATTAACACCTTAAAAATACTTTAATATGTATAAGAGAATGTAAAATATTTTTTATAAATGAAGTCATATCACTTTGTAAATGATTTTTGAAAGATTTTTATTTGTGAATTATATACTTTTGATTTACGATTCTCAATTTAAAATTTAAAGTCAACTTTGATTTATTATTCTCAATTTAAATTTAAAAACATAGAGAAAGGGAGATGGGATGAGAGGGGACAAATATTCCCATCAGGTTTAAATTTAAAGTCAACTTTTTGGCATGGAAATACCTTTCAATTCTCATCCCATCTCTCTTTCTCTATGTTTTTAAATTTAAATTGAGAATAATAAATCAAAGTTGACTTTAAATTTTGAATTGAGAATCGTAAATCAAAAGTATATAATTCACAAATAAAGATCTTTCAAAAATAATTTACAAAGTGATATGACTTCATTTATAAAAATATTTTACATTTTTTATACATATTAAAGTATTTTTAAGGTGTTAATAGTTAAAATTAAATCCTAATATGATGATATATTGATTAAATAGAGTTTTATAAGGTGTAGAATTTATTTTCTACTCACATGTGATAAACTAAAATTATGGCAACAATAGCTACAATTTTTTTAAATGGAAAGGGAGATGAGGTGAAAATTGACAGATATTTACATGCCAAAAAGCATGCGCGCATTACATGCGGATTTAACGTTCAATTTTAAATGAACATCTAATTTTGGACCCATTTGCGATGTTTTTGTTAAGGTCAGGGAACATTATTGTAAAAGTTGAAAACACGGGAAGCGACTTGCAAAAATGTGTAAACTCAAGGGACAGTTTTGTATTTAATCCTAGGCGACATGACAGATCTACCCATGCCAAAATGGCATAAATTTAAACGGTCATTCAATTTTGGAGCTGTTTGCAATGATTTTGTCAACCTCAAGGAACACTATTGTAAAAGTTATAAACACGGGGAGCAAAGTGCAAATAAGTGTAAACCTCAGGGGACAGTTTTGTCATTAACCCTTAACTTAATTACATCATACTACTTGACTAGTAAAGTGACTTTCTTCATGATTAGAATTTGTTCCCAACCTATTCTGGTCGCACCCAACGGCCTACCAGGGTCCCATTTTTTGCTCAAGATGTCACAATATTCAACGGTCAACTTTTAAACGCTGTCGTTCGGTCAAAATGCACACGCTCAAGTCACGTGCATTTTTCATTGACTTTCTGCATGGCTAAAATAATTTTTGTCACCAACGTAACGACATCGGAGCCACCAGCACTTAGAAAATATGGGAACTTGCCTTGGTGCGCCTTCCCCCTTAGGGGGGTCGGCCACCTCCTTAAAGAAGGGGTCGGCCACCTCCCTAAAGGGGGTCGGCCACCCTCTTTAAGGAGGGCTCGACCACCTCCCTAAAGGGGGGTCGGCCACCCATTTTAAAGGGGGTCGGTCACCCTAGTCATGGGGGGCTACTGACGCTCCTTTTGCTTAACTCATTCATGCACTACGGTCTATAATGTCCACTCATCACCGCGACCGTATGGTGCCCATTGTTGCCCGTACACCGTCGCCGCACCGCTGATACAGTCGTGCCCCATGGCTCTCTGTCACACTACAGTGCCCCCGGTACCATGACTGCGCCCATACGCAACTCCCATGACATGTGCCCCCGACACCAGATATTGTCTCGCGACGGTCGTCGCTGCTCCCGTGCGCCACAATCACGTTACAGCCCCCGGGTACCACTCTCATTCACCACACCATGCGCCCCCGCCATGGACGTGGAACATGCTTCGACCCACTCTCAGGAGTGTGCATATTCCGAGGGGCTCTATTCATAGTGCTGCGACACGAGGACCCTTCACAGCGAGATGGGCTCGCTACCATAGAAGCCATCGCCACCTTCATTCCAAGGGGCTCCATTCGTAGTGCTGCAGCATGAGGACCCTTCACAGCGGGATAGGCTCGTTACCACAAAGCTATCGCCACCTGGGGTGACTTGCATGACACTAGGCATTAAGATCTATCATGTCCACTCACGTTACTGGTGATCATCGGCACCCCCAGGACGATGAACCCTGGGTCACTCCTAAATAAAAGCAGTTCTTTAAAGGGCATCGTGCCTAGTCTGCCTGGCAGTTGGTCACAGGGGCAACCCTCGCCTCTGTTAGGTTCTCTACGCATCTCTCGATGCACCTTGTGGGATTCAGTAAGGACTTAGACCAGTCGCTGGGGCAACGGGTTTACTCTGATCATGCTGTCATAGTGTCTTCAGTCTTCTCAGACAGGTAGAGCGACGCTGTGTGGGGCAAGACAGTGCAAATTTGGGAACCGACAGTCTGATAGAGAATCGGTATTTATGGATCCCCTAGTGACGTGTCACTCCCGGGGAGCGACACATGTTAGCTAATGATACACTTATGGCACAAGCACACTTTTCCCTATAAATAGGGGACCTAGGATTCATTTTCAGGAGAATTCTCTCGTTTTGATATTTTCACTTTCTCTCTGTAAAACTCATTCTCTCTAGCATTCTAGAGAGAGAAACACATTTGGACCTCTGATATCGGACCCCTGACGCTGCACCCTGACTCTGACCCTAGCTTAGACTGTTGACTGTCGGCCCTATTCATCTCCGCCTTGCCTCCGCAGCACTGCCTGCCCTCATGGCCTGCCTGCGAAGCCTTGCTCTCTGCCCTTACTCCACCCTCACTGTCTCTCACTTTGCATACTTGGAAGCTGACTCGGACTGCAGCCTTAGTGGCACCTCCACATAGGTACGAATCCATTTTCCTTGGCATCAGAATTATATCGTTTCATAGTTTCTAATGCACAGGCTAGGAGTGATTATATATTTGAGAGAATATTTTGTCCTAACATTTACATGTAATCAAAATGTAATAACGTAAAGCCAAAACTTGAAGCAGAGGAACTAAAGAGAGAACTTATCATCGGAGAAGAGAGGACTCGTCGCTATCAGCTGGTGGATCTAGATTGGAGACTAAAGAGAGATGTGAAAGTCGCTGGTGGATCTAGAAGGAGTGGTCACTGACTCCACACCTCCGGCGATCGGTTTTGGCAGTTGCATTCTCGCAGAGGCTTGAATGATGAGAGAGTAACGGAGTCGTTAGTCTGAGAGAGAGAGAGAGAGAGAGAGAGTGAGCGGCTGGAGAACGAGAAACAGAAAAAGAAAGTAGGGTTTCCTCAGTTTAAATCATCTTTAGCAACGGATTTCTAGTCGTTGCGAAAGATCATTAAAAAATTATAAATACATAGATTTTTACCGACGGATGCAATCTATCGCTAAAAATCTGTCGCTAAAATCCTTCCTTCAAATAAAAAAGTAATAAATGGAAAAGTCTTAAAAATAACATTTAATCCGTCGGTAAAAATCCATCTTTCAAGATCTTTGCCGACTTTTTGAAAATAATATTTAGCGACGTATTTTCCGTCGTCAATATCCCGTCGGTAAAAGTTTGTCGATAAAGATTTTTGTAATGATATGACTTGCAATCTTAATATACATGTCAAGTCAAAATGGAACAATTATTTTGAGACGGAGGGATTATCTGATATGAGGGCCGGGCCAACGACTCACTGTAATAAAGTAAGTTTTTGAGGGGATGGTTTTTTGGAAGCTCGCTACCAATTCCTTGCGTCTCCTTAGTGCTGCCCTACTGTCTTGGCCTGGTGCACTCCACAAAAAATGAGAAAAAGAACATCAGTCCTTTTGATCAGACACTCTTAATGATCAGAAACAATAATACGGACCATGCAATAGCTGTTCAAATCAAAGATATGATATTAAATCAATACTCTTTAGTGGTCTTTCATATAATCATATTTGCTTTTTGGCTTCTGGTGGCGTTCAGGTTTCGTTTTGAGTCATGAGGGTGCACTAAAGAGCTGATGATCTGCTGCAACTATGTGCAAAGTAAATAAAAGGAAAGACAGGTCAACGGGACGAATCACCCAAGTACAGTAGATCTCCTTTTTCGGGATATCTGATGTATTAATATGGTACTGTTGAAAGTCCTCCTAGCGTGACAGAAATTTTCAAGTTTAAAGTCAAACACTTTCTCTTTAGCGGCACCTTCCACCGCAGCCCCACAGTGCATAAGCACAAGTGGAGCGGCACGGTGGGTGGCCATCGATCTACACTTCTGTATAGGTTGTAGATCTAGGTATGTCTTCACGTTTCCCCGTTGCTCATGAGGGGTTCACGAAGATCAAGATGTGGCGGTAGGCGTGGTTGGTGGTGGCAATGTGAGCTCTATTAAATGTGTTGGAGTAGTGATAATCTGGCGATGATGAAGCCCAACTCTCGTTTTTAAGCGTGTTGGACTCACCCCTCCTTAACTTAGTGATATAACTAAAATATAACTTTCAATAATTGGGGAATACCCGGCAATTCTAGTCCTACTAGGATCGTGACGTGATCCTCGAGGATCCTAACATGATCTTAACACATTCTCCTATAGCTATATAAAGGGGTCTACCCCTCCAGGTATGGGACAACCATTCAACTCATGCTTTTTCAGAGTTATTATTCTGCGCTCTGATAAGTATCGGAGAGTTCTCCGTCTGGAACCCTGCCCGGCGGCCACTTGTTTTTTTGTCTTGCAGGTTATCAGTTCAGGCTTAGGTTCCGTAATGTACGCGGAGCATATTTTTAACAGCAACACTTAGATTCATATGTGCAGGTCGCCAGTATGAAAGGGATGTGCTCCGCTGACAGAGGTGATTGTCATTGGCTACATCATCCCGAGGATGAAGATGATGTCTCTTCATGATGTTTGCAGTTTAATTTGTTGCTTGATTCCGTACAGTCTCTCTACTAGAGAATTGTTTCTCTTAACAGGAGAGTCGTTTCCCTATTTTGGAGAGCTGTTCGTATTTCTCCATTGTTTTGCCAAGGGAATGGATTTTGAGAGGGAAACAAATTCCGTCGGGATCGTTGATTTTCGTATACCTTTGCCTACTCCTTTGGTAGCAAGAGAGTTTACTGTGACGAAGAGGTTCGCTAGTGAACTAATTCCAACATGATTTTGTACTAGGAGAAAATTTGGTTGATGTAGTATTAGAGAGAAATCAATATGCTGTGACTAACCCCCACGAGTTGATTGTTTTGGTCCTTTGTGGAGGATGCTGGCTTTATTTCTTTAGTATAGAGTGATGATTTTTCCGGTTAGAAAAACAAAATGAACAGTCCTCGTAGCATTCCAAACTTAGTGGCAATGTCCAAATTGTCGCTTATGATGTCAAGTTCGATCGGCCTACTCTCATATCAAATTACTGCATTTTGCTTTGAGTTAATGAGCGAAGCAAACAAATAGTTGCAACATGATTTAGCCGATGCAAGACGTTATTTTTTAGACACACCACCTTACGTATAGTTCCCATTCAGAAAGAATCCCAGACTAGAATCACTAGATTGAGCTCTAATGTAGTATTTGGTTTCCCCATTCCTGTATTGCATCAAGAGTCTTCTAGATTGGAAGAAACATTGCATGTAAGCCCTCACTTTTCCATAAATTTTTTTTTAGACCATTTACTTCACCACATTGATAATTCGTATCATCAATTGTGACAATAAAGGCAGTTAACGCAACCTTACATGTGAAATGATTTATCATTTCATTTTGTAAATCAAATCGTATTTGATGTTTGATAACGGGGTAGTACTAGCTAGCTAGGTACCAGTAACCAAAGTCTCGATTGGTCATTGCCTTCACTTCAAAGCAAGCTCTAGAAAGAAAAGTTTTTGGTTGCAATCTGCATTATAAGAAGAGTTTACAACCACCCCACCACATAGCAAGAAATGATTGTCGCTAGATATCTTTATGGTCGTTAATTAGTGACGATAAGAAAATGTTATTAAGAATTGTCGATAAAGATATCTGCAAAAATGCCACTAGTAATATTTAACAACAATTAATGATCACAATATGACTGGATCTATGTTATTCCTAATACAAGGTTTTAGTCAAAATCTTTCCCTCAATAAAGGGAAAAAACAAAAAAGCTGTTAGATTGTGCATAATTTTGTTGGGGATTTTAGGTCTTTTATCATAAAATGTGCATCCATTGCAACAGCACGGCGAAAAAACATCTTGCTTCAAATCTGGGGTTATTGTATGAACTGTTAGAAGAATTTCTTACAATAAGCACTAAAGATATTACGGTCTTGATACCTAGAAATGCTTTCCCGTTAAGCTCTCTATTTAATCCATGTTACACGACTAAACATGTACGCACAACCAAATATATATACACACACACACACACACACACACATTCACAAACACCCATTAATATTGACACACCATCAGAGTACTCACAAACACTCATTAATATTGACACACCATCAGAGTACGCTCAGAAGCGCGGTGAAACTTATAAAGAATTTAAAGGCAAAAATAAAATATGTGAAGAATGTAACAAGGGAAAAAAAACCTATTTGCGTAGTACATATGGTTTTGTTTAATATTTTGATATCAATATTTTTAAGAATATTAAAATTATTCATCTGTTTCATTTTCTTGCATGTCTGGATTATTATTTGCTTCAATATAATTAGAAAAGCGGACTGACATTCGTTCTGAAGTGTTTTTATATCATAGACTTTTTGTAGGTATAACACTATTATTTGAACTAGAATCTAGTAATTTGTCTACTTGCCATTCTTGTCCTGAATTTTCTAACGGGTCTATACGGTAAGGTGGTAAGAGCCTTATTCCTCTATTTATAATAAATTTAGCTGTATCTTCTATGCTTAGCTGATATCCTATTTAGCTATTTTGTGTTAATTTTCCTATAAATGTAGAGCAAATTAAAAGATTTTTGCCTTGTTGAAAATCTTCATAACCTTTAGTCATAATTTTAATTTTAATGTTTCAAGCAAAATCTCTTGTATTTGAACAAAAATCAGGTGTACAATAAAATATGCCCCCATTGTTATTCATATCTACTTCTATTGCTCCTAGTATTGCTTGCTCAAAAAACACAAGAAGCATGGAAATTCTTAGTCTATAATAAGAAGCAATAGTCATATTTTAGGTAGAGGAAATATAGAAGACAGAAATAGGACAAAAGTTTTAGCCACTGAAACAAGATGACGTAATGAGAACACGGTTGGAAACAGAGTTTTACGGTTATTCAGAAACCCACCTGCACCTATCGCCCCCTAATTACAACCTTTGACTAAATTGGCAAACCTAAAGGTAAAAAACACCCGCTAGAACAAAATTTTAAAATACAAAAGGCAGCTGATCCTTTATTACTAAAGGCTATGAAGATTTTCAACAAGGCAAAAACTTTTTAATTTGCTCTACATTTATAGGAAAATTAACACAAAATAGCCAAGTAGGATATCAACTAAGCATAGAAGATACAGCTAAATTTATTATAAATAGAGGAATAAGGCTCTTACCACCTTACCGTATAGACCCGTTAGAAAATGTTTTGTGGTCTAACCTTTTTCCAATGGAGATTTTCTCTGATATGTTACCCGTTAGAAAATGGGAATTAGAAAAAGGCTTAGATCAAATAGACACTTTTATAAATTCTTTAAAAAATTCAAACATATATAATTTTATATTTAAACCCTCTGAACAAAAATTACATACAGAAGATAATTGTATACACCAATAGGAATTAGAAAAAGGCTTAGATACAAACACATGCTATATATGCAATTGGTCCCGGCAACGGAACCGGCCGCACTTTTTGAAAATAGAGGATGCATGCATTAATATAGCAGACAGCAAGCATCTACTTTCTGAAAAGCAAGAAAGAAGGAAGAAAAGAAGACACATGAAAGAAAAGAAGGCATCTTTAGCTTTTACTATTTACACCTTTTAGAAAAGTTTTGTAATGTAGTTCGTTAGTGGAAGACATCTTTGTAAAAAGATAAGACATCTGTACAAATGCAGTCCGATAGTGTAGTCATGAAAGACACCTGTAAAGCTAGGTTAGCTTTTCTCTGCCTATATAAACCAAGGCAAATTTCAATTGTAGGTAAGCTTGTAACCACGCTAAAGGAAATAACACTCTCATTTTCCTCTTACCTCTCTCAACTCTCATGCTTATGTTCTACAACTGAGATCCTCTGAAGAATTCTTACGCTCTTCACTTGCATACAAGTAAGATTTCGTAAAGACTTTACTCAAGTTGTTAGTTATTATGGGGTGAAAATGCTCACGTGGTGAAAAGTCTTCCGTGAATTGAACGTAAAATATCTCAAAACTTAACATGCCAAAGAGCAGTTAAATATAGGCATGATTTACAGATCATATGGTATTTACTTGAATAAAAAGAGACTCTGTCCATTTTGTTTTTTCAAAATGATTATGCTTACTTCAACCTAGTAATTTGTCTACTTGCCATTCTTGTCCTGAATTTTCTAACGGGTCTATACGGTAAGGTGGTAAGAGCCTTATTCCTCTATTTATAATAAATTTAGCTGTATCTTTTATGCTTAACTGATATCCTACTTGGCTATTTTGTGTTAATTTTTCTATAAATGTAGAGCAAATTAAAAGGTTTTTGCCTTGTTGAAAATCTTCATAACCTTTAGTCATAATTTTAATTTTAATATTTCGAGCAAAATCTCTTATATTTAAACAAAAATCAGGTGCACAATAAGATATGCCTCCATTGTTATTCATATCTACCTCTATTGCTCCTAATATTGCTTGTTCACTAGTAAATCTATCATCTACTATTGCTAAAAAGACTTTAGCTCTAGTGTCTCTTCTAGTTAATCCTTTAATTCCTATTACAATTAATCCTATATGAGTCAAATTAAAATTTTCTCGTACTAATTCTTGTTCAGAGTCAGGGTCTATTAAATTTATACTTACTGCATCTTCTCCTATACATATGTTTTGTGTTTCACGATAATGCATAAATAATCTTGTTTGGCTTATAGTAGCATTGTTTTGATATAAAATTTATGGTTAAATTAAATATAATATGTTTTGTCTAAACCGTTCAATTTGTCTATCTATGTCTATGATTTGTTCTAAAACAAATACAAGCTTAAATATAACTTGAAGGACTAAAACAAATACATCTTAAAGGTAAAAAACACCCGCTAGAACAAAATTTTAAAATACAAAAGGCAGCTGATCCTTTTATCTTAAATATAACTGCTGTTGACCCACAACAAAGAACAAACTATATACAAGTATGGAAAGATGCAGTAGTAGCAAATTTTATAACAAAGCAATCTAATAATTTAGAAACAGGAGAAGAAATGATAAGATATATAAAAGCTTTAGCCTAAAGTTGTCTTGAGAGAAAGCTGTCCTTGTTCACGGGCCTTCATTTGTTGCGTCTTCTTGTGCCAATTTAGTCAAAGGTTGTAATTAGGGTATGCTTTTCTTGTGAATGTCTTGTCTTTTCTTTGACTAATGCTATCCATTGTTCTTGCCAGGGTATCTTTATGTGTCACTGTTTTCTTTTTCCTTTCCTTTGCTTGAGGCATGAGTTGAAGAACTTTCAGAGTCTTCGGCTTCTAATGCTTTGAGAAAGGATCTGTCTTTGTTTGACATTGTAATGTTCTATCATAAAACAAATCATATATTTGTTTGTATCTAAGCCTTTTTCTATATTTTAAAGAATATATTATTAATCCAGACAAACTTGAAGGACTAAAACAAATACAAGCTTTTTTAGGTTTAGTTAATCAAGCAAGAATATATTTTAAAGACCTAAGTAAATTACTAGGACCTTTATACAATAAGACACGCAAAAATGGTCAAAGACATTATAATATAGAAGATATTAATCTAATAAAAATTATAAAAGAAAAGGTTAAACAATTACCAGATTTATATTTACCTTTAGACACTGACTATTTAATTGTTCAAACAGATGGATGCAAAGACGGATGGGGAGCAGTTTTGTACTGTAAACCCAGTAAATATAACAGTAAAAAGGAAGAAAGGCTACGTAGATATGCCAGTGGAAAATATAAAGAAAGCAATCAGTATTTAACTAGTTTAGACTATGAATTACTAGCAATAATTTATGCCTTAGAACATTTTAAAGCACTTCTAATTAGTAAATATGAATTTTGCATTAGAACAGATTGTGAGGCAGTTGTCAGATATAATAAAAATAAAGATTCTAGATATACAAATAGATGGGTTAAATTTTTAGCAACCCTTAGTAATTATAGAATAGATAAAATTGAATGACAACATGTAAAAGGCAGTGATAATTCTTTAGCCGATTTATTATCCCGAAGATTACTACAGTAAGAATACTAGCTCAAATAGCTAAATTCAGGCACTTTGTTTATCTGTGCAGAAAATATGGCTTCCTCCTCTGACGGTTTTAGAAGGGTAAGTCAAAATAAGGCAAATTTTGCAAATCAGGCAACGCCTGTTTTTCCGGTCTTACACACAAGTTACGTAGACAACTCAGGCACAAGTTGTATTAATTATGATGGTAACAATTTAGCAGTCATACAAGTAGGTAGTAAATTCCAAGTAAAAGACCCTAAACTAGGACCTTTTCCTATTGATTAGGCAACACTGTTAGACAATTTGTGGTAGGCATTCATTCTAAAAGACAACGGTTAGTTCGTAAATGCAATGAACGGACTGGCTGGCTATTTTCATAAGCTAAGAGACACTAAAAAAATTAATTTTTATTGCATTTTTAAAGGACAACAGCTAGGCATTTATAAAAAGTTCCCAGAAGCCATGGTTAAAGGTGTTGGCAATCACACCAGACCTTGGTATAAAGGCACGCTTCCTTACGAGGAAGCTCATCACCTCATGACCACACACTATGGGGTCAATTATTATGTCAGCCCCGAATGCACCACTCAGACACATACACTTGTCCCTTCCAATCTAGATTCACAGTTTTGCAAAAATTGTGATCTCTTAATTAAACATTATAATTTATTAAAAGCTAGAACAGACGCTTTAGCTATAGAAAAACAGAGTTTTGAGCAGCAACAGGCTCAACTAAAATCTCACATACAAATTTTAGAATTAGAAACATTGGACTGGAAAACTAAATATTACAACCTTTCACTATGGGGTCAAGTCCTGTTATAGTTGGTATTTTACTCAAAAATATTGAAAATCCTTTGAATATAGGAGAAAATATTCCTACTCCAGCCTTACAGGTAGCTGGTAAAGACACATTAAATCCTGAGATCCCTGCCCGTTTGGGAAAAACGAAAAAGAGACGTAAGTCTCACAAAGAAACAAAGAAAAAGTTAGTGACAAGCAGCATTAAACAACAAGCAGCACAGGCAATCCTCAGCGTTTTTCAAGAAATGGACTTCTCGCAAAGGCCAAGTGAGGAAGACAGATCCTTTCTCAAAGCACTAGAAGAATTTAACATAGAAATATTCTGTACTAAGACAAGATTTAATAATCTTATAACCACCAGAATACAAATAAAACACCATAACAAACTGGTTGAAACAAATGCAATTATCGATACTGGATGTACAATTACCGTGATAAACCCAACACTTGTCCATCCTAACTACATTAAAGATTTAGATAAACCCATAACGGGAATAGGATTTTCTAATACTCCTATCCACTACTCTAAATATATTACACAGGCTTTCATTACATTTTTAACATCTTGCAATACGCAATCTAAACCATATATTCTAAAACAAGCATTTTGTACACCCGTTTTACTTGAATAAGGCAAAATTATCCTTGGTATTAATTTTCTATTAGCAGACAATAATACTTTAACAATTTCTAAAGACTTTATTCAGTTAGCACAAAACACTACACAAACATCCATTAATATTGACACACCATCAGAGTACGCTCAGAAGCGTGGTGGAACTTATAAAGAATTTAAAGGAAAAAATAAAATATGTGAAGAATGTAACAATGGAAAAACAAACTGCTGCATAAAGACAATAGAAAATTTAGATGAATGTCTTCACATAGAAGACGAAGACATTTATAATACAAATAGGATAAGTTATAATTTAATAAATCATTTTACAAATAAAAACGACATTCTTAATGCAATAGAAAAACTACCTTTTATAGGAGAAGACCCCATTAAACGATGAGATCTAAATAAAATATATTATAAGTTAGACATTATTAATCTAGATTACATTGTCAAAACAGCAAATATAGAAGATGCATGCATTAATAGCCGGGTACCAATTGCATATATAACATGTGTTTGTATCTAAGCCTTTTTCTATATTTTAAAGAATATATTTGTTTTAGAACAAATCATAGACATAGATAGACTAAAACAGAAAGGATTTGTCTTCTAGAACAAATCTTAAAACAAAAATACAATATAAATATTACCAAGCTTACACACTCTTCAAAACATACTACAAATGAAAACACATGTTATGACAAAAATGTCAACAGAAGACTAGAATATTTAGAACAGAAAGTTATACAATTAGAAGACACAATGTTAACTCTAAAAGAAAACTATACCGAAATCTTAATTCCAGGAAACAACAATAAACAATTAATACAAGAATTTAACATAGAAAAATTCTGTACTTTCTATTCTTAGTTTAAATTTATCTAATTCTTGTTTGTTTTCTATAAATTGTTTATTTATTTTTTCTAGCAAAATTTCTGCCTTATCTGGTTGTATTGGATTTCCTGCAAGTTGTTTTATAGTGTCTTTTATATAATCTAAATTTTCTCTAATTATTTTTTAGACTTTTCGTGTCTATTTGTAAATTAAGATATCCAATTTTTTTTGTGGACATTTAAAATTCAAAGGCGTTGTCTAGATTAGCCAGGGCTTCATCATCCCATGGATAATCATTATCGTTTTCATTATAATTTAGATAATCTTCATAGATATCTTTTTCATTGTCATAAATAGTTAATTGTCTAGTATTATTGTCATAATAGTCTTCATTATATATATAGTCTTCATTTTCATATGTATCTTCTACCTCATTGTCTAACTGTAGAGTATTCATATTATTAATTATGTATGTGGGTACGCCTAAATTTTCTAAGCTTGTTTCTTCGTCTCTTTGTCTAATTCTACGATGAAACTCACTACAATACCGTGTGTTATTTTGTTGGTCTTTTAGATGTATATAAAAGCCAGTAAGGTGTTAAAAGAATATATCAAAGTCTTCTAATAAAGAGTCTAAATTTTAAAAATATCTAATATAGAAAGATAAAGGATTGTATAAAAGAGTAATACAATCTGTATCTATATAATGTTTTATTCTATCATTTGTAAAATCAATTGTTTCTAATGCAGCAAAAAAATTATTAAAAGTGTCTAAAATGTCTAACGTTGTCTGTTGATCAAGATTAAAGTTATTAATCATGTCTTCAAAATTAAAGGGTTCTTGGTGAGGTTCAAGGTCTGGATTTCTAAGGTCCATTAGAATTAACTTGGTCCATGTATACTATCATAGTTGTCATTATTTTCTATATACTGTATTCTATTAACTTGCCTATTTCTTGTAATCTGTCTGACATTAGAAGCCTCTTGAGTGTTTGTTCTTAACAATTGTCTTACATACTCATCATGAGATTCATTGTCTAAATTAGTTTTATGGTGTTTTAAAAGCTGTTCTAAGTATTCATTCATATGTAAGAAGTCATTTTCGAGGTTTAAAAATAAATGACCATATGTTTGTAACGGATGTGGAACATAACGTAATCTACCAGTTTGCAGAAGAAATTTAATTCTACCATTAACATAATTCATGCGATTTAAAGCTGTATAAAAACGATTAAATTGTATAGTGTTTTCTTCAGGAGTTGACGAATAAGTCATAACATCTTGTGTATAATCGCAATAAAAGGAAGGGTTTGCAGGTCTGTTACTCATGATATCTGTTTTAACAGGGGTTACTTGCTCTGGGTTACTCAGTACTTCTCCTTTACTTGTAAAATATCTCATCAGAATCTTAAAGTTAAAAACTTTTAAGGCTCTGATACCAAAATTTGGGGGGTTGGCCGGTAAAAGAAACACGAGTCTCCATTTGGTAAGTGACGTTATTACACCAATCGTCAACACCCAAGGGTGCCAGGACTAAGCCTTCTTGACGTCTGATTTTCAGCCGATATACCATCATTGGAAACGAAGGGTCTCCGGTTAGACCACAAAATTCATTTTTTGGAAAAAGGTAGCATATCAAAGATAAACAGCGGAATAGAGAGCAGATTTAGAGAAAGTATGGAAGAAACTTGAAAAGGAGAGAGTCTGAACAGATGAATAATTTTAATATTCTTAAAAATATTGATATCAAAATATTAAACCAAACCATAGGTTCTACGCAAATAGGAAAAGGAATAAGCTTTAAACAATTACAAGATTTTATACAATTTACAGAACAAAAAGATAGTCTTGATATATTTAATCAACCAGAATATAATATACATTTGGAAAAAGACATAGACATAATGGAAAGCTTAAAAGATTTAGACATAAGCAAAATGCCTTCCCATGAGCCGCTTGCCATAGATATACTAGAACCTGTAATAAATTACAAAAAAGAATTAACCGGGAGAAATCCTAACACTGGAGACACTATAATACAAACTGAGGCAGCTAGAAAATTAGAACAAGTATACTTATACAGCTGGCATAATATAAAACCTTTTTGAAACCAATAAAACAACCCTAGAGAGGGGTGAATAGGGTTTTTGAAAATTAATGGAGAATTTAAACTAAGCACAATCATAAATCTCAATCAAACCAAGTAATAATTCAATGAAGATGCTAACTAAACAATCTCAAACAATTAAAGAGCAATAAGTAAAGAGATTGAGTTAGAGATACTTGACAAGGAGATTTAAATGGTTCGGCTTGAACTACCCTCAAGCCTACATCCACCTCTTCAAGGAAGTCCCTTGCAAGAGCACTAGAATCCACTAGCAACAATCTTCTTCCGGGTCAAGATCAAAACCCTTACAACACTTGGTGATATCCCCACACCAAGCACAAGCCTTGAATCCACAAAGCTCACCCAAGACTTGACAAACCCAAGCCTTGATCACAATCCTTTTACAAAGATCAATTGTGTACAAAGAAACCTTCTTGAAAGGAAATGAGTACAAATGAAGCTCTAGTACAATAGAGAGATGAGAGAATTGATGACTTGAAGAATGCTCACTCTCAATCAAAGAATTGCTCACAAAGATGCTCTCTTTAATGATGTAAAATCATGAAGATGAAGAGAGAAAAGTTTAATCTATGAGCCTTGATGTTTCTCTAATGAATGGAGGCTTAGAATGTGGTTTCCATGGTGTATGATGAAGCCCCAAATCATTTATATAGAGAGCAAATGAAATATAGCCGTTAGAGGCAAAATATGGGCAAAACTGCCATTGCAGTCGACTGTATTCCCAATGCAGTCGACTGTAATCCCTCTAAAATAGCCGTTGGAGTTTTGTCCTCGAAAATAGCCGTTGGAACTGAATTTTGACCAATGCAGTCGACTGCATTGGAATGCAGTCGACTGGATTCAAATACAGTCGACTGTATTACCCTACTGCCTATCAGCTGCCTCACGGAACCCCCTTTCCTATTTTGGGCATAACTTTCTCTAGAAAAATCGGATTGAGGTGCCGTTTTTTGCGTTGGAAAGCTAATGAAAAGTTTTATCAAGATATGAAAAGATTGGCACCAAAATAGTTTTTGAGAAAATCTGAGTGAGCTCCAAAGTTCACTCATTTTCAAGAACCACACTTGTGTGAAAGGTTATGAACTCACATGCAATGCACAAGGTGTCCTAAGGTCTTTTTAGGTCATAGTCATCAATCCAACCATCAAACCAAGACTAGTTACATAATAGTAAAGACCAATCATAATCGTAGTAACTTAGCCTTTGCATTCTTTCTTGCTCTTTGACATAGGACTTGATGAAGCTTCCATAGTATGTCCACTATAACTTTAAGCTTCTTTGGCTTCAATCCATCTATCCAACTTCTCAAATGTGTCTTCATGAGTGTCATGTATATATCTACTAAGAATCCACTCAAAACACACATTAGAACATAATCAATGTGTAGTTATCATCAAAACAAGATGTAAGCCTAGGTTATCCAACCATAGGGCTAACAATCTCCCCCTTTTTTATGATGACAAACATTGATTCTATATAAGGTAAGATGTATCATATGATAGTCAATTAAGCACAACAATCTCACTTAGAACATTCAATAATCTCTAGTATACTCAAGACATGTCAATCTATCTCATTTAGCGATTAAGCTTGTAGCTAGCTTCCCTAGCTAAAACAAGATATGCTCTTCCTCTAATGTTCTCTCAAAACACACAATCACATAGCATATAGAATCAAGATTATTTCTCCCCCTTTGTCATCAACAAAGAGACAAGGGTACGCATGAGTGAAGAGATAATTATAAGCAAGATAATAACGTGAAGTGCATATAACTCATGAACTTATTATAGGATGACATCAAGAGTTCTTTCATGATCGAAAGAAAGATATTCAATTTAGCTCCATAATCTTGTTTACTTTATGCATATTTCAAGAGTAACAAGATATTATATGATTCAAGCATGTAAGCTCCCCCTATCAAGTTATCTTATGCATATTCCATCATAATGTATGCTCCCCCTCAATTAATGCATGCCAACAATATCAAACAAACACAACTAAATTTCTAACGAAGTCATGCTCTCCTTTTGGCATTATCAAAAGGTGCGTGTGTAGGAATGGCAACGTGAAGCATTAAGACGAACATCATCTCAACATGGAATTTTCACAATGCGAATAATGGTCATCAACAATCAATGTTTTCAATATAAGTGCAAGAGGACCATTCATCAGCAAGGTTCACATTAATTCTCAACAAGCAAGCTATTTATATCATGAGAAATAAGTATGACAATTTAAGCATACTTCATGACATATAAGTTTAGTGTATAGCACAATGTTGAATAGAGCCAAGTTTTACCCTCTTGATGAATTACTAAGGAATTGAGCTCATCAGTGATCATTCTTGAAGTCCATTTTCTTGACAAGCTTTGAGGCTCTCCTCATTTTAAGTAGCATGTCCAATCTCAGAATGCTTACTCCCCCTTAAGATTTAGCTTGTTGCTCCTCCTTCTCAAAATTTTTTGGAGCCTTCTCCTTGTTGCTATTTGCCTTTGATTTGAATAACCTACAATCACAATTTAGGTCTAACTTTTGGCACCCACATTTTCTTGGGTCCATAAGTGTTAGTCTTAGTAACGTTAAGAAACTCTTTAACTACCCACATTTTCTTTACACCACTAATATAAACAATTCTACAAGGACAATAACTAGTCGTATGCCCTTTCTTGTTGCACCAACCACAATGTGTAAAAGGTGTGCAATAGTTCTTTGGTTGTCTTGGAGGAACATTTAACCTAGTTTGTTGTTTAAAAACTTTAGGAGGCAAGGTGAAGGGATCTAATCCAACACCGCCTTTGTTTAGGCCAACTCTTTGGTGTCCAAGCATGACATCCACGTTGTTTTTACCATCAACAAATTTTTCAAGGCATTTTTTCAAATCACAAATCTCAAGATTTAAAATTTCATTTTGTTTTTCTAAAATCGAAGCATCACAAGAGATTTGTTTTGTGCTAGGAATGTTCACAATCAATTCAACCAAATCATTATTCATGTGCTCTACATATAAATGGCTAGATATGCATTCATTCTTGGCATGCAACTCACAATAATCACTTTTTAAGTCATCTAGTTCTTTTGAAATCGCATGCACTTGTTTTCTCAAAGCACAATTTTTCTTGGCTAATTTCATGGATTCTTCATATAAAAGAGCATAAGCATCATGAATATCATCATTGGAGCAATTGCTATCACTGTCACTATATGAAGAATTTACCTCATCATCTTTTCGAGCCATGAAGCATAAATTTGCATCTCCCTCATCGAAATGACCACGTTCATTTCCATTTGAATCATCATCACTACAAATGATGGCTTCGATTGATGTCTTCATGGAGTGCTTCTTTCTTGACCCTTTCTTCTTCTTATTCTCCCATGAAGTAATATCTACACTTGAATCATTCTTGCTCTTGTGTGAGTTTTCAACTTTCTTAATTTTGAGAAACTCATTGAATTCCTTTGCAAGTATGTCCATCTCCTTGTTATTCAAGTCTTGTTCCTCTTCACTTGAAAATTGATCCATCATTGATGAAGCTTTAAGAGCAATGCACTTCTTCTTCTTCTTTGGAACTTTTTGCCCGAATGATTCAAGTTGCATTTCATATGTCATCAAGGAGCAAATTAATTCATCCAACGAGAAGTTATTGAGATCCTTTGATTCTTGAAGTGCGATGATTTTTGCATCCCATTCTCTAGGTAATGACCTAATTACCTTTCTCACAAGATTACCGTTAGAGAAATCTTTTCCCAATTGTTTCAAAGTATTAACAATTTTAGTGAAACGAAAATTCATTTCCATAATAGATTCATCGAAAAACATTTGAAACAATTCATATTCTCCATGCCATAAATTCATCTTTGAATCTCTTAGAAGAGAAGTCCCTTCATGAGTGACTTGAAGTGTATCCCACATACTTTTAGCTGAATCACACATAATAACTCGATTGAGTTCATTTGTGTTTAGAGCACAAACAAGACAATTCTTAGCTCTAGAATTCATGCAAAGCATATTTCTATCATAGTCATTAAATTCGGATTTCTCCTTTGGCACAAGCTTATTCCTAATCCTCTTGGTTGGAACATAAGGGCCATCTTCAACGATTCTCCACATTTCATAATCTAAAGATTCTAAAAATACTCGCATCTTAATTTTCCATATACTATATGAAGACCCATCAAAAAGTGGAGGTCGAGTAATAGAACTCCCCTCAAGACTAGGAAACCCCATGATCTTTTAACTCTCTAGGTGTTAACCAAAAAAAATCAAGAGCCGAGGCTCTGATACCACTTGAAACCAATAAAACAACCCTAGAGAGGGGTGAATAGGGTTTTTGAAAATTAATGGAGAATTTAAACTAAGCACAATCATAAATCTCAATCAAACCAAGTAATAATTCAATGAAGATGCTAACTAAACAATCTCAAACAATTAAAGAGCAATAAGTAAAGAGATTGAGTTAGAGATACTTGACAAGGAGATTTAAATGGTTCGGCTTGAACTACCCTCAAGCCTACATCCACCTCTTCAAGGAAGTCCCTTGCAAGAGCACTAGAATCCACTAGCAACAATCTTCTTCCGGGTCAAGATCAAAACCCTTACAACACTTGGTGATATCCCCACACCAAGCACAAGCCTTGAATCCACAAAGCTCACCCAAGACTTGACAAACCCAAGCCTTGATCACAATCCTTTTACAAAGATTAATTGTGTACAAAGAAACCTTCTTGAAAGGAAATGAGTACAAATGAAGCTCTAGTACAATAGAGAGATGAGAGAATTGATGGCTTGAAGAATGCTCACTCTCAATCAAAGAATTGCTCACAAAGATGCTCTATTTAATGATGTAAAATCATGAAGATGAAGAGAGAAAAGTTTAATCTATGAGCCTTGATGTTTCTCTAATGAATGGAGGCTTAGAATGTGGTTTCCATGGTGTATGATGAAGCCCCAAATCATTTATATAGAGAGCAAATGAAATATAGCCGTTAGAGGCAAAATATGGGCAAAACTACCATTGCAGTCGACTGTATTCCCAATGCAGTCGACTGTAATCCCTCTAAAATAGCCGTTGGAGTTTTGTCCTCGAAAATAGCCGTTGGAACTGAATTTTGACCAATGCAGTCGACTGCATCGGAATGCGGTCGACTGGATTCAAATACAGTCGACTGTATTACCCTACTGCCTATCAGCTGCCTCACGGAACCCCCTTTCCTATTTTGGGCATAACTTTCTCTAGAAAAATCGGATTGAGGTGCCGTTTTTTGCGTTGAAAAGCTAATGAAAAGTTTTATCAAGATATGAAAAGATTGGCACCAAAATAGTTTTTGAGAAAATCTGAGTGAGCTCCAAAGTTCACTCATTTTCAAGAACCACACTTGTGTGAAAGGTTATGAACTCACATGCAATGCACAAGGTGTCCTAAGGTCTTTTTAGGTCATAGTCATCAATCCAACCATCAAACCAAGACTAGTTACATAATAGTAAAAACCAATCATAATCGTAGTAACTTAGCCTTTGCAATCTTTCTTGCTCTTTGACATAGGACTTGATGAAGCTTCCATAGTATGTCCACTATAACCTTACGCTTCTTTGGCTTCAATCCATCTATCCAACTTCTCAAATGTGTCTTCATGAGTGTCATGTATATATCTACTAAGAATCCACTCAAAACACACATTAGAACATAATCAATGTGTAGTTATCATCAAAACAAGATGTAAGCCTAGGTTATCCAACCATAGGGCTAACAATCTCCCCCTTTTTTATGATGACAAACATTGATTCTATATAAGGTAAGATGTATCATATGATAGTCAATTAAGCACAACAATCTCACTTAGAACATTCAATAATCTCTAGTATACTCAAGACATGTCAATCTATCTCATTTAGCGATTAAGCTTGTAGCTAGCTTCCCTAGCTAAAACAAGATATGCTCTTCCTCTAATGTTCTCTCAAAACACACAATCACATAGCATATAGAATCAAGATTATTTCTCCCCCTTTGTCATCAACAAAGAGACAAGGGTACGCATGAGTGAAGAGATAATTATAAGCAAGATAATAACGTGAAGTGCATATAACTCATGAACTTATTATAGGATGACATCAAGAGTTCTTTCATGATCGAAAGAAAGATATTCAATTTAGCTCCATAATCTTGTTTACTTTATGCATATTTCAAGAGTAACAAGATATTATATGATTCAAGCATGTAAGCTCCCCCTATCAAGTTATCTTATGCATATTCCATCATAATGTATGCTCCCCCTCAATTAATGCATGCCAACAATATCAAACAAACACAACTAAATTTCTAACGAAGTCATGCTCTCCTTTTGGCATTATCAAAAGGTGCGTGTGTAGGAATGGCAACGTGAAGCATTAAGACGAACATCATCTCAACATGGAATTTTCACAATGCGAATAATGGTCATCAACAATCAATGTTTTCAATATAAGTGCAAGAGGACCATTCATCAGCAAGGTTCACATTAATTCTCAACAAGCAAGCTATTTATATCATGAGAAATAAGTATGACAATTTAAGCATACTTCATGACATATAAGTTTAGTGTATAGCACAATGTTGAATAGAGCCAAGTTTTACCCTCTTGATGAATTACTAAGGAATTGAGCTCATCAGTGATCATTCTTGAAGTCCATTTTCTTGACAAGCTTTGAGGCTCTCCTCATTTTAAGTAGCATGTCCAATCTCAGAATGCTTACTCCCCCTTAAGATTTAGCTTGTTGCTCCTCCTTCTCAAAATTTTTTGGAGCCTTCTCCTTGTTGCTATTTGCCTTTGATTTGAATAACCTACAATCACAATTTAGGTCTAACTTTTGGCACCCACATTTTCTTGGGTCCATAAGTGTTAGTCTTAGTAACGTTAAGAAACTCTTTAACTACCCACATTTTCTTTACACCACTAATATAAACAATTCTACAAGGACAATAACTAGTCGTATGCCCTTTCTTGTTGCACCAACCACAATGTGTAAAAGGTGTGCAATAGTTCTTTGGTTGTCTTGGAGGAACATTTAACCTAGTTTGTTGTTTAAAAACTTTAGGAGGCAAGGTGAAGGGATCTAATCCAACACCGCCTTTGTTTAGGCCAACTCTTTGGTGTCCAAGCATGACATCCACGTTGTTTTTACCATCAACAAATTTTTCAAGGCATTTTTTCAAATCACAAATCTCAAGATTTAAAATTTCATTTTGTTTTTCTAAAATCGAAGCATCACAAGAGATTTGTTTTGTGCTAGGAATGTTCACAATCAATTCAACCAAATCATTATTCATGTGCTCTACATATAAATGGCTAGATATGCATTCATTCTTGGCATGCAACTCACAATAATCACTTTTTAAGTCATCTAGTTCTTTTGAAATCGCATGCACTTGTTTTCTCAAAGCACAATTTTTCTTGGCTAATTTCATGGATTCTTCATATAAAAGAGCATAAGCATCATGAATATCATCATTGGAGCAATTGCTATCACTGTCACTATATGAAGAATTTACCTCATCATCTTTTCGAGCCATGAAGCATAAATTTGCATCTCCCTCATCGAAATGACCACGTTCATTTCCATTTGAATCATCATCACTACAAATGATGGCTTCGATTGATGTCTTCATGGAGTGCTTCTTTCTTGACCCTTTCTTCTTCTTATTCTCCCATGAAGTAATATCTACACTTGAATCATTCTTGCTCTTGTGTGAGTTTTCAACTTTCTTAATTTTGAGAAACTCATTGAATTCCTTTGCAAGTATGTCCATCTCCTTGTTATTCAAG